>CM069447.1:62392559-62400059 GCA_035610835.1 Ophiura sarsii | reverse complement strand
TATAGCGACAGTACTGCAAGATCTCAATGTACGACGAACTTTTAGCAAGAGCAGTTTTACCAAATTACCAGCCGTAGTATGAGTTATAGGTCGTCAGTTTTAGGATATTAAATTTTTTAACGATATGTCATCGTACCATTGACTCCATATTGAATGATAGCCCCACAAAGCCTCAAACCATCGTTAAAATCTAACCCGTTTACGGTTTAATAAGTCTCTATGTACACCGATATTATCTATTAGTTTGACTGCTTAATCATATTGTCTATTTAATTGTCATTGCTGAAGTCGTCTGCTCACAAAACAAGTCATCCGTCAGCCTCAGGGGGTGCTGGAATACAATTGTTGCCAGTTTACAATTGTTCAATTTCCTTTTTAGTCTCTGTTCTTTTTGGGTGACTTTGCACGTCATGGTTGACTTATCGGCAAATCGTTCGCTATTTAATCCCTGTACAAATAAAGGATCGAATTCAATGCACACGCATTATTGCTAAATCGCGTGTATCTGTAGGGAGGCCAGCAGAAAATATAAATAAATAACATTTGAAATAAAAAATAAAAAATGTATAAGACAATTACTAAGCCTACTCATTATCTGGCCAAGAGCTGACCCGATATATAGAAGCACTATTCAAGTACAATATTTTGAATTGTGTATAACGGTCCAAAATCAATTCAAAAACACCGAAAACTAGACGGAAACATGGAACAAAAACAACAACAACAATAACCGGATACATTCAAGTCTTTATAAAACAAAGGTAATTTATCATTTTCCCTAATAACTTTGCTCAAAAAGAATAAAAGAGGAGTAGACATTTTATTCATAAACGAAAACGGAAACAACTTTTTTTCTCTCGCAAGCCCTGTGCCAGCAAGAAGAGTGTGAAATAGCACAATACCGAGACGAACTGTTGTCATGCGTAGGCTTACGGTCTATAATAGTCGTAATATCAATTGTGATTTTTAAACCGCAAATAGTGATCATATTTACTGATTAACACGATTATGATTGATTGATTAATTGTTAACTATGTGTACTATCTTAACGATCTTTATTGCTAGACGATTAATGGTATGAAAGTTTGTATTGTTTTGAATAATTCGTTGTCTTTCCTAAATAAAAAAAGAACGCCTTCGTTAAAACCCAGGCTTTGTATTCCAGAATTATCACGCGATGGTGGCATACAAGTCATGCTAGTATTTATATGGTGGTTTTAATCATACCGACCCACAACATATCGCAACTGTGCAAAGGATGTGTACGTGTAGTAGTCTTTTGTCTATTTAGTTGGGTAAACCGGTGTTGGCCTTTTTAGCAAACGGAAGTATATGTATTCGGTACCAAGTTATTGACACTACATGTATACTATCGAAATGTTCAACTACAGGGATGGTAAAAGCCTTAAAATAGCACTAAATAATCATTACACATAATGCTCTCAACTGAAGACAGCAATACAAACTCATACACACAGATAGCACTCAACGCACATAATGCTATATACTGAATATAGCAATATACAAACTCATACACACAATGCTATCTACTGAAGATAGCAATCAACACTCAACACATGCTATATACTGAATATAGCAATATAGAAACTCAATACACACAATGCTATCTACTGAAGATAGCAATCAACACTCAACACACATAATGCTATATACTGAATATAGCAATATACAAACTCATACACACAATGCTATCTACTGAAGATAGCAATCAACACTCAACACACATAATGCTATATACTGAATATAGCAATATACAAACTCATACACACAATGCTATCTACTGAAGATAGCAATCAACACTCAACACATGCTATATAGGCTACTGAATATAGCAATATACAAACTCAATACACACAATGCTATCTACTGAAGATAGCAATCAACACTCAACACACATGATGCTATATACTGAATCATAGCAATATACAAACTCAATACACACAATGCTGTCTACTGAAGATAACAATCAACACTCAACACACATAATGCTATACTGAATATAGCAATATACAAACTCATACACACAATGCTATCTACTGAAGATAGCAATCAACACTCAACACACATAATGCTATATACTGAATATAGCAATATACAAACTCATACACAATGCTATCTACTGAAGATAGCAATCAACACTCAACACACATAATGCTCTCAACTGAATATAGCAAAATACAAACTCAATACACACAATGCTATCTACTGAAGATAGCAATCAACACTCAACACACATAATGCTATATACTGAATATAGCAATATACAAACTCATACACACAATGCTATCTACTGAAGATAGCAATCAACACTCAACACAAATGATGCTATATACTGAATATAGCAATATACAAACTCAATACACACAATGCTATCTACTGAAGATAGCAATCAACACTCAACACACATGATGCTATATACTGAATATAGCAATATACAAACTCAATACACACAATGCTGTCTACTGAAGATAGCAATCAACACTCAATACGCATAATGATATCTACTAAATATAGCAATACTCAATACGCACACTGCTATCTACTGAAGATAGCAATAAATACTCAAAACCCATAATACTATCTATCTACTACTGTATAGGTAGCAAGCAATATACGCAATATACTGTAGATAGCGATCAATACTCAATATAGGCCTACACACAATGCTATCTATTCAATACTCAATACACATAATGATATATTTAGAGAATAAAACATAGTTCTTAGCTGTTTTGCTATAGACGATGGTCTTATAATGTATAGGCTGTACCATATTTGGAGTCGTGACGTGTATGGCCGCCGATGTTTTATTCTCTAAATAACAATCAACACTCAATACCCAAACTACTATCTACTGAAGATATCAATAAATACTCAATACTCATAATACTATCTTCAAAATAGCAATCAATATTCATAATAATACCATCTACTGAAGATAGCAATCAATATTCAATACAAAATAATAATGCCATCTACTGAAGATAGCAATCAATACTCAATATAATGCTATCTTCTAAAGATAATACACAACACATAATGCTATCTATCCTTACGATAGTAATCTTACTCAATACACATATTGCTATAACTGAAGACTAAATGTAAATCTACTCTAGATTATTGGTTTGTGCCAATACTGTTAGAAAATTATACATCAAAATGCTAAATATATAATTACAGCACCCTTTTACTAATCACTTAGCAGTCCAATTGAATATTAACACCCGAAATATAAAAAAGGGTAGGCCTATTATAGGTATTGGAAGTTCAACAATAGTTTGCTTAACAATTTCAACGCGGCTATTACTTTTACCATCCCCAAAACAGATTTTTCAGAAACCTTTCCCAACTTTCAAGGTCTATCTCAAGGATTATTGAGTCAATACTAGGCATGTTTGTATTTATTTTAATGCATTTATCATGATGATTCCAAATATGGTAATGCATTTGGATATTTTGGACATTTTTGAAACATTTGTTGTGTGGAGTGTCGTCTGCAGACGCCTTCCGCGTGGAAAGTGTTAAAGATGATGAGTACACACCACTCCTCTAACATTGTCTAATGTATATGTTTGATAGGGAGTATGATGAATATAAAGACATCCTTGATACTATAGAATGCTATATGGGATTTCATCATGGGAAAGGTTTCTGAAAAATCTGTTTTGTATGGTAAAACTAATACTATAGCCGTGTTGAAAGTGTTAACACTTTCCACGCGGCTACTTATTTTACCATATACGAGAAATATTTTTCAGAAACCTTTCCCAACTTTCAAGGCCTATATTAAGGATTACTTAACCAATACTTGTCATGTTTGTACTTATTGTAATTCATTTCTTATGCTGATCCCAAATATGGTAATGACATTCGATAGTTCTGACATTTTTAAAACATTTTGTGAAATTTTGTAATGTCGTCTGCAGACGCCTGCCGCGTGAAAAGTGTTAAGATCTACAGAAGACATGTACTCTCAATATATGTCCCAATAGTCGGAATTCCCCATCACTCAATCATTTCAGTACGATATCATCCAATTATTCGGACGATAGACCATCCTATTACCATTATCTGTGCATTTCATTCGTCATTTTTTCAAATCAAATAGTTTCTTTTCGCAAGAATTAACATCGTCATCAATTATCCGTCAGATTTCTATGGCAACGTTCTGATAAGTTTCCTAACTTTTATCATCTGCAAATTAGTTGGTTAAAAATGAAAAGAAATCGTCCTCTTTTATACGGACACTTGATGTATCACGTTGGTTCGCGAAATCAACAAGCTTGACCAAGCTAATTTTACCAACTCATAGATAAACGCTTTATCAAATGCGTAAGGCCACGAAAATAAAAACTCTTGTTCTACGGACAACTCGGGTATGGTCGGTCGGTCGAGCGGTTTTTTGTTTTAGGTTTTTTTTGGGTTTTTTACAAACATACTCGGCATTTTGGGGGAATTTCCGACAAATTTCTAAATAAAATTTTAAAAATCATAAGTTAAAAAAAAAGAAAATCAAAAATACTCCGAGAACGTTCCCCGAATTGTTCTTTTTTTTGTGGTAGAAAATTCGAAAAAATAGATCGGCTGGGCCCGTAGAACATAGATCTTTTTGTTCGTGGCTTAAACGGTGTAAACCGAAAATAAAAACCAAGTCAATTACACTTGCTTTATAGTTATAACTAAACCTATTACTTGGTTTATTGGGTCTGTTGTATATCTGCATATAACTTGTATTGGTGTTACGTTGTGACAAATGTGTGGCAATTTGTTGATGTATGGTAATGACGTGCTGGGGTGACATCACTCCGACTTAAAATCGTGAGGTTAATCAGTGTATAATGTGGTTTGGTTACACACTTAAAAACATTGTAACAGATTTTTGTATTTGCATTTTCGAAATTCGAATGTGTCTATATTTGTTTGTGATATTGTCACGTACCACCTATAAATCTAAAAATATATACCAGCGAAATACATTATATATCGGAGCCGACCAGTCGGGATTCGAACCCGGGACCTTCCACAGCAATATCGATCGCGCCGGTGTATGGAGTTGGCCAACAGAGGATTTCCCTGACACTATAACAGCGTGTCCTGGGTCCAAAAACTGCCCATCTTATAACTCAAAAGTCAAAAAGTAGGAAGCTTAGTTGCTTTGTATTTAGGTAAATTATACACCTGACCTCAATTGGTGAAATTGTGAAACCAATCGAAAGGCAACTTGCTGTAATACAAAGCTTTTAATAGAGCGTGGTCAAAACCCGTTTTTCTAATTTAACAAAAAACACCCATGCATTACATATCTGCTTCGTGTAGGCCTATAGGCCTACATAAACACTATTAAAAACAAAATATAGACAGTGTGCAATTTCACCTCAAAACCAAACATGAACATGGTGGACTTGGTGAAAAAATGAACAGTGTGAAATTTCTCTTAAAATCCAAACACAACCACAGTGTGAAATTTCACCCATCAGAACAAGATATAAGCACATCGTTCAAAAGACCAGAAATTAAGTAGACCTAATGAGAATTATCACTTTATAATATAAACTATGCATGGCGATCAAATTGTGACCCAACAATGCTAACGAATAATAGACTTCTATTGAACTCATGTTGCCAGTTAAAGGTAGATGACCCGATCACATTTTCGTAACACAGAATTATTTTAAACATACGGAGATTTTCATATCATATGAAAGCTCGTATTTTTCTCATCATCATACTGAAATTTGACGGCCTAAATCGGTATAATTACGGAGAAATCGATGAAATAACGTCGAATTACCGCGAATGGTGGTAACCACCGATATAGTTTGTGTACCTACTACTCAATGGATACAGTTCACAGCATCTTGTGCGTCTAAAATAAGAACCATTAGAGCTATGCAACTCAAACTTTGGAACACGACTTTTTAAGGATGACCTTTCATGTAGAATAGAAAACTTCAAGTTGAAAGTCGGAACATCTATACCTTTAAGGAGGATCCATTCTAAATAGCATCACTTTGGATCGAATTGCGGTCGCGTTATTTTAAGAGTGTATAACAAGAGATCGCCGTAAATGGTTGTTCCGTCGTGTGATTTATCTCTCAATTTATTCATAATTATTATCATAGATATAGTTTTTGTCATAGTGGTTAAAAGTTTGCTTTACAATGTGTGATATATTTCTCAATTTTATTCATAATTATTAGAGTGCTGTAACAATAAATTGGTTAAACGTTGGTAGATTTAGATGACGTACGAGCTCATACGGGCATACGAAGTCGTGATAGCATGTGAGATAATATTAATAGGTCCGGCGTTAACAAGTAAATCTAGAACGACATAGCATTATTTCATGCCTTCGCCAAATTACTTCCTTCATATAATATATGCAACTTTAGGTCCAGCTCATATGTTATCGTAATACATACCTCTTATTTTGGGGTCATTTTCAAAAAAAATCCAAAATAAATCAAATATTTCCATTCCCCACCCCCCCCCCCCCCCAAAAGAAAATCTTCTAAATTCGAAAAAACGGTCGGTCGTGCTCGAAGTAGAACCGTTTTTCCAGTCGCATTAACGCCCCTTTTGCTATCTACCACTGATAGCAATGACACGCTATCAATCGATAGTACTTACATTTTCCTTGTGAACACGTAATTTTCTTTGGTATGTTGTTTATCGTGCATGGGTTTGCCTAATTGCCTACATACATAAGTCATGATAAGACCCATTAATTATTTTGAGAGTAGGCTTTGGTATTTTATGGTCTATATTTCTTTTGTCAGTATAACATCCCCACGCCCACCTATAATATTGAATTGTGAGATTCTAAATTTGTATACCGATAATTCTGTTGCAACTGCAGCCTAATGTACAGTATATGAGTGTCAAAGTATCCGTCAAACCGGATTTTAATAATATTTATTTATTTATTTATTCAGAAGCACGTCAAACTAGCGGCACACACGGAACGACATTTGTAAAAAGTCATCGGTATATTCTTCAGTGTGTATAGTTTTGGCGAAGCGAGCCATTTAATTATTTAGAATCGAGATTCTGACCTACGACCCTCCCTATGAAAGTGATCAAAAAATTAATACACGATTTTACGGGAGCCAAACGGGTGTTTGGTTATGTATCTTGTATTTTACTTTAATTTACAACAGATATACAACATATTTTTGTTAAT
Source organism: Ophiura sarsii (assembly GCA_035610835.1). Lineage (NCBI taxonomy): Eukaryota > Metazoa > Echinodermata > Ophiuroidea > Amphilepidida > Ophiuridae > Ophiura > Ophiura sarsii. Next base: position 62,392,852 of record CM069447.1, on the reverse strand, counting down.
ATTTGATAGAAAACGAAATTTGGATCACTAAATACGTTACAATTACGTTTAATAAACCATGTTTACTGTCCCGGTGTTAATCAAAATGTAATGCTTTTTCAATAGAAATGTTCTCCTTTTGGTTTTTATTGGTTTTCAAAAGCAATTTAGTTGGGGTTTATGATAATAATTGGTTTTATTTAATTAAGAGTTTAATATTGACATCGAATTGGTCTCACAATTCTAATGTAGCAAGGTCAGATATTTACTTTCATATCCCTAAATATGAAGCAGCTATTGTTTCTTAAATTATA
>CM069447.1:62360753-62392459 GCA_035610835.1 Ophiura sarsii | reverse complement strand
GGGGACCTAACATCAATTATAGGCATATTACTAATAGACCTTATAGATATTAACTGATGTGCTGATTAAAAACCTGTATTCATATGATTAGCCTAATCATGGACTTATCAGTCTGATAAGTCCATTCATGGCCTAATCTATTATAATTAAGCCCGTATAGGCAGATCAGACTTTTGATGCGGGACTCGAATGACTCAACTCAACCACTCGACATTATATTATGAGACACTAATCAGTAGACTTGAGTTACAAGTGTCGGATGACTCGACTCGAAAGAAGACTCAGCAACTCAAAGAGAACTTGATTCTAGAATGACCGTCAAATGACTCGGACTTTAAAAAACACTATAGTGACTTTTACACTCGAAATTAACTAATAACTTATAAGGCTGGATTTCAAATAACATAAACAATTTACAAATCCGGGTTCAAATTCGAACAACCTTTCATACAAAATGATTGATATGGAGTATATAGGGATAGCTATCAGCGGTTTGTAATTCAAATTTCCGATCGGAAGCTACTTCATCCGGTAATTTTAACTTGCAAAAGGTGTGCAAGAAAACGTTTTGAACACATAATGTGTTCATGTGTTCACTGTAATTTTTTGGACGCCTCAAAAGGTGTTCTGGTTAATAATGATTTTAAACTTTCACATTGGAAATATTTTTACACATATTTTCAGTTTTCTCTTATTTAAACAGTATCCTATATCCACAAATATTTGAAAAACATAAAAATCTATATTATCATTACAGGATTTAGTCAGCTGAAAATTGAACGTGTTCTATTTGAACACCATGTTAAACAAAGGAACACTTTTCTTAACACCTTTCTGTAACAGTTTGGGAACACCAATGTGTTCTAGAACGCGTCAGGTGTTCACAGACGTGCTCTAGAACATATGGTGTTCCCAAACTGTTACAAATAAGGTGTTAAGAAAGGTGTAAGAAAGGTGTTCCACGGTGTTCCAAATAGAACACGTTCAATTTTCAGCTGACTTAATCCTGTAATGATAATATATATTTTGATGTTTTTCAAATATTTGTGGATATAGGACCTACTGTTTAAATAAGAGAAAACTGATAATATGTGTAAATATTTCCAACATAAAAGTTTAAAATCATAGAACACCTTTGGTGTTAATAGCCAGAACACCTTTTAAGGCGTCCATTTTTTACAGTGTTCTAAACACCACCGTGAACCCCTGTTGTTCATCAGTGTTCAATTTATTAACACTTTTCAATTAGTATTAACATGAACAACGGTGGTCTTGAACATCAAATATGTTCAATTTTAGTGTTCATATTGGTGAACAATTTATTACATAATGTGCTTTGAACACCATTTTGAACAACTGGTGTTCAGTGTTCAATTATCAACACTAGTGTTAATAATATGAGCAGAGGTTTTGAACATCAAAATGCTCAACTTCTTTCGTGCATTGATAAAAAACAAAATAGGCCTATTTATTGAAAATGAAGCGATGGCTTTTCAATACAACATTGGTCAAAAGTATACACCAGATCACACCAAATGAGTTTGAAAATTGAAAAATTTTCTACTTCGGAGGGGCCTAGGGGGGCACATCCCCCTCAGACTCCATCACCTGTTGGAGCTTTTAAACCATCTATACTAAAATCAAGAGTGTATCAGTATACAAAAATGCTCAACTTCTTTCGTGCATTGATAACAAACAAAATATTTATTGAATGAAGCGATGGCTTTTCAATACAATCTTGGTCAAAGTATACACCAGATCGCACCAAATGAGTTTGAAAATTGATTTTTTTTTCTACTTTTTTTCTACACCCCCCTGTCCGAGCATAGCTCGGAGTGCGGTGCTGCGCACCGCATAGATGGTACCAGCTCAATTTCATTTTTTTGGGCCCACACTTATCATCCCCCACACCTAACAAGAATTTTCCGCCCCTGCTTGGACTGCCCCCCTCCCGCCCAAACGTCCGCGTTAGACCACAGATGGTGGAAACAAATAGACCCATTCATGCCATTTATCAACTCACTGTGACTGCTCCCCATCCTCTGATGTTACCCCGGAGAAAAAGGTTCTCGGATGGGAGCGGTTCTCGGCAAGGCGAAGTATATCAGAGGGTGTTGTCAGTGGCGTATCTGGGGTCTTTTTCAGGGGGGGGGGGGGGGGGTGGGCAAAGGGTATTATTTCCCGTTGAACACCAGTTCGACCCTATTTAGTAAAACAATTGCGCAGCTGGGTTGTTTGTTCCAGCGAATGACTTAAATGCACCGGGCAAGGGGCAAAGTTGTCATTTACATGGGAATTAAGTAAATCCCATAGATTTTCTCTTTCCTTTTCCCTTTTATCTTCCTCTTCTCCCTTTCCTTTCTTTTCCTTTCCCTTTTCCTTCTCCCTTTCTCTCTACCTCTTTCCTTTCTTTCCTTTCATTTCCCCTTTTCTCTTTCCTCTCTTCTTCCCTTCTCTTCGATTTTTTTTTAGTCCGGAAGTTTGGGCTGCCTTCCCGGTCAAAGCCGGGGGGGGGGGGCACTCTGCCTCCCCCTGTCTCCCTGACCATCCGGGAGATACGATGGGTGTTGTTCGATTGAGTGACAGTGAAATTACCACAAGGTCTTTAAAGCAGACTTACGCCTCGCCCCGCTATAATAGGTCTACTAGGCATTACTAGGCCTAGACCTACTATAATTATAGGCCTATATTATTACCTGTCAAGCTAATGATTCATGGTACGGGTTACGTAGGCTGAGACAGGTTGGTGCCAATACTGACTGCAAAATTCTTGTCATTTATTGTTAGTTTTATTGCCTTAGTTCAACCGCAATAATTACTATCTATTCACAAAGAAGATTCTCCGCTATTCATTATAGTCGTGATAAAGGATATGGATCGAAAACACGTTTGATGACAAAACACCAGTTTAAGGGAAAGGTGAAAAATTGTGTGTATTATCAGTCTCTACTCCATAATCATGATAGCGATCAAATATAAGATAAAAGGCAAAAGGATAGGATAAGAAAGAGGGTCAAACTCGCTAGTCATAAGGGTCACTAGTCATAAGGGTCACTAATCATAAGGGTCGCTAGTCATAAACCCATACCCTACCCTAACCCTAACCCTATACCTAACCCTACCCTAAACCTAAACCCTAACCCTAACCCTAAGATAATTTTATTACTAGCGCACTCGTGGTATAGGAAAATACACGTTATGACTATGACTATAGCGGGTAGACCCCAAGAAGGAGACAATTAGCCTGTTTGTGTTTGGGGTGCATGGATGGATGGGGGTAGGGGTGGCGTGTCCAACTTAGGAGCCCCCTGCTTGTAGCTCTGAAAAGAGCCGTTCTAATGTGGCCCTTCTAATATCTACGGCCGATCAACTGTAATGTACACTGTAAACAAACGTTTGACTATTGATAAACACTACAACACGTTTATTTGTTGTTGTTTATGTGTGTAAAGGTATAGGAGGTTTTTTAAGATAAACGGGTTGCATAAACGCTACAACGCGTTGATTCGTTTATTAACTGTTATCAAAAACGTGTTTATACCAGCAATTATAAACACATGATTGCTGGTATAAACACGTTTTTGATAACAGTTAATAAACGTATCAACACGTTGTAGCGTTTATACAACCCGTTTATCGTAAACGACCTCCTATACCTTTACACGTAAACAACAACAAATAAACGTGTTGTAGTGTTTATAAATAGTCAAACGTTTGTTTTTACAGTGTAGTGGCGACTTGACCACTGAAAAGAGCAGAATGGCTTCAGTATGTATGGCGTAATACTGAAACGGATAGCGGTTGTGGGCAATGTACAAGTGCCCACATAAGATTGCAAACCGGTAAATGATTGTAGACCTTGCCGACATCGCGATAACAATCGGAGTTTCTCTCTATTTTTATAGAAGCATTTTTAAGCATAATCATTGCCCCAAATTATTGAAATTGGAGTAGAATCCTGATTGTGGGACTATACTACCAGTACCACAGTACATTTTGTTGCGTGATTTTGGATTGTATTTTCTGTCAACACTGCTCATTTTTTTTATGAGAGCGATACACCAGCTGCCCAAACTTGGAAATTTTGTTCTTCAATGATCAAAAATATCATGAACTTGAAGAAAAATGTCAAGTTGAAAAATCCAAGTCGCTTTATATAAAAGCGAGGAAATTGTAAAACACCCCTGAGTGAAAGTGTAAGGGAACCTATTTAGTGGTGTGAAATCAGTGTGGCATTCTTGAAACTTCATGGGGACAACGTCACAACAAAGACGATTTTATGGTCTTCCCACATTGCCTTGCGCGAACGCCAGCAAACTAAAAGCTTTTTCACACACGATGCATTTGTCGAGCTAAAAAGGAACACTGATAACTTATTTATTTATTGGTGTAAACAAGAACCTAAGCGCTCCAATGATGAACGCGCTATGCAGCCATGATTGTCTATGGGAACCGAGACAAATTGGAGACCATGCAGAATTAGGGCATTTTGCAAAAACGCAATGCATTGTGGTGGTGTCTTAACCGTCTTCTTTGTGGAACACTGAAAAGAACTTGTTCATTCCCCTTGTCCACTGAACAGATGTTGTAGCTTAGGGATATCTCCCTCCCCACAGTGGCGTAGCTTAGGGGGGAGGGGTGTTACCCCCTGAAGAAAAAAACACATTTGGGCCCCCGCCCCCTAACCCTAAAAAAAGTGAGAAAAAAGGAAAAAGGAAAAAATTGAGAAAAAAGACCGAGGTTATTGGCCAAATAGAAGGCCAAATTGTAAATGTAGTACATTGACTGTGCGATTTTTTTGGACTGTGCGATTTTTTTTGACCTCACCCCCCCCCCCCCCCCCCCCCCCCCCCCCCACCCCCACCATCACACACACCCCCACACACTTACGTGAAATTCACGAGGTAAGTGACTAGAATTTTTGGGGGGGCAACCTTTTACGAAAATTTTAGAAATCTTGCCCCCCCCCCCCCCTGAAAAAAATCCTAGCTACGCCACGCCTCCCCAAGTCTGTCGAGGATAGGACATTCGCGTGAGTCTGCATGTATCATGTGAATAACCAAACGTATTATTGGAGCACCATGATCTAGCGTTTTATAACACGCATGCGCAGTAATAATACTTTGAGTCGGCTACAGAAGTCACAAATCACCTAAAAGTACGGTCTCCTAGAATCCTGAATATTTACATGATTTACACAATACAGTCACGTAAACAAGAGCGCAAAGAGCGAGACCGGCGCTCGTTCGCCCTTCGGTTTTCTCTGCAAGTGTCCGTACCTTGTTCACGGGCTGTAAATTTAGCCCAATGTGTCCGAATTTACTCAAAAAGCACCCAATTGGGCGGTAAATGTTTTCAACTGGGCCGTTCGTCAATAGGCTACCCCCAATTTAGGATGTGTCAGTTCGGTAAGCCCCTGTTTTGAGAATACCAGTCACACACCTACCCTCTTCAAATTCGAGTACCCCCCGGCTTATACCCTCCCCGTGAAAAGTTGAAATAGCCTGTTGCCATGTTATGTTATCTAATGGTTAAATTTTTTAATATTTACGGACCTACCATTGCCCTTCCAATGAATGTTTGACACAAACCAAATCTCTTCGCCAATCTGCTCGAGATAACGATAAAATCGTATAGTTTGAACACTATTAAGGTGCCAGTTCAGCGAGTCGATATTTCGATTAGTAACTCATTCAAGCTTATCAGACTTAAACAAGCTTATCAGATCAGACTTAAACGAGCGTAACAGAAGCAGTAACAGACTAACCACTTAATCATCTAACACAAGTCACTCACGCTATCCAACCGTGAACCGTAGCCAACTGCCAAACTACACGTGAACCGTAGCCAACTGCCAAAACCACACGTGAACCCGGTAGCCAAATCATAGCCAAACCACACGTCAACCCGTTCGCGAATTTTAACTAGTAAACATTTGTAAAATTTATTTATTTCGTTTTAATACGGAATAAAGCAAAACTCACTGAATAAAATGATTTTTCAATTAAAAAAAAAAAAGTCAACTGATTTTACTTGTGAGACCATGCAAATGTTTACTAGTAAAAAAAAATCGCAACCCGGTAGCCAAACCATATGAACCGTTGCCAAACCATGTATCGTGAACCGTAAATGATTGCTGTTTGTCAAAAGGAAGTTTGTCAAAGTTATGTAGACCTGGCAGGCCCAATGCATGTCAATGGGGAAAATGTTGAAAGTTACCCACAAACGACAAAAATGCCTTAAGTTGCTCAAAATCCTACACAAATGGCCAAAGTTGCACTAAGTTGTATACTAAATTGCTTATTACATTTCCAAGGATGCACAAAGTTGCCTTAGTTGCATAATCTTCAAAAGTTGCACTAAGTTGCCAAAAAATGCGCAAATTCTTTTTGAACGGTTGTTTAAAATGTCGAACAACGAATTAACGGCTATCAAAAAGCTTGCCAAGTTATCCATCGGTCCCCCCGTGTCACGGGAAATGCCTTTAAAGGTCCTAATGATTTATGGGACAAATGCCCCAAATTTTAGTGGCGGCGCCAGCATCATACACTTTTTCTTTTGGGAGGGAAAGGGGGGCAAGATTATTTTTTGGGAGCATGAAGAAGAAAAAAATATTTACGCTAAATTTGTCCCATTTGGTCTAATTCTTAACTAATTTGGAATGAAAATGCACGCTTGCGCGAAATGTTTCGGTTTTATGCTAAAATGGTCAAATTTGATCTAATTTAACCTAATGTGTTAAGAAAATGCGCGCGAAGCGAGCAAAAAAATTGCCATTTTATGCTACCCCCCGTGGCGCCGCCACTGCCCAAATTGCGCTAAAAGTTTCACTATTTATAAAAGTTCCTTTCTACATTGTCTAAAGAGTCGCTACGTTGCCTAAAATCTCCAAAGTTCCGTAAGTTGCCGAAAATGGGTCAACTTCTGCAGCTGCGGTTAAATGTCAAACAAAATGCAAGCTTTTTTCCCCCCGAGGTTGCCGTTTGAACCCGTGCAATGTTCAAAAGTGCGGTAAGATGCTGGAAAATGCACAAAATATCCTCAAAATTTGAATCAAGTTTTCCGTGTTATCATGTCAAGTTTGCCCAGTTTATCGCACCTTCGCAACAACATTTGTGCGTACTTAATATTGACATGCATTGTTGGTACTACTTTTTGTTCTATTTAGTTATCATTGACCTGTAAAATGGATGGACAAAATACAGTAGCTGTAGGCCTACTGTTAACAAACGGTCAAATAATATCACTTCCATTTACGGGATATTATTGTGAATTCTACAAGCCTGTATTAGGCCAAGAAACACAAATAATGTGTTTCTCGTCCGGACTTTTTACAAATTCGGTGAGTGAGGCCCTTATTATTTGTTATTTGTCACAAATTTGTCATTAATTTCTGTGCTAAGTTCTCATTGTTGAAGCTTTGTCGTCAATCATAAAAACGGGGAGGCCCTCATTATTTTTTTCTCTCTTTGCTTTACCCCTAGCCTGGAAACCTTTTGTGGACTGATAAATGATACCCAAGCACTTCTTATCATATCTTTAATCACAACAATTGATGAAACAAAGTTAAAGAGGAAATAACAAATATAACAAAAATATTTGCCAATCTCAAAAATTTGGTGAGGGCGGGGACGAGAAACACGTTCATTATTTGGCCTTATAATATAATTCTGCCGCAAAAAAACCGGGACCTGGATATTTTGACTCACCTTTATGGCACGCCGTTTGGGTCAAATTTAACATTGTTTTTGTATATCAATATGTATTTTACATGTTGTTTTTGTATATCAATTTGTGATTTACATGTGTGTTTTTTGTATATCAATTTGTGTTTTACGTGTTGTTTCAAAATTAACATTGTTTTTGTATATAGATTGTTGTTTTAATTTTTTTTTGTATATCAATTTGGGTTTTACATGTAGTTTTTGTGTACATCAATATGGTTTTTTACGTGTCGTTTTTTTACATTTTGAACCAAACGGCGTGCCTATGCCATGCCGTTTGGTTCAATATGTGTTTCGACGTGTCGTTTTTTTACATTTTGAACCAAACGGCGTACCTTGGCACGCCATTTGGTTCAAAAATTTAAAAACACCATGTTAATTTTGAACCAAACGGCGTTCCTTGGCACGCCATTTGGTTCAAAATTTAAAAACACCATGTTAATGTTGAACCAAACGGCGTGCCTATGCCATGCCGTTTGGTTCAATATGTGTTTCGACGTGTCGTTTTTTTACATTTTGAACCAAACGGCGTACCTTGGCACGCCATTTGGTTCAAAATTTTAAAAACACCATGTTAATTTTGAACCAAACGGCGAAAAACACCATGTTAATTTTGAACCAAACGGCGTTCCTTGGCACGCCATTTGGTTCAAAATTTTAAAAAACCACCAAAGCATCCCTACTATCCCAAGCATCCGTAGCATCCCTTCTATCTCAAAGCATCCCTACTATCCAAGTTCTTACTATCCCAAGCATCCCAACTATCCCAAGCATCCCTAGCACCCCAAGCATCCCTACTATCTCTAGCATCCCTACTATCCCAATCATCCCTACTATCCATAGCATCGCCATTCTGGTATACAAACATAGACCTATTTAATTTAAAAATTCGAGAACTAAAGTATTTACAGCCCGTAACCTCTAGTCACGTGATTTGTGACCTCTTTGGCGAAGTAGTTTTGTGTTTGTACATCATTCCGTGTTTATATCATTTCGTGTTTGTATCATACACTAATGTGCCGGTCGTTTTGCGGTGTCTATACGATTTTGTGTTCGTTTATTCTGTTTTCATATAGTTGTCTTTGGCTATTTTATGACTTTTATTTGCATGCTGGTGTGTGTTTGCTAATTATGTCATTTCTTTGCATATAGTTTTTTATATCTTTTTCTGTTTTTATATAGTTGTTTTGCTATAATTTTGTTTTCGGTATCGTTTTGTGTTTGTTTACTGGTACTATATTTTAATATGTAAAAACACAAATTGATATTAAAACACAAATTGATATACACAAAAACTACATATAAAACACAAATTGATAAACAAAAGCGATGTTAATTTTGAACCAAACGGCGTGCCATACACCTTGTATAAGCTTTGGAGCACATATGGTTTTGAGACACATTGAAACACATACGGTATGCATTTGGCTATCCCATTTGTTCAATTTGTATATTGGACTATGACTCCATTTCAATAATAAACTGAATAAGCCTTTAGAAATAACTTGGGTTCTTTGCCATAAAGTTACGTACCAAATTAAATATTTACTGCCCTTAATATTAATTTATAAATAGGCCTACTCCCACACAAATATGTAACATTGAATAAAGTTGACACAACTGCTATCTGTTATATAGTTCTTTGTGTCAATTTTATTAACAAAACTGTTTCTTCATACACTTTTAATGGTGTAATTTAGACCGATTGATCAACATTATCAATGACAAAGTGACAGGCATGTCAAATCGATAGGCTACGCCGACTTCGCACATGTCACCAACATATCAAACTAATTTGAATTCCAAACTTTTTTTCTTTCTCGTGTAAATGAATAATACAACAAAGTGACAAGTTAATTAAATTTTGAACCTGCATCAGGCTGATATATGGCTAATTAAAAGATGTGCAGACTGCACATGTGCAGTCATAATCTGCACAATGCGAAACCTAATTCCACAAAACTTTGTGTTTTCTTTCCACACGCCCCTATAACAATTTTAGCTCTGGCAACGAAAAAAGAAACCGTTCCGACCGACCCATTTTTTTACAATTATAGCCTAATCTGTAGATGTATGGGCTTCACCATTCCACAGGACCCCCCCCCCCCCCCCGCCCCCAATTTTACAGTGTACCTTTTTGTGTACCAATGTACCTTTTTTTGTGTACCAATGTACCTTTTTTGTGTACCAATGTACCTTTTTTGTGTACCAATGTACCTTTTTTGTGTATCAATGTACCTTTTTTGTGTACCAATGTACCTTTTCCGGAACCCTCCCACCACCACGAACGAACAAATCCAGGTTACGGGCCTGTACAGGCCTATAAAGTATTATTCTGTCGTAACAAGGATATCGTCACTATAAAGTCAATCTATAATCTTTTTATAAACTATTTTCAAAACCACTAAAGCTCAAGTATTAAATTGCCATCTTTCAAAAATGGTTGAAATCAATCAAACAGATCTCACTAATCCAACTATCTATTTACAAAATTGGTTTTTTTTGTGCAATTTACTTGACCTCCCGACTGCTGAATTTGTATGACATTGAATTACGATTATATCTATTGATAATTCTAGTTTTATAGGACGCCAATGCGATTATGATTTCAATAAATATCTTACGAACCAGTCTACTAATCAAAACGACATTTTATTTAAGTGTCAGAAGTTTGTTCGCTTGACTTGACATGGCCGTATTCATCTCCAATATTGATCAAATGACAGTGGCCGGGATTACAAGTTTTCGGTCTGGCATCTGCTGATATACTGTTGACAGTCTGACCGAGACTTCTGGCAACACGAGTTTGCGATTTTCTGTTTGGAAATAACGTAAACCATTTTTTTCTTTTTTAACAATCACTTAATAATATTATGGAGTTGGTGATTTTATTCTGGTAACCCTCTACTATACATTTATTCTTGAAAGTATCATTCCAATCAGTGACATTTGATGCTTGTTATCAGCTAAATATGCTTGAATAGAGGGTTGGGGACTTGTGCTATCTACTGACGATAGCTGATGAAATTCGAGTTTGCTATCAACCAAAGATAGCCAATGAAAAATGAGTTGTGCTATCTACTGTAGATAGCTGATGAAATTCGAGTTATGCTATCAACCAAAGATATCCGATGAAAAGGATGTTGTGCTATCTACTGAAGATAGCTGATGAAATTCGAGTTATGCTATCAACCAAAGATAGCCGGTGAAAAATGAGTTGTGCTATCTACTGTAGATAGCTGATGAAATTCGAGTTATGCTATCAACCAAAGATAGCCGATGAAAAGTGAGTTGTGCTATCTACTGAAGATAGCCGAAGAAATACAGTTGTTGTATCCTTTCAAGATATCATTGTGGCATACGCTATCTATTGAAGATAACATTAATCATGTTTGATGTATTCATGATTGTCTGTTTCAAAATCATGTTTATATTGAAGAAAAATGCCCGGAATATGTAGTTAAAATCCTAACGGTAGGCCTATCCTCTATTCAGAACCCTGAATGTTTCTTGAGTAGAACCAACATGGGTTCTTCAGACAACTTATAGATTGACCTAAACCTTTTATGGTTCTCCAAATGGTTCTCAAGAAGAAAAAAAATCAAAGGTTCGAGCGACAGGTTCCTCTAAAGGGTCTTCAAAAAGTAAGACCCCTTTGGAGAACCTTTTATTTTTAAGGTTCTTAGCGACCATAAACGCAAGGTGTATGAAGAACCATTGTTTGGTTTAATTTAAGAACCATTACTATAGGGTTCTAAATAGAAGACAGAAAATCATTGAGCCTACGTCCTGTTATTGGAAATTATATAGGCCTATTTGAAGAAATATAATCATTTCAAGAACACAAATGTAGGCCTATTCCAATCTCGAATACAGAAACGTTTTTTTGAAATATATATTGTTAAATCATGATTTTTAACACTTTCCACGCGGCCATTGGTTTAACCATATACAAAATAGATTTTTCAGAAACCATTCCCAACTTTCGAGGTCTATCTCAAGGATTACTGAACCAATACTAGGCATGTTTGTACTTATGTCAGTGCATTTCTCATAGTGATTCCAAATATGATAATGAAATTCAATAATTTTGACATTTTTGAAACATTTTGTGAAATTTTGGAATGTCGTCTGCAGCCGCCTGCCGCATGGAAAGCGTTAATCATCAGTCGATATGACAGACAATCTCATCTCCATCGTGCTATTGTTTGTTATGGGAAAATTATCAACTTTTAAAAGTGACCATTGTTAATTTGATACCAATTTTATTTTCTTGTTGTTGTTCTTATTGGGTTTTTTTGCTCTTTTTTGGGGGTGGGGGGGGGGGGGGTGGGGGTGTGGGGGTGTGTGCCACACAGGTGTTGCTTAAAAGGCTAAAATTGAATGGGGTAAATCCTTGAGCGATACAATTTTTACAATTAAATTGCATTATCAATGTAGTACTTATCTGTCAGGCATATGGTTAATATTATCTATTTACAGTTGAATCAAGGTTTCTTTGGCTAAACCAATGATTGATCATGTCTGATTAATGGTCCATTATGATCTCTAAATACGTTTATTATTACTTTCAATTGATAAAATGGTACACGAAAGTCGCAACTGAACAGACAGAACGCTTTATTAGGCTATTGCAGTTGAAATCTATACTCCTCCGAAGGATGACATGACCTTAAAACTTTCTACGCGGCAGGCGTCTGCAGACGACATTCCAAAACTTCACAAAATGTTTCAAAAATGTCAACATTATTGAATTTCATTACCATTATTTGGAATCACCTTTGATATAAGTACAAACATGCCTAACACAAATGTAGTATTGAATCAGTAATCTCTTCAATAGACCTTCAAAGGTTTCTGAAAAATCTGCTATTAAATGGTCATAAAACCAATAGCCGCGTGAGCATGTGAGTGCTAACCTTCCAGATCAGACAGGGGGTGTGTGGATTTCAAATGGAATAGCCCATTTTTCTCTCACTTATATTTAACAAAACCTATTGTGCTCTTCTTATATATCAATCAGTGCACGGTTTAATTGTGGTGCCAAATAGTTTGGAAACACTCCCGTGTATATAAAGAAAGACTGCCCAGTTAACAGATAATTGTGATCGGGAAGAAGATACAAGTTTCACAGTCAAAGTTATCTATTTATAATGGTTGTCTATTCAGTTGATTATTAGATCGATGATTAGGATTGTGAGACAATACGGAAGCGCGGAAGCGCGACAGCACAGCTGGCTTTTTTGACGCCGCGTTAACAACTATAAATTGACATTATGTAGACGTATAAATCATGGCAGTTTAAGACTATAGAAAACTTGACAAGGAGTGATCACATACATCTTGGATTCTATAGACTTTAAAATGGTATAGAAATTGAAATTTATCGCTTTGTTAACATGGTTAAGTTGGTGATAGTTTACCAGGCTATCTAAGTTAGATCTAAGATAGCTAAGATAGCTAAGTCATGTTGTTATCATTTTCCAGATAGAATTCAATCTTCCTTTCAATCTTTAGGGTATTTCCCTCAGAGCACTTTTAAAAGATTGAAAAGTCAATCTTTTTAGATTTTTTAATCTTTGGAATTAACACTTTCCACGCGGCATGCGTCTGCAGACGACATTCCCAAAATTTCACAAAATGTTCAAAAATGTCAAAATTATTGAATTTCTTTACCATATTTGGAATCACCATGGGAAATGCATTGAAATAAGTACAAACACGCCTACTATTTCAGTAATCCATGAGATAGACTTTGAAAATTGGGAATGTTTTCTGAAGAAGAAAAAAAAGAAGAAAAAATAAGAAGAAAAAAAAGAAAGAAAAAAAAAGAAGAAAAAAAGTTTGTTTGTGTATGTGTGTGTATAATATGGTAAAATAAATAGCCGCGTGGAAAGTGTTAAGAGTAGACCTATAGGAAAGCCTATTATTATTGAATTCAGGGTCCCTGTAAGTAATTTGTCGTAAAAACAGCCATTTAGACCACACTTGACGCTCTTTTTGTATCATGTTTTGGGTTTCGTTTCAAAATATTTAATAATATGTGACGCAACGTGAGTAAATGAGGTACAACGAGGGCAATATGAATATTGAGTTGTTTATATTATGATATTTATGCATATGTTAATTAAGGGACATTTTGGTACCAAGGTCAATGTCAGATCACATTCCAAACCAAAGTTACAGATGATTGAAAATCACTTTGTCTCAAAACATCAAATACAAATTGTAAAATTATGGGCAATTGAAGTTTTGGTTTTGTTAACAAATCAATGGAGTAAATGAAAACTAAATACCTTACAATGGATGTAGTTTAACACTTTATTTTCATGGACTAGAGTCTTTGGTTAGATAGAAGATGTATCAAAGAACAGAAATTCGACTTTTTGACATATTCTTGTCCGATATTTGTGCTTTTAAATCAAATTATAGCTATTGCCACATTGTGCCTCCCACTCTTGCATTGGGTCACATAATGTTTAAACATTTAACCAACATTTACAACAAATGTGTAAACTTGTTGGGCAAACATTCTAACCAACAATGATGTGGTTCTCCTGGTAAACCCGTGTTAGTTAAAGGGGCATTGAGAGATGTATCGATATACTAAATGGGCATATAACGTAAAGATAATCATCAACATAGCCCAAATCCAAAATGTCATACAATTCCGACATCGCCTTCATGCCAAAATAAGCCAATAACGGCACTTCCGGGATGAGATTTGCCGCGAAAGTCCGTGAGCAAAACGATGCATAACTTCCGAATTCAGCATCTGAGTTTCGATATGATCATATTGAAACTAAGAAAATCATGAAATTTTATATGATAAATGGGCGAATGTTGGTAAACTGTTTCAGATGGTAGTTAGTATATGCCTAAGTATTACTTTAATGCAAAAAAACTGATTTCCAGGATAATTGAGGGCGCACTTCCATACGTATATCTCTCAATGCATCTTTAACAAGGTATTTAAAAAAAACTGGACGGGGGAGATAGAAGACTGTTGAAAGTTCAAGAACAGACATTAACAAACAGCGTTGCTACTATGTTTCCTAACAATTTAACTCTAAGGGATTCAAAAGTGTTTTTGATATCAAATGAAAGGTCCCATTTCTCATTACACTGATGATGCCCTTAAATCTAGAATAGGGTCAACAACCTTTAAGACGTATGGTTAACATTGATGAAGAAGTTGGATTGGGGTAATTAAAGTTGTATGGTGGACACCGAATCATTCAGAAATATTATAAGGACACATTGTAAAACTTTTTTTATTAAAGGTTATTAAAAATATTCTTAACTAGAGAATAACAAGACTAGGCACGCCTAGTAGAGCTGGTCGGATATTTGAATGTTAAAAAATGTTTTTGTATTGTAATATGGCAGAAATAATTTGGAAAGTGGTGTTATGGTACTAATTTTTTTTAACTGGAAAATATGATTGGCTTTATTTGTTCACACAAAGTAACTTACACATATGTTATTCTTAGGGAGTGTTCATAAATACTCTGGTGGTGGAGGTTGGAAATATTTGAGCTTTGGACATATTTTTTTCTTGATCACCCCAAACAGCGTTATTTTTTTTCTTGATCCCCCTTTTTCGTTGATTTTTTTTCTTGATCCCCCTGTATATCCAATTAATCAAGCAATAGTAGATTTGACTGCTCACGAAGCATTTCTTTCTGATCCTCCCTCCATTTTTTCCAACCCCCCCCCCCCCCTAAATAATAAATTCATTTGGACAATCCACTGAATAATGTTGATGAATGTTGTGGAATTCTGAGACCTTTTTGCCTTTGTCATGACAGAGAAAGTATTATGATGTAATAACCCCCCCCCCCCCCCCCCCTCCATAAATAACGAAGAATTTCTTTCTGATCCTCCCTCCATTTTTTCCAACCACCCCCCATAAATAATAAATTCATTTGGACAATCCACTGAATAATTTTGATGAATGTTGTGGAATTCTGAGACCTTTTTGCCTTTGTCATGACAGAGAAAGTATTATGATGTTATAACCCCCACCCCCATAAATAATAAATATTTATAATGAACACTCCCTTTGGTTTGAAAAGGTAAACAATTTCATTATGGTTTAGAAAACATAATGGGCCTCTTTTGACTATAAAGTAAGTATATGTAGGACAGTATTTTTACTCTGGGGAAACTTATCCAGTAAACGAAATATAATGAAACGGAACACCGTTTTCGGTTCGTCACATATTCTAAAGCTTACCCTCTACATGTAGCCCAGTGCAATCAGGCCTGTATGCATTCTGTGTCAGCCTGAACACACGAAAGCATAGGGGAAAATAAGCTTATTAAAAAGTTGACTGATTAGATCGCGTACTTCAACTTTATAATCTCATCTTTTTATGTTCCCATAGTAATCCTTAGTTACATTTAACAGTCAGGCAACTTATTATAGTCTTCAAATGGTCACATTCTGTGTATTTTGTGTGTAAATGTGATTCGTAAACTAAATCTGGTCCCGATATTTTGTACGATGTATGATCCCCGTCCTCAAGGGGTTGTTGCCATATCATTGGGCTAATCATATTGAAGGGTTCACCTAGACTGTAACTCTCAGCCGCCCTCTTATGTCGCTATCTTGCAGGCTCCGATATTTGTACAGCTTTAGCGTCCGTACGGTAATATTGATGACTGGGGGATGTAGCCTAGGGTTCGCCATAATCATTGGGCTAATTGCGAGAGCCAAGGCAACACGGAACAAAGAGGCCGTGCCGTGGCCGTGGACTCAGTGACTCAGTATATTACTAAATCATATAATATAATACAAAATAGCATCCAAATAGCTTAGTATATTACTAAATGGCATCCAAATAGCTGAAATAACTTACTGTGTCCTCTTACCTTCATATTATAACAATATCAATTACATTTTACAACAAAATCGCTTCAGAAGATGATTAATGCAAGTTATTAGCAAATGCAATTTTAGGGGTTTGTGAAAAGGTTACGACTTAGAAACGTGGTTTCAAATGACGGGCTCGTCATCTCCCCCGTCAAAAATCAATCCGTGTTCTAACATACCGTAGGCCTATTTAGAATGTACATGTACATGTATTAATAGGCCTGCCTGTTCGAATATGGATTAAGTATTCAACCAACACATAGGCCTACCAGGTGAACCACATAATAGTTTGTTATCATGTTTAACCAACAAGTTTAAACATTTATACATTTTGGTGAAATGCTTTTGTTGTTATATATTTAACCTACAATTGAGTGTATGGTTAAATATGTTCCTATTTCCTATACTGTCCAAACAATGGAATATGGTTCTCCATTATAAGAGTTACGTTTCGTACTAAGTTAGTGGCCTCTTCAGTGCAACTCTGTCTACTGACGCAGAGTCTTATGGTTGTAGGGGCAGAACCTCCTTCGATTGTCAAACCTTAGTTATCTTGCATTTGACACGAAGTTTACCAAGCAATTCTGCATACGAAAACGTATGTGGTTAGGCAATACAAGTATAGCAGGGTTTGATGCGACATTTCACTTATATATATAAATGCGTAAGGTAAGGTAAAATGGTATAATTTAAAAAAACACCGTTTAATAATATCTTGTGTTTTTCATTTCATCATAAACTCCTAAATTGGTTGATGTAAATGCTTATGTATATAGAAGAGCTTAAACTTAATAATTTTGAGAGCTCTAGGACTTTACATGTTTTAGGAGTGAAGTTCTCTTTTCAGAGTAATTTTTACTCTGATTCACAGCCTGAAAAAGAGTAAATATCTGCTCCTAAACATTCTAAATGGAATGTAACACCAATTCTGTATACTAAATCACGTATCTTATTTGAAGATCCCGGATCAATTCTAATAGCTAATTACAATAAAAACACTCGGTCAAAATATTACAAAAGATTGATATTGAAAACACACTGCTTATCATACTCGTGCTCTTTAAACTTCTCAAGTATTTTTTGTGATCAAACAATCATTAGGCCAAGTAACAAAAAGAGGGGCACAGCAACACTATAGCCGGGTCTTTGCTAGCAAGGTTTAGAGGCACAGCAACACTATATCCGGGTCTTTGCTAGCAAGGTTTAGAGGGGTACAGCAACACTATAGCCGGGTCTTTGCTAGCAAGGTTTAGAGGGGCACAGCAACACTATAGCCGGGTCTTTGCTAGCAAGGTTTAGAGGCACAGCAACACTATATCCGGGTCTTTGCTAGCAAGGTTTAGAGGGGTACAGCAACACTATAGCCGGGTCTTTGCTAGCAAGGTTTAGAGGGTTACAGCAACACTATAGCCGGGTCTTTGCTAGCAAGGTTTAGAGGGGTACAGCAACACTATAGCCGGGTCTTTGCTAGCAAGGTTTAGAGGGACACAGCAACACTATAGCCGGGTCTTTGCTAGCAAGGTTTAGAGGGGTACAGCAACACTATAGCCGGGTCTTTGCTAGCAAGGTTTAGAGGGACACAGCAACACTATAGCCGGGTCTTTGCTAGCAAGGTTTAGAGGGGCACAGCAACACTATAGCCGGGTCTTTGCTAGCAAGGTTTAGAGGGGCACAGCAACACTATAGCCGGGTCTTTGCTAGCAAGGTTTAGAGGGACACAGCAACACTATAGCCGGGTCTTTGCTAGCAAGGTTTAGAGGGTTACAGCAACACTATAGCCGGGTCTTTGCTAGCAAGGTTTAGAGGGGTACAGCAACACTATAGCCGGGTCTTTGCTAGCAAGGTTTAGAGGGACACAGCAACACTATAGCCGGGTCTTTGCTAGCAAGGTTTAGAGGGGTACAGCAACACTATAGCCGGGTCTTTGCTAGCAAGGTTTAGAGGGACACAGCAACACTATAGCCGGGTCTTTGCTAGCAAGGTTTAGAGGGTTACAGCAACACTATAGCCGGGTCTTTGCTAGCAAGGTTTAGAGGGGTACAGCAACACTATAGCCGGGTCTTTGCTAGCAAGGTTTAGAGGGACACAGCAACACTATAGCCGGGTCTTTGCTAGCAAGGTTTAGAGGGTTACAGCAACACTATAGCCGGGTCTTTGCTAGCAAGGTTTAGAGGGGTACAGCAACACTATAGCCGGGTCTTTGCTAGCAAGGTTTAGAGGGACACAGCAACACTATAGCCGGGTCTTTGCTAGCAAGGTTTAGAGGGGTACAGCAACACTATAGCCGGGTCTTTGCTAGCAAGGTTTAGAGGGACACAGCAACACTATAGCCGGGTCTTTGCTAGCAAGGTTTAGAGGGGTACAGCAACACTATAGCCGGGTCTTTGCTAGCAAGGTTTAGAGGGGTACAGCAACACTATAGCCGGGTCTTTGCTAGCAAGGTTTAGAGGGACACAGCAACACTATAGCCGGGTCTTTGCTAGCAAGGTTTAGAGGGTTACAGCAACACTATAGCCGGGTCTTTGCTAGCAAGGTTTAGAGGGGTACAGCAACACTATAGCCGGGTCTTTGCTAGCAAGGTTTAGAGGGACACAGCAACACTATAGCCGGGTCTTTGCTAGCAAGGTTTAGAGGGGTACAGCAACACTATAGCCGGGTCTTTGCTAGCAAGGTTTAGAGGGGTACAGCAACACTATATCCGGGTCTTTGCTAGCAAGGTTTAGAGGGGTACAGCAACACTATAGCCGGGTCTTTGCTAGCAAGGTTTAGAGGGGTACAGCAACACTATAGCCGGGTCTTTGCTAGCAAGGTTTAGAGGGGTACAGCAACACTATAGCCGGGTCTTTGCTAGCAAGGTTTAGAGGGCACAGCAACACTATAGCCGGGTCTTTGCTAGCAAGGTTTAGAGGGCACAGCAACACTATAGCCGGGTCTTTGCTAGCAAGGTTTAGAGGGGTACAGCAACACTATAGCCGGGTCTTTGCTAGCAAGGTTTAGAGGGGCACAGCAACACTATAGCCGGGTCTTTGCTAGCAAGGTTTAGAGGGGTACAGCAACACTATATCCGGGTCTTTGCTAGCAAGGTTTAGAGGGGCACAGCAACACTATAGCCGGGTCTTTGCTAGCAAGGTTTAGAGGGGTACAGCAACACTATATCCGGGTCTTTGCTAGCAAGGTTTAGAGGGGCACAGCAACACTATAGCCGGGTCTTTGCTAGCAAGGTTTAGAGGGGTACAGCAACACTATATCCGGGTCTTTGCTAGCAAGGTTTAGAGGGGCACAGCAACACTATAGCCGGGTCTTTGCTAGCAAGGTTTAGAGGGGCACAGCAACACTATAGCCGGGTCTTTGCTAGCAAGGTTTAGAGGGGCACAGCAACACTATAGCCGGGTCTTTGCTAGCAAGGTTTAGAGGGGCACAGCAACACTATAGCCGGGTCTTTGCTAGCAAGGTTTAGAGGGGCACAGCAACACTATAGCCGGGTCTTTGCTAGCAAGGTTTAGAGGGGTACAGCAACACTATATCCGGGTCTTTGCTAGCAAGGTTTAGAGGGACACAGCAACACTACACTGTAAAAAGAAGCGTTTATATTTCTGATAACACTTAATAAACACTTCAACACGTTTATTTTTATGTTTTACGTGTAAAGGTATACGAGGCATTGCATACGATAAACGTTTGCATAAACACTACAACACGTTTATAGAGGTAATTTTGTTATATTTATTAACACACCAACATATCATCAATAAGAAACATGTTGGGGTGTTAATAATTATACCTTTACACGTAAAACATAAAAATAAACGTGTTGAAGTGTTTATTAAGTGTTATCAGAAATATAAACGCTTCTTTTTACAGTGTATAGCCGGGTCTTTGCTAGCAAGGTTTAGAGAGGCACAGCTTTGGGCTATTGAGGAGGTACGAGTCTGAAACGCTAGTTAGATACTGCGAAATGTTTTAACAGAGAAATGAAGCTTTAAAAAGGATTCGAAACTTTTGGGACACCCTGTACATACACGAATCCAGTGCGAGAGATATTTTTGTTTAATTTTTAGTATCTGTTAATGTAAACCTGACACTATTGTGACCCTTTTAGCCAACCAATATGAATAAAAGAAAGACAAAAATTCCAAATGTTTGCCCGTAGCTATATAAGTTATTTTTAGATACTTAGCCAAAAATAGACAATGAAATATTGGTACATGAAATCTGAAAATGAATTGCAATTCCTATATAACGTTTTCATTAAATAATCTTTCTATTCGCTCGAGCAATCGCCATTTTGTTGTTGAAACCGTATTCGTCTTTTGTGGTTGTAGATCATCAATTACTATTACATTGTAATACATTTTTCTCGACGCACTGCTGAATCAACTTTTAAAAATTAGCCTTAACACAAATCTTACCCAAGCAGTTAGACCTAGTGTTTTTAGCATAATGTTTATAGATGTATTTTGCATTCAACAATCGGCCCATTTTTTTGTATGTCCAAAATATATCGGCATAATAGATTCGCGTTTGCAGCATTTTAATATGTCCACCAAAACATTTTCAATTTTATCATTTTTTTTATTCGAAAAACGAGTGTGCCTTCTCAATTCAAAAAGCCAAACTTAGCTCTATTATAGTTTTCCATGATGCAGTTTGAAATGAATAAAGAATTAATCAATTTTATATACCGGTAGCTAATTACAATAAATCATTTAGCCAAACTAGTAAGACAATGATGGGTCTAATTATATATAGACACTGCATTCATTTAAGACACTTATTGGTGGTCCTCATTTAGTTGCTATTTTACTCCGAACACTAATCATTGTAACCTGTTGTTCAAAGTGATATATATCATTATCCCAACGCCTTGAAAACAATATGCATAATTACAATGCGTTGTCTTTCTGTAATTATAGGGTTGCTATTTTATGGACTGATACGTCTTTTATAGGTAATTATTCTAGGAACACCTTGAAATGCGACTGATTACTTTGGCACGAGATTTTATGCTGATAAACTGTTGATTTGATCAATAATTGGTCTATTCAATTTGAAGTCCATGCATCTCATTAGCCTCTGTATGAGTGACTCCTTAGCCAGAAAGGGGGGGGGGGGCACGTCGTCACCCAACCCCCTCCCGCTCTCAAGTGTGTGACTCAACGGCAAGCACCCCATATTAATTTACTGACTCGGCGGCAAATTGACAGCCTGGAAGTCCGACAGTCTGGAAGTCCGACAGTCTGGAAGTCCGACAGCCTGGAAGTCCGACAGTCTGGAAGTCCGACAGCCTGGAAGTCCTTGTCGGTTCAATTTTTATTTTTTCACTTTATATTTAGACCCTATAAAGACTTTTTGGATTCCAAACAGATAATAAATGCTAGAAATTATTCTATTATCGGCTGAACAGTGGCGTACCCAAGGGGTGGGGGTCCTGAAATAACCCCGTCGGTAAACATGACCCTCCGTCGGTAGATTTGCGATTTTGACCATGCGATTTTTTTTCTGCCGTTATGTGGACAACCTCATCGATCGAGTTTTGGTGGATTATTAAAACAATAGGCTTTAACACAAATTTTGCACTATTTTTGAAATTTATTATCTTTTTAATTTCAGTTAGTTTTATTAACAAAACTAGGCGTAAAACGGTCGTAAGTAACAGTTCTTGCGAAAATCAAAAATCAATTCTCTTTTACAAGAGTGTCGTATAGGTGCCACTCACGACCGTCTTGTAAACCTTGTAATTTTGCTTTACAAGTGTGTCGTAAGTGCCACTTACGACCCTCTTCCCTTAATCAATTAACACGCTTTGTTTTACCATGTTATTAATATATATTTAATTTCCCCGCAGAAATTATTTTAAACGGAGAACAAAGACAATAATAATTATAGTTTTATAATTCAAAAATAATATTTGCACTTACGACCCTCTTGCATGCAGATATTTTAGAGCGATTCGTTCACATACGACCTTCTTGCATTAAGTGGAAAATACGGCTTGCACTTACGATATTGAAATTGGTTGATAATTCATATCTGTGAACAAAGTAAATGCGTGATTTTAAATAAACCTTATTGTAATCACTAACATGTTTCTCCCGAAAAAACCCCAAAGGTAACACTATTTTGCCCTTTCCTGATCCAATTTGAATCAAATTAAAATGTCAAACGAATTAACTATTAAATGTAAGTTAAAAAAAAGTAAAGACTCGTGCCGAGCAAAGCTCGCGCGCGGAGTGCCCATCTCTCTTTCATTAGCGTTTGGGCCAGACTCCCCATGTAATACTTGGCTGTGGGGGGTTCGCCACTCCTCCCGCACAGCGAGTCTGTTTTACTTCCCAACATGAATTAATGCTATTAAATGTACCGGAAGCTAATTACCATAAAACAATAATTAATAAAACAAGCACCATGATTGAAAAACACATCGCATCTATGTCTATTAGTAATTCATTAAACTGCTCCCTTTCCCCGATTCAACAACAATATTTAGCTGTAGTTCAAAAAGTGACAGATTTCATTATCCAAACACCTTGAAAACAATATACAGGTGCATCAACCCTCTTGTGTAAACCTCTTTTTTCTAGACTTAAAATTGTGCCATATGTGATAATATTAACATTCCCAACATTTGAATTCAATCTGTCTTTTTCAGGGCATGAAAGTAAAAGCTATTCTGAATCTATTGCGCAATCATCATAAGGCCGCTAGTCTTACGAGTAGTACATGTACGAGGGGGTATCAAAAAGTTCTTGAAATCACCCAGAAGTGAAGAAGCTATATCGATTAAATTGTGTCAGTGTCATCACTGGTCATTAAAAACATTATGGTGCAAAATGGTCTCATAAGTATGTTTACTTTCATTACAGGTGGCGCTAGATGCCAAGGCCATGTAAATCAATGACGTCTTCCAACGGTGTTGTGTACATGGTAAATTATAATGGTCCAATTAACTGATTCTTGTGGGACACCTTCCAGAAGAATATTAGGCCTAGGTTTTTTTTAAATTTTGTCATTTGTCACTCGTAGGTCTTAATTTATCACTGTAAATGACAAAATTCATAAGCCCCATACTCCTGACCATTATACTTTACTTTACCGTTGGAAGACGTCATTGATTTACATGGCCTTGGCATCTAGCGCCACCTGTAAAGAAAGTAGACATACTTATGAGACCATTTTTGGACCAGTGACAACATTTTATCGATAGCTCTTTCACTTCTGGGTGATTTCAATAACTTTTTGATACCCCCTCGTAGGCTTATATATGTACATAGATTCACAGTACACTCTCAGAAAAAATGGTTCTAAAGTTGTCCTGCCAGGAGAACCCTTAAAGGTTCTTTAAAGAACCAAAAATAGTTCCCCAAACATGATACAGAACCATTTTTGGTTGATACAGAACCATTTTTGGTTCTATGAAGAACCTTTTGGGGATCTTCAATTTTCAAGAACCCTTTTTGAAGGTTCGATGACGGTTCTATAAAGAACCTCTCTCTTGAACCTTCAAAAAAGGTTCTTGAAAATTGAAGAACCAAACTAGGTTATTCATAGAACCAAAAATGGTTCTGTATCAACCAAAAATGGTTCACTGTATCACCATGATCACGTTTGGGGAACTGTTTTTGGTTCTTTAAAGAACCTTTAAGGGTTCTCCTGGCAGGACAAAAAAGGGTTCTTTAATTTCTTAGAGTGTACAAAGTATAATAGCTACTTTTTGCTTTAAGCTTTGGCCACTTTGGCCCCTTTTCATGTGCAGAGAACTCTTTTATTAGAATCGCCAATTTCAGTGTGTAATTGAATTTAATCAATCAAATCAATAATGAAAGAAAAGATATTGGCGCGTGAAGGTTATTAGTACGCCATTTACCCTTTTTCTTCGAAAACAATTTGATTTTAATATTCAGAGAAATAATTTGTCAAATTTCACACTATTTTGACCTTTATACCTGATCCAATTTGAGTCAAATACAAATGTTAAATTAATTCTATATTCCGGAAGCGAATTACCATAAAGCAAGACTAACACGAATATGTAATTAAAAAAGTACATCGCTTTCATTACAAGATTATTATTATAAGTGCTCATCGAAGTGCTCCTCTCCCGGTTCAACAATATTTAGCTGTTGCTCAAAGTGATAGAATATAATTATCCGAACACCTTTAAGTCCAATACGGTATGTTGGTTTATAATGCATTGTCTTTTTTAATAATTAGGATTACTATTTCAATGGCCTTTATTTCAATAATTAGAATTAACCACACACCTTATTAGATGCTACAACGCCATATGCGGGGTTTTTTTTGTAGTAAAAAAATGCTATGCAAAACGCGGTATCTTTTTTATTTTCATAAGACGGGTTCTGTGAAGCAAGAAAATGAAGCTGATATGGTATTTCACAATGTGAAATTAAAATTTGAAAAACATAGTCCAATAAATCACTGGATAAAGTTGTTTTTCTTGAATTTAAATACTGTTTTAACATCATTCCATAATAAGGTCACAACTTGGCTCACACCATCATTTTCAAAAGTCCAAGAAAAAAATGGGGGAAAAAAAGTTATGCTGCAAAAAGTGAATTTTAAAAGCTACGCGGGCCGTCTGCTGAGACAAACGTGGTTGTTTGCTTTATTATTAAACGTACTCATTTGCTTTAACATGATATCTTACACTCTGAAAATGAGAACATCCGCTCCCCACGTCAACAATTACAATCTTGACTTGGCGGTCCACACTAGTGATCCTGCGAATTAGTTGAAACTATAAGGATAACTTTTTATAGAAGATCATTTTATTTGTGTGGTTTAAAAATTTGAAACAAAATGAGAGGAGCTCAATCTGATTATCAAATTAAAACACGTTTCATTTTAAATGCAAAATCGGAAGATGGTTGATAACAAAAAATACGATTAAGCCTTCAAAATACAAAATTAACACTTATTTAATTCCTTGTCGAATGTTTTAGCATATATTTATATAAAAAGACAGGCTTTAACCCCGCATAACCACACCACAAAACACTAACGAAACAAACCTGTGGTCGTAAACTGTAAAATCGGGTCTGCATAAATGCAGCAATGTTTATCAACAAAAGCAACGGTCGAAGGGACTGGACTGTCGATACATGCTTGAGGGAGCAGCATATGATCACAACACTGTCCACTATGCCTTATTGCCCTTAGAATATTTGGTATGACGTCACCTGTCACCCCATCTATACATGACTTATTTACATTATCGCTTTAGTGCTATCTTCTGAAGATAGCAATTCAGTTTATAGCAATTTTAAACCTACCGGCCTGACCAGTTACAAGCGTATGTAATTCATGAACAACAATAATTTGAATCCAATTCTAACATTTAATTATGTTTATCGTGGCCGCCTTTAGGGTTAGGTTTAAAATTGACGAAGCTCACCGCCGATCATTGTAATGTATATAGATTCATAAGCATTGCCGATCGGTTATTGATGTGGATATAATTATTTCATTAACGTTAGAGAAACCACAATGGACAAATCACGACGATATCGGCATCGTTTAGATGCTATTGGTTTCGCTGTGCGATATAAACACTGCACAAAAAGAGAGTAACCACTTTTTTCGAGACACTCTGTGTTTAATTTCTAAGACCATAAATCAATTTAAAATATGGGAAAGAACCGGAGTTTTCTTTTGCGCATTTTGACACCTCATTTGTTACAATAGCATCAATATTGATGAAGCGGTGGCCATTCGAATAACAAATGATGCAGTTTCCATTGTTGCACTTAACCCTATACCCTTGAAAAGAGCGTAAACAAAACAGTAAATCTAAAGTGTACCTCTTCTTTCTCTCTCTCTCCAGGAAAAGACAATCATAATCCCAACATCTCACATCATCAATTGTTTCCAACACCTCACTGTATCTACTGGTGTGTGAGACTCATCCTTTACAATGACCAGAATCATTCAATGTGTTTGTAAGCCAACACCTGTCTCTCTATTTCCGCGCAACCTACCTCTCCAAATTGACGAGCAACTTCAGTTACAGAAACTCCAGAAACTTTTCATTGAGAGAAAGAAGCGGTACATTTATACTGTTTTGTTTACGCCCTTTTCACGTGTAAAGCGTCAAGTGCAACAATGGAAACCGCATCATTTTTTTTCTCAAATGCTCTTATAGCTCTATACCCATGAAAATATCGTAAACAAAACTGTAAACTAAAGTGTACAACTTCTTTCTCTCCATGAAAGGTTTCTGGGGTTTCTGTAACTGAAATTGCTCTTCGATTTGGAGTTACAAGGAAGGTTGCACGGAAATGGAGAGATATTGTGTGTTTGCTTATACAAACATCATGAATGTTGATGGTCATTGTAAAGGATGAGTCTCACACCTGTATACAGGTGTTTGAAACAATTGACGATGTGAGATGTTCGGATTATGATTGTCTTTTCATGGAGAGAGAGAAAGAAGAGGTACACTTTAGATTTACTGTTTTGTTTACGCTCTTTTCAAGGGTAATAGGGTTAATTGCAACAATGGAAACTGCATCATTTGTTATTCAAATGGCCACTGCTTCATCAATATTGATGCTATTGTAACAAATGAGGTGTCAAAATGCGCAAGAGATAATTTCGGTTCTTTCCCATATTTTAAATTTATTTATGGTCTTAGGAATTAAATCACTGATTCCCCTCAATCCCCCCAAGTCTGTGAATCTAGCTACCGGAAAATTACGCAGATCGGTCGACGGTGTGTGCACTGCATTTAGCTTCAGCAGGTCCGTTTGCAGGTACAGCTTGATTGCTTGGCACTGATTTGTAGTATAAAGGTAACATATCCTTGGTTAAATTATAAAACAGAACATTCTAAACGTTAATCAGACCTAAAGGTATGTTTAAAAACAGTTATCCCGATGCTTTTATTTCATTTGCACTACATTAGACGCCGACAATTTCTCCACATTTGTGACGCCGAAATAGTCTTACACAATCAAAAAGATGGTTCTTCATAAATATTCAGCATAGTTCCAATAATTATTACCCTTTCTCACATTTATCTTCTCTTTTCTATTTCTACTTCGCCCTCTCCTTCTTTGCTTGTCCAATCTCTTGCACACGGCATTCCATACACACGGTATGCTATCTACGGAAGACAGCGTCCTGGTAATTGCAAATTAAATTGCAATTTCATAACTACATTTGACGTGTGTATTAAGTACATCACAGAATCTAAGAATCGTTTTAATGGCTTATAAAAGTTCCGCTGTTTAAATTTAAAAGCATTTTGTTTAGTTCATATGACCTCTTATATTAGGCAAATCTTGTTAGAATTACGATCATTTATGTGACAGCGGTAATAGGGAAATCAACAGCGTACTGTTGTGAGGTATTATTAATCCCGGGGGAGGGGGCGCTCATACGGTATAGAGATGTGCTGAAGCATAGGTTGCATGTTTGACTGGCTTGGGCATGTTTGCCTGTAAAACTGTCTTCAAATAATAAGAGATAAATTATATAGGACTTAAATTCAATAAAAAAGGTCATTTTACAAAATATGTACGGATTGATTAACGGTCCAAGATGTCTGTTTCAAAAATGTCAACATTGTTGAATTTCATTATAATAATTATTTTAAATCACCATGTGAAATGCATTGAAATAAGTACAATACAAACATACCTAGTATTGATTCAGTTATCCCTTGGACTAGACCTTGAAAGTTTGGAAAGATTTATGAAAAATCCGGTTTGTATGTTAAAACCTATATTCGCGTGGCAAGTGTCAAATTACCAATAGGCCTACTAAATGATAAATTTCTACACCATCTCTGCATTTTAGTTTGAACCAAATTTTCTGCATTTACCATTTTTCTTACTTTACTCTCTTCTTAATTTAAAAAAAAAATCAGTTAGCTCAAACAGTGACAGTTAAAACCGGTTAAACATATTCCTAACTGTCACTGGCTCAAATGAGGAAAAATTTGCTAATTTTTAAACAATAGATTGATATATCAAGAACATTTTAAAACCCCGCCATTGAAATACACCAATTATGTTATACCATTATAAATAGCAGATTTTATGCTTGGGCTTCCTTGACCGAATGGTCCGGAATTCCAATAATTTGTGATGCTTATAGGCGCAGCCTATACCCGTTATACTGAGAGTATCCTACCCGTCCCCCGAGATGTATAGAAAAGAAAAAGAGCAGCAAAAAAAGTAAATCTTAGTTTGTCAAACAATCAGTTTACAAAGTGCTCTGGAAATTCAGTGCATGATACCGGTAATGGGACCTGTGTAATTTCCGTCCCGCATTTTACTCCAATAGATAGCGAACGATTACCGCGGAACTTGTACATCATGATCGTCAGTTAAAGGCGACGACGAAATAAAAACCGTGTTCTACGGTTCCGATCAACCCTTTTTATTCGAATTTTAGGTGTTTTTTTACCATTTCTTTTTTAAATATGTTGAAAATTGGGAATTTTATGTTGAAAGTTTCGGAAATTTGTTGAAAATTCACCGAAATTGTCACGAACATATTAAGAAAAAAACCCACCCAGCCCGACCGACCGACCGACCCAACTGAAGATAGAACAACCATTTTTTTCTTCATCTCGTAAGCAATTAATGAATGAGCGTCCTATATGCTCATTTCCATTTACCAGATTAACTACACGTACCGGTTGTGGTAAAGAACTGTTATTTGATAGAGGATGTATTGGTCAAATAGCGAGATTTTGATTTCCACTTCTTAGCTCTTATAGTCTTAAAGAGCATCGGTTTAGTGTAGCTAAATATACAAATAAAACAGGATCTTTATTTATACGAAATAAGTTTTTACTTATAACGGAGAAAGTTATGGGCAGCCAAAATGCTTCAAAATTGTATTTTACAACTATTTCGTATGTACGTCAACTACTCTCTAAATGTAAAAGAGTGGTTTTCCACACTTTCAAGGAGTTAAACGCAGGACAACACCTTTTTGAGTGGAAAAACACTCTAAAAGGAGTGAAAGGGGATTTTATATTACAATGTTCCACTCTAATCTGAGAGATAAAAATACTCCCTTCACTCCGTTTCGAGTGAATTTCCACTCTTTCCACTCGTTTTACATTTAGAGAGTATACCTATAGAATTACGCCCGCCATCACCACCGCCACCGCCGCCACAGGCCACTATCTGAGTCAGACAATGGAAGACGATCATGAAGAGAGACAAAGGGCCATGACAGTTGAGTCGTGTTTTTCCCTTTCCAAATCTTTGAACGCCACACAGGTATTACAAACATGCATCATTTCCGAGGAATAGAGTTGACCAATGATATTCAATCGCATGCAAAACACTCTTATATACAAAATAATATTGCTCTATTTTATAAAAGGATTCCCATTGTCAAGAATTTCTTCCGAGTTGGGATGATCTTAGTAGCGGCTAATGATCTCCCGCTGAGATATAGCAACAATGGACAATTAATGAACAATTTGATTCATTTGATACGGAGGATGATTGTCTGTTGCTTGTTTATATATCCTTGGAACAGTCGCCGAATAGTTCTTCATTTAACAAAGCTATACTTCGCTTAATTCAACTTGATCAACATCAACACACTTAATTAATACAACAAGTAAAAGTAATTATAATTGGCCGTACTAAAAGTGGCACGATTCGTTCAGAACCTATTCTTTTTTTTCAATCAATACGTACTTCCTGACACAAAATCGCTTCCCCGGATGTAGGTAAAATATGAAATGGATACTAGGTGCACTGTAAATTGAGTGTTTTGAAATTAACATCTAAACACGTTTACTTTCTAAGCACATGATTGTGTTTAATTGCTAAGCACTTGAATAGGTTCTTAGCAGTTAAACATACTCCCTATACATGATATAAGACGACGAAAAAAAACCTGTTGGTTTTTTTGACGCCCCCCCCCCCCCCATATCTCGTGGCTTAAATTATAAGAAACTACATACTTTCATTCCCCTGACCCTCCCGTGGCTTAAACCACATTACTTTACCCATAACCATCTCCCGTCATTAGCCCTCTAGTGGCTTATAACTTACCATAATACTTCATTAACACCCTACCCCAAGCTATTCCATAATAAACCACATTATGTCATTACCTAATGGCCTCCCAATCGCGTCCAAGGGTTATACCCATTATGGCCATGTGTTTTGAACTCACCACCCAAAAAGGGTGGTGGCGTTGCATTTTTGGTGACGAATCATCCATCTCTCTCTATTAACTCAACAACTAAATGTGGTAGAGCTATGGTTGAGGTGTCATTTGAAAGCCTATTAATCTAGCTACATTGTGTGAATAAATCAGGTATTTCTATAACTGATTGGCTGAGATATGATTGATTATAATATTGTGAAAGTCAGGGTGGTGGCGGTGGCGGTGGTGGCGGTGGCGGTGCAAGCGGTGGCGCTGTGTGCAATCTCTATGGGGAATATAGAAAACGTTCCCAATTCTACGTTCAATTAACCATAACTCCTCATCCCTGTATGGTACAAATATGATTTTGCTCTCATTTTATAGATTATTTTATATTCTATAAGATTCTGTTTCAACAAACGTGACAACTATTATGTAACAATTGTAATCATGAATCGATTGCATTGTCCTTGGCTTTCTCCCTATTCGCTACACAGTGAACTTGCCCTAATTCATCGGTTTTACATACATGACTATATCAACAAAAGTATTCAACCGATGATAGCAAAATTATACATTTTTGGAAAGCTCTCAAATAGGGGAATTCAAAAATGCCGTTTAAATAAGGATAGGGTGCATACCCCCCAAAATATACTTGTAAACTCTAATAAATATATAATTTAAACGTTTGTGCTCATTTACTTCCCGATATAGTGTATTTCAACAAGTTTACCATTGACAACCATTTTGTTCTGATGGGTAATTGCATGAGGAACTAAATATGCACAGTAAAATTATGATTGGGATCGGTATAAAATTATTATTGAGCTTTAATCAAAATATGAAGAATAAAAATCGATATATTTTGAACATTATTAATCACAACATGTTACCATTAGGTCCTTATTTAAATTCCAGTAGCTTATTTGGATTCCTTGTGAGATTACCGTTCAGAAAATATA
>CM069447.1:62013356-62360653 GCA_035610835.1 Ophiura sarsii | reverse complement strand
GTGCTATTAATTCCTTATAGCACTAGGCAGCTACGCTGCCTCGTGCTATAAGTCATACTAACGATCGAATTACTAAATACAACTACGATATTTCATTAATGCCAGTACCTTCAACTGTTACGGTGAATATTTCTGTTGCCATATTCCACGATGTTACCAACAAGAATATTGGTATGCTAAGGGGTTATTCAAGATGGCGTCCGAAACGGCCGCTTATCCTGGTCAAATCACATAAAATGAGATTTACCAATAAAAATGTATGATGAAAGTATAGTTTGAATAGGGGGATGTGTATATTAGACCAATATACACTCATATCCAGTTCCATTTACATTACCCCTATTAAGGCGGTTAAAACCATATGAAGAAATGTGTACGTTTACCTTCAACTGTGATATTAAACAATTCTGTAGCTGTGTTCCCTGATATATCAATCGCAGTGTAACTAACCATAGTATCACCGATAGGGAATGATGCACCTGGGCTGTGGGTTGATGTCAATGTAACAGAACCTGAGTTGTCACTCACTGAGGGCGCTGTCCATTTTACAGTAGCCGTTGCAAGGCCATCGTTGGTATTTTGAGCGATGTTGTCAGGAATGTTGATGACTGGATTTTCTTGATCTTAACGCAAAAGAAAATAATTCATTTGTAAATCGAAATCAGTATCTTTATCTACAAAGTATGATTTGCCCCATTGATTCTAGAACGTGTATTGTAACGCCTAGCACTGCTGGCACGAACGGTTGAGACAGACGTGTATTATGGTTACCATGCGATACTGTTATTATAATAACACTAATAGCACATACACAGGCAATCCAGAATTCCACAAATTTCACTTATTGTACAGCTTCAGAATGCTGTAAATTTGACATCGTAAATAACCTGATTAATTACAGCACTGTAATTATTACCCAACTTGGTGTGTGTGTGTTTAATAGTAGATGATTGTCTAAGTCTGGGTGAGTGAGATGTGTCCTACTGTGAAAGTGGTGTGTATCTGGTGTGTAGGGTAGAGCTCGGCCATATAAATCATCACTAAAATAGTCACTGTCGATGAGTGCTATTAATTCCTTATAGCACTAGGCAGCTACGCTGCCTCGTGCTATAAGTCATACTAACGATCGAATTACTAAATACAACTACGATATTTCATTAATGCCAGTACCTTCAACTGTTACGGTGAATATTTCTGTTGCCATATTCCACGATGTTACCAACAAGAATATTGGTATGCTAAGGGGTTATTCAAGATGGCGTCCGAAACGGCCGCTTATCCTGGTCAAATCACATAAAATGAGATTTACCAATAAAAATGTATGATGAAAGTATAGTTTGAATAGGGGGATGTGTATATTAGACCAATATACACTCATATCCAGTTCCATTTACATTACCCCTATTAAGGCGGTTAAAACCATATGAAGAAATGTGTACGTTTACCTTCAACTGTGATATTAAACAATTCTGTAGCTGTGTTCCCTGATATATCAATCGCAGTGTAACTAACCATAGTATCACCGATAGGGAATGATGCACCTGGGCTGTGGGTTGATGTCAATGTAACAGAACCTGAGTTGTCACTCACTGAGGGCGCTGTCCATTTTACAGTAGCCGTTGCAAGGCCATCGTTGGTATTTTGAGCGATGTTGTCAGGAATGTTGATGACTGGATTTTCTTGATCTTAACGCAAAAGAAAATAATTCATTTGTAAATCGAAATCAGTATCTTTATCTACAAAGTATGATTTGCCCCATTGATTCTAGAACGTGTATTGTAACGCCTAGCACTGCTGGCACGAACGGTTGAGACAGACGTGTATTATGGTTACCATGCGATACTGTTATTATAATAACACTAATAGCACATACACAGGCAATCCAGAATTCCACAAATTTCACTTATTGTACAGCTTCAGAATGCTGTAAATTTGACATCGTAAATAACCTGATTAATTACAGCACTGTAATTATTACCCAACTTGGTGTGTGTGTGTTTAATAGTAGATGATTGTCTAAGTCTGGGTGAGTGAGATGTGTCCTACTGTGAAAGTGGTGTGTATCTGGTGTGTAGGGTAGAGCTCTGCCATATAAATCATCACTAAAATAGTCACTGTCGATGAGTGCTATTAATTCCTTATAGCACTAGGCAGCTACGCTGCCTCGTGCTATAAGTCATACTAACGATCGAATTACTAAATACAACTACGATATTTCATTAATGCCAGTACCTTCAACTGTTACGGTGAATATTTCTGTTGCCATATTCCACGAAGGATCGATCGCAGTGTAACTAACCATAGTATCACCAATGAGGAAAGAGTCACCTGGGCTGTGGGTTGATGTCAGTGTAACATAACCAGAATTGTCACTCGCTAAGGGCGGTACCCAATTCAATGTAGCCGTTGCGATTCCACTGTCAGTGTTTTGGACAATGTTAGCGGGCATGTTAGAAATGATAGGTTTCTCTGGGTCTGTCAGAGAAAATAAATCGATGTAACATTGGTAACATTTTCTGTTCTGATACTGCATGTCACGTGATATGGGACCCGGACATCTTCATCTTTATTCAAGCATATTGTTCCCCGGGCATTCTTTCATGATGTAACATAAAACCTAAGAAAACCATCCCGGTAATGAGGGTGTATTTTACAATCAATTGTGTCAACGGACCTGTCAAGAGAATTAGAACATATTACCTAAGCCCTAATCTAAGCCCAGTGACACTTTACGTGGTTTTTTTGTATACACGTGTTCAATGTCAGGGCTCTCAATAAATATTCATAATTTGGCATTAATGTTTACTCAAGTTAAAATACAATTAAGTTGGCTTTTAAATGCCAACTTTTAGATTGTATTTGCTCTGACTAATCTGAAATATGTTTAATCGAAAAAGAAGAACATAAAGAAGAAAAAAAGGCTTTTGTTGAATGCAGTATTTTAATAATTAAGTAGTCAGTATTTGGACTTAGCATTACATGTACATGAACCGTCAGGATAGTCACTGATAGTAAATAGTAGAACATAAGTTATGGTAATTCGTCAATGTATACACCTATCAGTTGTAAGACGCACTATACGACCCCCGGGAGTGGTGCGTCACTTTACCGAGGTGCGTCAACTTCTCATGTACCATGACGCACCCTGTGTCAAAAAAACGACGGACCATTGCCTTCCAAATACGCACCCTCAGTCAATTTTTGGACGCACCATTGGCGGATTCTGACGGACCATGACGACGCACCCCGTCGTCAGATATCGTTGAATATAAACTGGATAAAACACGATGACTACTGAAAATGAAACTACCTTTGATTCACGGGGGATCTGCCCTTATTCGATGTTGTCAACCCTGGCCCTCGAATAATTATATAGACCCCGGACCGGGACCGGGATGGACGGAACCAAAAGGAGAACTTTTCTATGCACAATAATGTCTGACTGGTCTAAAATTCATAAAATATTTAACTGATTATCATAAACGTCAGGATGAGGATGAAACAATTTCGAGAACATTTCCCATTCTGCTTCGACCCGTTCAGTGGCGTAACCAGGCGGTGAGGTAGGGGTGGGTGTGGGGGAAGGGGCATCCTTCATCCCTTGTTATACATGTAGGCTTGCACCTATTTACAATAAACGGGAGGTAAGTAGAAAATTGGGTTCTCGAAAGTGTATTTTAACCAAAATTGGGTTCTCGAAAGTATATTTAAACATTTGAACTTCGGATTGGAAATTACACCTTCTATAAACCATCAAAGAATTTAAGGGTGCATTTAAATACACCAAAAACATTTCTGATTTAATCAATACCACCCATAATTATACTTCGAGAAAAGGCACCCCAAAAGGCGGCACATACACGTATACCGCTATTGTGATAAGTCCCCCGGGGCTCTCACCCCCCCCCCCCACCATGATGCCCCCAAATGAAATTACATACTCGATGTAAACCTTTGTATACTAAAACAGATATTCAGATATGCCCCCCCCCCCCCCCCTGATGACCCCCACATGTGATGCCCTAAATTTGATTAAATTTGCATGGACAACACGGGTGATTACGAGTGCTTCCCCCGGTAGTATAGTCTCGGGCCAAGACTGCTGTATACTCCATCCATCGGCTCGTAGGACGATAGCAAGCGACTGCGCGGAGCAATTGGCGATGATCGAGTGATTTCAGGCATTTTAGAACATGCGGTATAAAATATCGGAGTGATGTTTGCGGTATTAAAGTGGAGCCTGGTTGGCGGTATCAAGGAGTTATGTGGTATAGTAGGCCTAAGCGTATATTTAAAGGTCGTATTTTTTTGTTCGTAAACAGATGTACACTGTGACGCACCCATGTAAAGTGACGGACCTTTACGCACCCTGTGTCATTTTTTTGACGGACCAAAGGCTGCCACTGACGTACCCTCCGTCAAGAATTATTGGTAAACGACGCTCCCACGACGCACCTCTCCCGGGGGTCGTATAGTGCGTCTTACAACTGATGTATTAGTCTAATATGTTTGGAAATATCTCAGGTCTTTTGAAACAGCGGGTTTCTGCGTTTCTATAGAGAGCGTCTATGTTTATTCGGAGCCTGTCCTATCTAAACAAAGGGCATAACGTTCATTTGTAAATCGAAATCAGTATCTTTATCTACAAAATATGATTTGCCCCACTGCTTCTAGACGCGTATTGTAACGCCTAAGCATTGCTGGCACGAACGGTTGATACAGACGTGTATTATGGCTACCATGCGATACTGTTATAATAACACTTACGATCGAATTACTACGACATTTTATTTCTGCCAGTACCTTCAACTGTTACGGTGAACATTTCGGTTGCCATATTCCACGAAGGATCGATCGCAGTGTAACTAACCATAGTATCACCAATGGGGAAAGAGTCACCTGGTCTGTGGGTTGATGTCAATGTAACAGAACCAGAATTGTCATTCGCTAAGGGTGGTACCCAATTCAATGTAGCCGTTGCGATTCCACTGTCAGTGTTTTGGACAATGTTAGCGGGCATGTTAGAAATGATAGGTTTCTCTGGGTCTGTCAGAGAAAATAAATCGATGTAACATTGGTAACATTTTCTGTTCTGATACTGCATGTCACGTGATATGGGACCCGGACATCTTCATCTTTATTCAAGCATATTGTTCCCCGGGCATTCTTTCATGATGTAACATAAAACCTAAGAAAACCATCCCGGTAATGAGGGTGTATTTTACAATCAATTGTGTCAACGGACCTGTCAGGAGAATTAGAAAATATTACCTAAGCCCTAATCTAAGCCCAGTGACACTTTACGTGGTTTTTTTTGTATACACGTGTTCAATGTCAGGGCTCTCAATAAATATTCATAATTTGGCATTAATGTTTACTCAAGTTAAAATATAATTCAGTTGGCTTTTAAATGCCAACTTTTAGATTGTATTTGCTCTGACTAATCTGAAATATGTTTAATCGAAAAAGAAGAAAATAAAGAAGAAAAAAAGGCTTTTGTTGAATGCAGTATTTTAATAATTAAGTAGTCAGTATTTGGACTTAGCATTACATGTACATGAATCGTCAGGATAGTCACTGATAGTAAATAGTAGAACATAAGGTTATGGTAATTCGTCAATGTATACACCTATCAGTTGTAAGACGCACTATACGACCCCCGGGAGTGATGCGTCACTTTACCGAGGTGCGTCAACTTCTCATGTACCATGACGCACCCTGTGTCAAAAAAACGACGGACCATTGCCTTCCAAATACGCACCCTCAGTCAATTTTTGGACGCACCATTGGCGGATTCTGACGGACCATGACGACGCACCCCGTCGTCAGATATCGTTGACTATAAACTGGATAAAACACGATGACTACTGAAAATGAAACTACCTTTGATTCACGGGGGATCTGCCCTTATTCGATGTTGTCAACCCTGGCCCTCGAATAATTATATAGACCCTGGACCGGGACCGGGATGGACGGAACCAAAAGGAGAACTTTTCTATGCACTATAATGTCTGACTGGTCTAAAATTCATAAAATATTTAACTGATTATCATAAACGTCAGGATGAGGATGAAACAATTTCGAGAACATTTCCCATTCTGCTTCGACCCGTTCAGTGGCGTAACCAGGCGGTGGGGTAGGGGTGGGTGTGGGGGAAGGGGCATCCTTCATCCCTTGTTATACGTGTAGGCTTGCACCTCTTTACAATAAACGGGAGGTAAGTAGAAAATTGGGTTCTCGAAAGTGTATTTTAACCAAAATTGGGTTCTCGAAAGTGTATTTAAACATTTGAACTTCGGATTGGAAATTACACCTTCTATAAACCATCAAAGAATTTAAGGGTGCATTTAAATACACCAAAAACATTTCTGATTTAATCAATACCACCCATAATTATACTTCGAGAAAAGGCACCCCAAAAGGCGGCACATACACGTGCCCCCAAATGAAATTACATACTCGATGTAAACCTTTGTATACTAAAACAGATATTCAGATATGCCCACCCCCCCCCCTCCCCCCCCCCCCTGATGACCCCCACATGTGATGCCCTAAATTTGATTACATTTGCATGGACAACACGGGTGGTTACGAGTGCTTCCCCCGGTAGTATAGTCTCGGGCCAAGACTGCTGTATACTCCATCCATCGGCTCGAAGGACGATAGCAAGCGACTGCGCGGAGCTATTGGCGATGATCGAGTGATTTCGGGCATTTTAGAACATGCGGTATAAAATATCGGAGTGATGTTTGCGGTATTAAAGTGGAGCCTGGTTGGCGGTATCAAGGAGTTATGTGGTATAGTAGGCTTAAGCGTATATTTAAAGGTCGTATTTTTTTGTTCGTAAACATATGTACACTGTGACGCACCCATGTAAAGTGACGGACCTTTACGCACCCTGCGTCATTTTTTTGACGGACCAAAGGCTGCCACTGACGTACCCTCCGTCAAGAAGTATTGGTAAACGACGCACCCACGACGCACCTCTCCCGGGGGTCGTATAGTGCGTCTTACAACTTATGTATTAGTCTAATATGTTTGGAAAATATCTCAGGTCTTTTGAAGCAGCGGGTTTCTGCGTTTCTATAGAGAGCGTCTATGTTTATTCGGAGCCTGTCCTATCTAAACAAAGGGCATAACGTTGTCTTTCAAAAAAGGTATTCTTAATTATTTAGGATCTATTAAATATTTAGCTGAAATATGTTATGGTTAGGCCTATACCGTACATGGCAGATTAGGGCATCTAGAAGAGTACAGCCAATACCGGTACTAAAGTACTATGACCTTAGCTAGTTGGAATAAAGGACAATACAATAATTATACTATTTACTGGCGAAGTTAGGAGGTAGAATTTACTGAATAACCAGCGTAGTTACAGTCAAAGGTATAGCTATGCAAAATTATGCAAAATTGGTCACTTCCCTGTATGGAGAAAACCTGGTTTCGGTTTGCAATGACTCGACTCGGTTTTCATAAATTGTCAGCAGCTGGTCATATTCATGATATTACAACTTACCTGGGCATGTCGTAACTCCTAAATTTTTTCTTATTACAATGACGTCATCAGACAATAATTTAGCATCTTTGCTATTGCCGGTTGTAATCATAAGACTGGTACATGCACAGGGATCATTAGGGGTCAGAGTATAACTCCACTTGTGACTTCCACTGCTTCGCCTTCCGACGTAACATTTGTCAGCGAAGCTCAACGA
The DNA here is from genome assembly GCA_035610835.1 of Ophiura sarsii. Classification (NCBI taxonomy): domain Eukaryota; kingdom Metazoa; phylum Echinodermata; class Ophiuroidea; order Amphilepidida; family Ophiuridae; genus Ophiura; species Ophiura sarsii. The sequence continues at coordinate 62,352,941 of CM069447.1, read as the reverse complement.
AAGCAATAGTTCTGAAATAAGAGGATAAACAATGCATCGCTCTCTTTTAACAATTGGTTTACCGAAAACCGATGACGTAATTTCTGCAGAACGCGTAAAGGTGGTAGATTTGTCCCCCGAACTGACTTCATTATTGAGAAACCCTACCGTTGGTCTAACAACCACCTGATTTAAATAATTAAGTTTGCCGGATTTATACCCTGTTGCCTTGTTCAAAAAGCACAATTTGTGCAAGAAGAAAACGTCAGATATTGCGTAACTGCAAAACATTTACGAATTTGTTTTCATTGCTGAAATCAGTATAATTAGGACGATTTTTCCTTAAAATGAACAAAAACAAGATAGCCTCGTTACCATGGCAACACCATATACTAAATTGTTTTCACCTCCCAAACTTTAAGCAAAATCTAAGAGATGTCGTGTCCATGAGTTTGTCAACCTGGAAGAAATTATCTCTAAATATTACTCGTAATATGTGTTAAATACTGCGGTCACACTTCAAGTCGAATTACTACCCAGAACTAAAGTTGTCACACATTGAACAGACACTTTGACGTTATGAAGGCGGTACAAACGTAGTAGAATTTTAACACATACCTGTTAGAAACACCACTAGTATTCCAGTCAATTGCAGATCCATGTTCACATTGTGTAGATGGTTGATCAATAATATCGACAATTGTGAAACATACTATGTATTTCCTTACTTCGAAAATAGAAACACGGAGGCATAACGTTTTACCTAATACATGTACTCCGCAAAACAGGTATAATGATAAGTGCAATGTACAAACCTGATCTCAATATGGTGACAGCCTTATTCATTAGAGCGATACCGGTAACATTCTTGATGGGGGCAGCTTTTCGAATTCAACAGAAGTCATATCATTACTAATAACGCAATAAAGCAACATTATGTGCATTAATCAATTTAATGTCATTGATGTCATACCCCCGTTGATACAAAGAGGATATGTCGGCCACATTTTAGGTATGGGTATACATGGGTATACCAAACATTCCCCAAATTAAAACCATACATGGTAAAGAGCGTCGGTCCCGTCATTGCGTATGAGTTCCACCCCCCCCCCCCCCCCCCCCCCCCCCCATGAATTATTAAGATACGCAGAGACAGCAGACTCATTTGATACAAGGTCCTTTATCATATGTTTATTATATATTAATGTTTTCAATTAGTGTAACAGAAGTACGTATTGTCAAATCTTTCTTTATTCGGTGTATCTTCACGCTCAAATGAATCCACTCTATGAAATGAATTTGATATTTCTTAATATTTTAATTTTTCATGTACTCATGATCATCGACTCTATATCATCCAGTGCTACGCAGTTCAACGACTCTACATTTTCAGCTTTTAATTGCTACTTTTCTGCGAACTTTACCATCTTATATACCAGCATGCCATCATTGAAACAAATGATTTCCAACTTATATTATATAATATCCTTGTGGTTTTTTTGTTTCACCTTGATGCATTTACTTGCTGGCACCACACTTGTTAAAGGGTTTAGACCCGAAACGTCGTGTCATCTCTAACTTAATAAATATTGCACTGTGTTTCTTAATATTTTATTTTTTTATGTACTCATGATCATCGACTATATCGTCTTGAAATATAGATAAACGACGGGAAGATGTTTAACGTTTGGCAGATGATATATGAGGTCGAGCATTCATCTGAATTTAAATAACTGGTCATGTCTGTAGTTTCACGGGCATTTTTAAGTAAAAAATATACCTCCGTAATTAAAAGTAACCGGTCCCTAAACGTACGTTGATGCATAACATTTGAACACGTGACCAATGTTATAACCTATCTGTCCTCCAAATCTGGTGAAGAAATCTTTGTAGATTTTAGTATTCTAAGTTATAGCCAACAGACTTAAAACAGATGATTTGTTTAACGAATGACTCAGACAATCAAGGGGAAAAGGTTGGCACACTTTGTCATAATTTAATTACGGGAAAACCCGCCCCCCCCCCCCCCCCTCCCCCCGAGACAATGTTGATCCGAGTAGTGTTATCAAGAGCCTTGGCAGTTTCCCCAACATTGATTGATGGGGGTGGGGAAGGATATAAGAAAGGGGAGACTTCTGTTTTTCTATTAAAAATGAAGTTTCTGGCTCCTTCACTTCTGGGTGATGTCTAAAACTTTTGATACACCCTCGTAGGTAATACAAAAACCTAAAATAATTGCTGAACACAGATTAAACAATTACCTAACAAAAGCCATTCGTTGAATTTATGTTGAATATATTTTTTTAGTATTTTAGAATCGTTACTGGAATCCTGTTCACATTACTCGTCTTTCACATAAGCCGGGTGAAAATGTCTCGGATGTCTCACTTCACTTCATCACGTTGTATCTCAAAGAGTTCACATTGCATTTGGTTGGAATTAACTTAGTGAAAGGACAAATTCCCACACCTTTTAGCCAAATCATACGAAGAACCAACGCCTATAATTTGACCCAGTTTGTCTTCTTTCTTTTTTTGGATACGCCGTACTGACATGTTGCGACACCGGTGGTACGTAATGCATCAATGATTGTATTATATTCAAATAAACTCAGAGTCAGCAGTAATACAAATTGTTGTATATAAGGTGGTCCATAAGAACCCTGGCTAAGTATCTCGAAAACGAGGGGCCGGATTTCGGTACTGTATGGATGTATAGATGGATTTTTACGACGTTGTAAAATAAGGGATTTACGGACGTTTTCAATTAAAATTGGCTACCATTTCTTCCAGTTCATGTCAGTTTACGCCGATGCAGTAGCGTGAAATCTCACATTTCGGGACGTTGGTGACTGAATATATTGATTCGATAAAACAGTATGAAGTAAAATAGATGTATGCTTCATCAGCGGTCTCCTTTTGTTTATATTTCGTCCTAAATAAGTGTTAGTTATTTCTAAGTAGGTAATCGAGTAAATTTGAATTAATTTCGTGTTTATGTTAGGACGCCCTCATACCTAATAATTTGGGGTCAAATCGAAGTGGCGTACCTACTAGTCATAAATGACGATATCTGCTTTACGGTGTTGTTTGATATTGAAATCAGTTCTGCTATCAAATAAGTCACCGGTGATCATTGTTGTTAACAACTTCGGCCTGTGAGTGTTTTTTCTTGATTTCGTCTCTAATATGGTTAACTATTCTGTCATTTCTAGCACTGTATATGTTTTTATATTCCATACAACCATTCATACGGTATCGAATGGGTTGTTGCATATTTTGCACGATTTTGAGTATGTGTTCGGGTAGTATTTGTGAAGAAGAGAATTACATTCTAATAGTTGCATACGGGATTAAAGGTGAATTGAACCAGTGTATAATTAATTGCTAGATTACTCTGATAGCTGGCAGATAAATCAATGTTCGATAATATTTGTTTTAAAAATCCGTCCTTGAAACTCATTATTATGTATCTCATTTGTGGAAATAAAAATAAAAATAAACTGAACTGAACTCAAGAGTCTGCAGTCTTTGAACTTTGTCTGTTTATGTGGGATTGTTGAAAGTGGTTGCATAGTACAGTATGTCACCTAAATACGAGATCATTAAATAGGAAACAAGTGTTTCTTGAAAACTTGTAAGGATTCACAGAGTCTGATGTTGATGGGTAGATCATTCCATGGTTCAGGATCTGGGCCTAAAGTACACTTTTTCCCAAAAGTTTATCATCGCAAGGGTGAGAAGCGGTATGGCCGTGGATTGGATACATGATACAGTTTGGCGTATGCAAATGTAGGTATGTGAACTAAACTGACTCAATATTTCACTTTTGCTCTTCCCTTATATAAATTAAACTCGGACAATAGGCGAACATAACTATGAAGGTTGCAGTATAAAAGATGTATGTCAATACATACCTGCAAGAAATACCGCAAATATCACATATGCTGGAAGATTCATGCTGGCAGTCAAGACAAAATCCCCTCTGATTGATGTTTACATTGTTCAAAGCCACGCGTAATCTCTCCAACGTAAAGTTTTGACAGAAATTAATAAGACCCAACGTTAGCTGCATTCCGTACGGTATACTGATATCATCGCGATTATAGTCTTTATAGTCGGGTTCATTAGAGAAGCAATTTCAATATAGATCGTCTTGTGAGACGCCTGATAATTCTAAATTGCCTGTAATTAATCTGGAATCGATTAACTTTAGTATTAACGTGATGTCGGCGTGGCGCATGCGTAGATTTTCTATCAACATTTGTCAACATCATATTGGAGTGGCGCAAGCGCAGATTGTCTACCAGCAATGGACCTACGGCACATAATCTCCTGGCCACAGTTCGACATACGTGGGCGCACTTCGATCAGGCTGCGCACGCATGTTTAACTCACAATACTGCCAACCAACAACACCAAAGCACCTGATTGGTCAAATTTAAACTGACGCATTTTTAACGATCGTCACGCTGCGCCGTATCCACCAACGCAGTGCCCGCTGCGCCATAACCACCGACGCAGTGGGGCGTGATGGTGCGTAGAAAAGCTCATGAGTTTTTTCAGTTCTCACGTTTGAACACCAACCAATCAGAGCCTTGAGGTCGAGATGACGTAGTGCGCACAACGGAGAACCACGGGACCGTTTTGGGGTGAGGTTGAGCAGGCGTACTTTACGCGAGCTCAACCTCATGTGACGTGGGTCCATTGTCTAAGAATAATAATTATACTTTTGAATAGAGTACAATCAGTGGAATATATATGATTTTGTCAGGAAAGCAAAATGTAGGCCGCACTGCAAAACTAGGACGTTTGGCTCAAACACATTAGGTAAGACTTATACGTGTAAATGACTTATACATTACGTAAGACTCATACGTATAAGTGACTTATACATTACGTAAGACTTATACGTGTAAGTGACTTATACATTACGTAAGACTTATACGTATAAGTGACCTGTACATTACGTAAGACTTATATATACGTATAAGTGACTTATACATGTGTACATTACGTAAGACTCATACGTATAAGTGACTTATACATTACGTAAGACTTATACGTGTAAGTGACTTATACATTACGTAAGACTAATACGTATAATTGACTTATACATTACGTAAGACTTATACGTATAAGTGACCTGTACATTACGTAAGACTTATATATACGTATAAGTGACTTATACATTTGTACATTACGTAAGACTTATACGTATAAGTGACTTATACATTACGTTAGACTTATACGTATAAGTGACTAATTCATTACGTAAGACTTATACGTATAAATGACTTGTACATTACGTAAGACTTATACGTATACGTGACTTATACATTACGTAAGACTTATACGTATAAATGACTAATTCATTACGTAAGACTTATACGTATAAATGACTTGTACATTACGTAAGACGTATACGTATAAGTGACTAATTCATTACGTAAGACTTATACGTATAAATGACTTGTACATTACGTAAGACTTATACGTATAAGTGACTTATACGTTACGTAAGACTTATACGATAGTCGACACAGTAATATTGATATTTAGCATCACCATACGTACATATCAAAAGCAAACATTCTTAAAAATGTGAGCGAAGATGTGATAATGTATGAGGTTGGGACCGAAGACTTTTCACTCGTAGCTCGCGTCATAATAAAAAAAAACACATTTCAAATGCGGTAAAATTATATAAAATAGGCCTTAAAATAAATTATTTAAAAATAAATGAAAATAGCACAGGAATAAATATTGACAGTTCATAGACCGTGAGTAATATTTCAGAAGTCGTTGGGTGTTTTCAGTGATAATTACAGTAATTAAATACTTTCATCACGGATGTTATTAGGGGTTTGGTTTGATATGATCACAATGCCGTTGTAGTTCGGATAGTACGCTCTGTCTAAACATGCTAAATGCGAAACATTTCAACATTTTGCGTTGACCAAGAAAATAGTGTCCATTTTTACACGATGGAAAATAAATTACATTGTTTGGGCGAGATCATCATAATAACCTCACAATAGTGCTTAATAAGACGCAGTGCGAAAGATGCAGTTTGCAGGAGACTTGCTTTTATTATATCTTTTCCCTAACTTATACATTTCCTTTACATCACATACATGTACATAGCATACCATCCAATCCCATATATACATTCTAACAATATATCCTAAATCCTTAATTTTACACAATCCAATACATGTTCAAGTTTTATATTTCTTACAATAATTATAACAACACCAGTCGCTCATCTTCTAATACTATATTAATCAATGTCTAGGCAATGTCTACATCCAGACTAACGGCACTTGCGAGGTTTTCAATATTTATTTATTTTATCTAGATAGAAAGTTCTAGGGACATGATGTCCATAACTTTAACACACATCACATACCTATTCGTTTACATTTTTAATATTTTATATAGCATACAAAGTATTCAATTATTTACAAAAAGTAACCATAATATTATAAATATCAGACACTTTTTACAAGTTCACCATAAAACCCATACATTTACAGAATCCATACGCAAACGTCGATCATGTACGGAATATGTTTCGAGATTATTTAAAATAACTAGGAACGAAATGATTGTTCTTTTGAAATGTACATTTTGCAGTGTTGCAAGTAATGCTTCTTATGATCTCTAATTGCATATTTTTGACAGCTATCCAGAAATGTTCCACACAGCAAATCAAAAACTTTTGGCTCATACGTATAAGTGACTTATACAATACGTAAGAATTACACGATAGTCGACATAGTAATATTTTGCATCACCAGACATACGTATTAATAACAAACATTCTTATATACAATCTTACATATTAGTACGATTGTATACCACCATGTTTCGCATTTGGATACATTTTGAAGATTGTATATCACCATGTTTCACATTTGGATACATATTATTATGAAGTGTATTACATGCATTTGTATTACTCTGTATTTGTGTGTGTTTCTGTGTCTGTACATGTCCTTCTGTGTTCTGTGAACATTTTGAGCGAAGATGTGATCTTTTATAAGTTTTGGTCCGAATGTTTATAACTTGAAGCTCGCGTCATAATCCAAAACATGAAATTGTTGCAAGTAATGCTTCTTATGATCTCTCATTGTTTATTTTTTACAGCTATCCAGAAATGTGTGTCGATTATTTGCGGCGAGGTATCCACACTGATGACAACATACGTCACGCAGTGCAAATGTTGATTCTTGTTGTGTATGTGGGTTGTAATACATCTGTACGTTTTACTTAAATATTAACCCTTACAGCCCCAGATCCCATGAAATCCCATTTCCCAGCATCCTGGTTCCACCTGGCGCTGAGGTTTTTGTGTGAAATAATGGCCCCGGGCTATATAGCTGGGCAAATACACTCGCCCAGCACAGCTTCCCCCGTGGCGCAGTTGGTAGAGTGTCCGCCCGCCAACCGAGAGGTCGTGGGTTCAAACCCCGGGGCGTGGCACCTCTTGTTGTGTGTGCTTTTTTCGCTTGGAAAAAATTTCGTTGGAAAATCCACCGGGTGGGTTAGGGTTAAAGATGAAAAACCCATCACTGTTTATTCAATTACTGTAAAGGTTAAACGACATCGACATGTATAGGTATTTGGATTTCTCTGGGAGATAAGTGCCGTTAATTATAATATCGCGTAAGGAAAGTTTGTAAAGCCTATATAATGTAAAGAAATGCGCTGATTCCAAAAAAACACCTCTTATTGATCATTTTTGGAATATAGATGTTTTCAAGAGCTTATCTATGTTAAAAAAAGGGTCCTGGTTTCATTAAGAATAAAACACTTAAATGGATTAAATTGAGAAATTGTAGGTCATTTCGGCCAGTTTTCTCATTAGCCTATCTAAGGTAAAAAGTGGTCCTGATTCCATTAAATTATTCTTGTTGGTATAACTTGTGAAATGTTGGTCATTTAGGCCCTCCCCCCCCCCCCCCCAAAAAAAAAAATCAAGTTTGACCAAATTTGGGATCAGAGTCTTGTAAAAGCTTTTTCATGAGCCTATCTAAGGTAAAGCAAAAAAATAATATAATAATTATAATAATAATAATCCCTTTTTTATTTAGAAGTATATACACTTATTTAATAGCATTATGTTCCCCGTACTTCATTTTAATATTTAAAAAAATTCATCCGAGAGCTGAATAAATATCCCTTCTTCCACAGGGATTTGTATACCATTTTGTACAGTCATGTAGAGTAGAATTATAATTGAAAGGTGATATTGTCGATAATCTACGACAATTACCAAGGTATATATGTCGGTAAACTCAAAATTTAGTGCTCACAAAATACCAATTTATAAATAAGTGCACAATTCGGAATATTTAATAAATAAACGAGTTAGTCTAACTTCATTTGAGTCATTTCTGATAAGTTCTTTGAAGCTGCATTCTTTAATATTTGAACTGGTACGTTAAAAGACTTTCAGGAAACTTGTGGATTGCATCCCAAAATTTCAAGTCTTAAGTTAAAGAACCGGTACCACGCCACGGGTCGAATACGAACGCCATGTGCTTTTACTGGGTGTGGAAACATATTTGTTACCTTTGAGTCGAAATCCGTATTGGCGACAAAAATCTGAAAAATATAACATAGTATATTATACGGTACCCGTAAAATAAATGGCAGTCTGAATAGCTTGTGTAGGAAACATTGTGATTGCTCATATTGAAACTGAATCGTAACGCGGACCATCGGTGCACATTGGAGTATGGGAGAATCGAAGGCCGAATTAATAAGTAAATGCTTCTCTGTAATGAACAAACGTCACTAGATACTGCACGATTTAGGGACCAACATTTTTGGAGGATGTTTCCCGAAACTTTTTCGTTTTCCTTACATATACAAAAAAAATGTAAGGATGTTAGGATTTGAAAAACCTTACATTGAAAAAGTAAGGATTTCAAAAACCTTACATCGAAAAAATAAGTACATCCTTACATTTTTTTTTCGATGTAAGGGTTTTGAAATCCTTACACTTTACATTTTTTTTCGATGTAAGGATTTTGAAGTCCTTATACTTTTGCATTTTTTTTCCTTTTTCAATGTAAGGTTTTTGAAACCCTATAACATCCTTACATTTTGTTTTAATGTAAGGAGTTTGATGTCGTAACATCCTACATTTTTTTCGATGTTAGGTGGTTGAAGTCCTTACATCCTTACATTTTTTTCGATGTAAGTTTTTGGAAATCCTTACATCCTCACACTTTTTTCTTCGATTTAAGTTTTTGGAAATCCTAACATACAGTACTTTAAAAAAATTGATGTCATTGTTTTGACATCCTTACACCTTACACTGCAAGCGATGCAAGGCTCTGTCGATAGGAGGCGTAAAATGTTAGGAACTCATTGAAAAACGTAAGTATGTAAGGACTTCAAAAACCTAACATCGAAAAAAATGTAAGGATGTTAGGATTTGAAAAACCTTACATTGACAAATTAATGTAAGGATGTAAGGATCCTTACTTTTTCAATGTAAGGTTTTACAAATCCTAACATCCTTACATTTGTTTTCAATGTAAGGTTTTTCAAATCTTAACATCCTTACAATTTTTTTCTATGTAAGGATTTTAAATTCCTTTCATCCTTACATTTTTTTCTTCAATGTAAGGTTTTTTCAAATCCTAACATACTTTTTTGCTTGATGTTAGGTTTTTGAAGACACCCGCCACCCCAAATCGTGCGTGGATATAGTCATCTCCTCAATCCTCATACGCTTGAAGGGTAATAACAATGAAACACATTTACGTAACTAATTAACTTCATTTGGAGCGCGAGTGTTTTCGCCTTACTCATACAGAACAATATTTTGAACATCATAATAATAATAATAATAATAATAATAATCAGTATTTATATAGCGCCTTTTCCAAATGGCTCAAAGCGCTGTGATTTTGCTGCTGGTGAATCATCAGAATCAGGTCGCATCAACTAGGGTGCTGCCAATTTCTAGCGCAAACCTATCCGCAGTTAGATTGTAACATCCACCATTTTTCAATGCATCTCCCCAAATACCTTTGGGTCAAGGAAGTTTTTGATAACCGAAACAACTGATCACTGATTTTGAAAGCAGGAGGAAACCGGAGAACCCGGAGAAAACCTGCGAGAGCGTGCATGGATCGTGATAAACCAAATGCACATAAAGCCCATGCCCACGGTCGTGCACAGAATTGACCCGGGTTTCATTGGTGCAAGGCGAGGGAATAACCGCTGCGCCAACACGCTCACGAGTGCATGCAATTCGAAAATAACCTTATGAGAGTACGTTGAACATAAATCAATAATAGTCCTAACGTAATTGACGTATCGATCAACTGTATGATGCCATTAATGGGATCAAATATTTCGTTTTTGTAAAGACATGTGCATAATGCGTGCAATTTAAGACAAATGTTATTAAGTGGAGCCGGCGCTTGGGCAAATAACGTAATGAATATTTAAACGATAGCTGGCTGTCGATAAGAGGATCAGATGATAAATATAAAAAGTGTGACATAAATTATAAATGATCATCTATTGTAATTTCTTCCGCTCATAATATACATCCGCCCAAAGCACCATGCATTCGATGGTTTTTTGTTATAATGAACACTGATGAAGCATTGCCTGGAAACGCATAAACACAAATAGACACGCTTCATTATTCCAAAATATCCCTAGCTGTTTTCCATTTTCAAAACTTCTTTGATTAAAACAGGCTGCAATATAGGATTGAAATAATGGCCTTTAAATAATTTTATCACCACCGTTCTTCTCCGAAACTAATTTGAAACGGCGCAATTCTAGAATTTCTGATGTCCCAAAATATAATGAGATATATAGGAACGTAAAGTGCCAGCACTTTGAAGATCATGTCCTGGATTTCTTGACGGTCAAAACTGATCATTCGACCAACGATAGTACGAAAAAGTGTTATATTCGTTATTCTTTTCTTCTTGTATTGATTTTATATTACTTGCTTGCATTATAACGTATTTAATATCCTTACATTCATACCTGTGTTTTTGGTGACTTTTTCATTACATCCTTATTATGTGTTTTGGTGTTCTTTTCGATGCAAAGATAATCCTTACACCGTACATCTTTTTTCGATGTAAAGATATTAAAGTTCTTACATCCTTACTTTTTTTTTGATGTTAGGTTTTTGAAGTCTTTACATCCTTACATTTTTTTGCGATGTAAGGTTTTTGAAATCTTTACATCCTCACATTGTTTTTCGATTTAAGTTTTTTTTTGAAATTCTTACATCCTTACATTTTTTTTCAATCTGCACGTAGCTCAATTCCACAAAGAAACGTAATTTTGTTACCGCATTATTTTCCCATACTCTCGATTTGATCCGCCATATTTAAAGCATATAGAGAGACGTATAGTGACCCAGTCTAGCAAGGGACCTACCTTTGGCCAGCCATCGTTTTCAACAATGTACGCCCATGTAACATCGTCTTGTTCGCTGTACTCTGCCATGAAATCGGTAACCCATGCATCCAGGGTTCCTTGGCTAATAATACCAACCACTAGATGAACATCATTTAAGATAACCTTAAACGAAACAATAAAAGTGGCTGTCAGAAGTGGCTGTTATGCTAACGTGTTCCGTAAACAAACGCCTATAGCAATGAATTTGCTACATGTACATACGCAGCTATTGCATTTTACGCACTTTGGTCAACGTGTTTCTTAGAAAATGAAAAATATGATTAGCAGGTGTTTTGACATTATACCACAGTCTTTCAATGATCGTTAATGGTATTTCGAATAACCGGATTCCTTCACAAACATGCACTAGCGCAAAACCCCAAATGTGCGTTACGTAGGCGTTAAAGTCTATACACCTCGCTTGTGTAGGGCGCGCTTGAACATTCTAATGCGATTACCACGCACTATTTGATGATAGAAGGGCAAACCAGTTCTCAAAACTCGCCAGATAATTAAAAATATCATGATTCTAACACTAAAATCAACATAAATTAACAAATCAAAATTCTCCTCCTTTACTTTACATGTTGTAGATGGAAATGTGTGATTTATTAAAAGCTAATGCTAATTCCCCTGTCACACATACGGTGATCAGGTCTTGCGTTGCGCTGAAAAAAGTATCAAAGCGCCAAGCAAACGCATAGGAACCGGTTGGGGACGCAGTAGACACTGGCTAGAGCGGGAGAGGGTCTCTTTGTAACACGCATAATGAAGAGCGCGGAAAACTACTAACATTTGTCAAATTTTAAAAAAAGTAGCTCTTAGTACGCTGTTATCCCACTTTTCACATCTTCACGGCGCTCGTATTACAGCCCATTGTGTTCCTACTTTAAAGTCTCACGGGCTCTCACTGCGCTTCAACTCAGTGTAAACATTCTTAGTGTGTTCAAGTTGCTGTTTGCGTTACTAGTACGTTCTCAATACGTTTGCACAACGTTCTCTTTATGTGCGCGGCTAGTACAGAGCGATTGCACGAAGGGTATTAGAATCAAACATAGAAATAGTAGATACAGAAGGAATAACAATGATCCATGATTAAAGCTTTCATTATTGCCGATTTTTAACATTGATTATTATTTAAATCCTATTAGAGCGCATTATCCTAGCTGAGCGTAATGCAATAATGCCACTTTTGTATAGGCATGGAAATAGTAGCGTGGGGTGTTGGCGGGAGCTTTGAACAGGTGTATCAATACGATTGTTGAATCTGAATACATTAAAATGATATAGCGACAGTATCAACATGTGTTTGTCTCTGCTCTATCGGTTCAATAAGAAAACCATATTAAATTATATGGATTACAAAAAAAAAAGGGATAGTTGTGGCAAAGTATGTTTGGCTTATAAAATGTGATTGTCTTTGATGCATTATATCAGGAATGGGCAGCCAGGGGTACTCATATGGCAAATTGTATTGTGTGTTTTGTCAATTTAGCCATCATTTCCAAGCAATTTGAATACCCGCATCTAAGCGGAATAGTTAATATTATTAATTAATGAAATTTTATAATATTCAATTTGTCAAAACAGGTATTATCGGTATTGTGTTATTCATTGAGCTATACTTGCTGTCATTTGTTTATGTAACATTGAACAAATATACATTTCAAATTGCAATGTGTCGGCGCGTTTCGTAAGATTTTGAGCATTTATTTGACATAGAAATGTATACAGCAACATATGTACCGGTATGCACAGCTACCGAATTGCTTATAGTCGGCAATATGAATACATAGGGTTCGTTGCAATGTCCAATCCTTTGTAAAGTTGAATAGATAATCGGATAAGGTTATCTCGTTGTTATCCTTCTCCCTCTACTATTTCCATGATTCAAATCATCACTACAATACCAAACACCTGTTAAACTGTATAATCTAAGTGATTGGACTCCATGCATGTCTGTGTCTAACGGATTATTTGAACAAATGGCCCCGTGCAATCGCCCTAGTATAAAGAATGCCTACTGCCTGCATAGTCTGTTCTCTGCATTTGTTTTGTGCATGCACAAAACAAGCGCGGTGCATTGGCGCTTAAGGACGACAATGGGCCCCTCTCAGGACCATCTTACGTCCTAGCCAATTCTCACTGCATCACCGCGGGGTTCGTGGAGATCTTAATGCGCTTGGCTTGGCGTTTTGATAATGTTTCAGCTTCAGCGTAATCCAAGCGCCGGCCTGATCGCAGCAAAATGTGAAAGGGTTATAGTGACCTCGATTTTAAATGGATAATTTCGGACAGTTGTCAACGTTCTCACTGCGTGTTATATTTTGATATTGTTTTACAGCGCAGTGCAATCGCTGGCCTGATCGCCATATGTGTAACAGGGTATTAAACATAATGAGAAAGTACACTTTTTGTTGACAATTAGCAGTTGAACATGCCGGGAATGTGGGATGTGTGACCGTGTACTAATTTACCAATCAACTTATCTAGCTATTATTAATACATAGCCCGCCTTCAGATTCCCGTGGATACATATTCGGTGAGCCGATCCATACTCTATTAAGTTACGAACTGTGTGTGACATTCGAAACTGCATAATTAATTGTTCAAAAATCGTTATCAGTCTACAGTCTTTTGAAACGAATTATATATCAAAGTGTAACAATGGTAAGAGGTGTGTCAAAACAGAACACACACACAAAACCCGCAACCGGTTCCCAAAGGGATACAAGAGGGAAATGATAACATGTAAAAGTAGCATCTAGTATATAACTATCCCAACAGCAACGGTGGGGAACAATATATACAGGAAACACCATAAGGAAATGGAAAATACGAAGAAGAAAAAGAGAATACACGACGTTTCGGCAATATATACTTGCCTTTATCAAGAAACAAATTCAAACTCGCCTTTATTTTTATTCAAAAGGTCTAAATAAGTTACACGGTACCTATATAGTTATAAAGCGAATTGATTTAAGTTGCGATATGTCTACTGAGTGAGGATTTTCTTTTCTGAGGTACTAAACCCGTACCCACTAACCTGTATCCACTGGTGTCGATCATTAACCGAAGATGACCATCCATAATTGTTACCTAAACGAGCTTGCGATGCTTGCCAAAATATATCGTGTTCATTAGACGCTGTGATTTGCTCGTTGGGTATAGAGTTATCGACTAATCCCAATGGAATAATATCCGTACATTCTGATAAAACAGGGAAGAATTGGTTAGTGGGGTTATTGAAGTGATGCCTAGTGACCATACGCTTTGGGCTATCACGTGTAGGGCTTAACGGGTACCACACTCATATCATTAAGCATAAGTGACGTTCCTGTAGTATACGGATGCCATCGGGCACTTATTACTTCGAGATCTTTAATGACATACAAGGTGTCCGACAAAAAGATTCATACCGTGTTTTAAAACTTCATAACGGCTGCCCTTTCGGATCCGAATTAAATGTAGGGTTTCATTTTTGACCTTTGACCTTTGAGATTGACTCCTATCATAGCAATTCTGCCTCATTTGTAATATCCTTACTCACTGCTTCACGTTGTAAAAGATATTTCAAGCTTTAAAATGATACCACATTTGATTACATTTGGTTATTTCATTTTTGAGATAAAGAACAATTATTTAAATGTTTTTGTAAGTATTTCTTTATTTTCTAGGAACGCTCTGGCGTTCTGTTGATCCGAAAGGGTTTTAGGAAAGTATGATATAAATCACTCAAGCAGAACAATTTCTTCGTCTCATTCAAATATTGCTCATAAAACATCACCAACAGTTGATATGGAATGGAAATCCAAAGAGGACAAAGAAAATTAAATTTGATTGAATTCGGACATTCCTTCACAAATTTACAATCAATTCTGTACAAAGGTTGGCAAAAACAATATTTTGTATTATATTATTGTGTTGTTTTATCTATTGTATTGTTTTTAAAATACGCCAGTTTACGCCAATTTCTGCAAAAAGAATCAACATTTTGGCATCCAAGTATCCAAAATTTAAAAAAAAGAGTTAAACCGTAACTATGGTATTCTTCTTTTTTAAATGTACAAAATACCTATTAATAATTGCTAATTAACATACTTATTTTGATTAAACTTAAAATGGCGATATCTCAACAAAAACAAAACATTTTTAGAGATGTGAAGCCACGATGGCAAATATTGTAAAACTACATGGGCTATCACCTTCATTTTTTGCTCATAGCTTTAAGTAGTTGCTATAAGATGAACTAATATAATGTTAGAACATTTTGTATGACCTTGACCTTGACCTCGTTAGTAATTATTGTTTTTAATGAAGAAAATTGCATCCAACATTACCCTTACTTAAGGGAGCATGTATTCCATGATTTTAGTACAGCTCATAGTCTAGAAAGGGCAGATTAATTTGCTTTTTATTCCATGTCTCTAGCATTGATATCCTGTTTACAAGCGTTTAAAGTGCGGATTCCGGTGATCCAAGATGGTTGCCGTTACAATGGCAACGGGTCAAGTGACCCATCAATCGCAATGTATTTGTTATTCAATTATCTCTAATGTGTTTTGAACTCGCCACCCTTCCCGTTGCATGTCCAGATTTTTTACATTTTACACCATCTGGGATTCGAATTAGCACATCGCAATAACTACTTGTTCAACCCCAATAAAAAGCTATATTTTCTGATGGAAATGTCACACGAAATCCAAATATGATACTGGAATTTAGATATGACCTAATGCTAACATGTTGTGATTAAGAATGTTCAAACCAAAAATATAGATTTTTTTTCATATTTTGATTAGAGCTCAATGATATTGCTATACCTATCCCTATCATAATTTTACTCTGTATATTAGTTCCTCATGCAATAACTCATCAGATCAAAATGGTTGTCAAGGGCAACTTGTTGAAATATACTATATCGGGAAGTGAATGAGCACAAACGTTTAAATTTCATATTTATTAGAGTTTACAAATATATTTTTGGGGGTATGCACCCTATCCAAATTTAAACGCCATTTTTGAATTCCCCTATTTGAGAGCTTTCCAAAAATGTATAATTTTGCTATCATCGGTTAAATACCTTTTTTGTTTGTTATAGTCATGTATGAAAAACCGATGAATTAGGGCAAGTTCACTGTGTAGCGAATAGGGAGAAAGCCAGGACAATGCAATCGATTCATGATTACATTTGTTACATAATAGTTGACACGTTTGTTGAAACAGAAACTTATAGAATATAAAATGAGAGCAAAATCATGTTTGTACCATACAGGGATGAGGAGTTATTGTAAGCTGAACGTAGTATTGGGAACATTTTCTATGTTCCCCATATATATTGTACACAGCGCCACCGCCACCGCCACCATCAATCATATCTCAGCCAAACAATTATACAAATACCTGATTTATTCACACAATGTAGCTAGATAAATAGGCTTTCGAATGACACCTAAACCATTATAGCTCTACCTCATGTATTTGTTGAGTTAATAGAGAGAGATGGATGATTCGTCACTAAAAATGGAACGCCACCACCCTTTTTCGGTGGTGAGTTTAAAACACATGGCCATATATTGATATCAACTTAGTTACCAAATATATAACTTTATATTGAGGTATTAGTAAGTTTCACTCTCAATTATATATTCCCTCTTAAATAGGGGTGTGTAGCGACATTTAAAAAACCCAAGAGATCATGGGTGATAGAAATGGTAAAATGTTGGGTTTCGGATGTCATTGGCTGACAACGCGGCCTGAAGAAGGGTATCTTTCTGATGGCGTAAAAGGTGTGCAAAGTAATTTTGAACATCAGCCGCTCAAACCCATATAGTCACATTTTAATTCAAATAATGCCTTGTATATTATAACGTCGTTGCTCCCTCCTCGAGTCGAAGTGGAAAAAAACTAATCACTTTTTGGATTCGCGTGCCACAGTATATAAAGGCATAATGTCCGGATGTGGTGGTCTTTTTAAATAGTATAACAAACAACCTCGTTAAAATGTTTAACTTTAATTCCCAGATAAGAACTAAGTATTAGATAATCGGACATAATTTATATAGTTCATTTACACCTTTTAATGCTTATGATATATATGTTTGGTAGTAAACAACGTCACGACAAATGACATTTACTATAAATATTACTGTAGGCTACATCGTATTGTACGCATTGAAACTCATAAGTAACTCAAAAATAACCTACCACAGCCCAGAATTTCAAATCGCAATGCAATTAGTCCAAACCATTCAATCGGGTGTATTCTCACGGAGGTTGTAGCGATTACATGCGCAAAATAACTTGTAACGTGAGTATCTCTGTCTGAATTTCCAATGAATACCTGTAAAAGCCCAATGTTAAAACTTTTCAATATGTCAACAATCAATAACGCCCTGCCGTGACGGCCCGGGTGACGTCTGGTATGGAACATGACATAACGCGAGCGTGAATCCTATTCGATGAAAATTGTATAAGTTCCTCGTTTATGCGCATATCAGTTGAATACGACCACCGGGAGAGGTACGTAACTTGTGCGTCATTTACTAATTTATTCATGACGCAGGATACGTCATGGGCAGCCTTTAGTCCGTCCCAATATTGACGAATGGGCGCGTCATAGGGAATATTATGCGTAAAACAAATGTAGTAGTTTAAAGGCATATTATGTGATCTTTTCCAAGTAGCGCCCTCTATCATTGATTTTTACTATGAAATCAGATTTTCTTGCAGATCTGCTTTTTTGATCATAAATCATAAAGATCTTCTAAGTTACAGATCGATACAATTCCTAATTACTTCAAAATCATGGTTTGAAAATAGATTGTCGAGCGGTACAATCTATTTTTTCAAATTTTACTCTAAATTCACTCTAAAACTATGATTTTGAGGTTATTAGGAATCGTATCGCTCTGTAACTTGGAT
The DNA here is from genome assembly GCA_035610835.1 of Ophiura sarsii. Taxonomy (NCBI): domain Eukaryota; kingdom Metazoa; phylum Echinodermata; class Ophiuroidea; order Amphilepidida; family Ophiuridae; genus Ophiura; species Ophiura sarsii. Next base: position 62,334,585 of record CM069447.1, on the reverse strand, counting down.
TATATTTATGATTTATGATCAGAAAAGTAAATCTGCAAGAAAATCTGCTTCCAATTCGTTTTCGAGGATTCAGGGCGTCCCTTGGAAAAGTTCACATAATATACCTTTAATTTAGACGCCTAACTTCTATTTCAATCATTGTTTGTTTGTTTACCTACAACGATTAGAAAACATCTTACCCTTTTTGTATACATTGCAATCCAGTTCAGTCAACAATAATGTATGACGGTATGGGTGCGTTGTTTGAGATAATCATGGTCCGACAGAATCAATCAATGGTGCGTCTCCAAATTGACTGAGAGTATCAACATTGTATGCAAATGTCCGTAACATTTGTGACACCGGGGTGCGTCATGGTACATGAGAAAGTGACGCACCGCGCTAAAGTGACGCACTATTCCCGGGGTTCGTATAGTGCGTCATACAACTGACGTGTGCATTATAATGTATAAAAACAAAGAACATACAAATAACAATACAGTTAAAATAAAACACGAAAACAGGTACACTATATCATATATTGAAAGCCCTGTCTGACAACAGGCAAATAACACCGGGCTTTCTAATATATTCACATACCATATCATCGTCCTGATTAATATCCCTCACGGACTCCCATGCAATGCCATCGTCGCTGTACCGAACCATATAGCTCGTCACCCAGAATAGATTATTTATATTATCGGCCTGTCTTCCTTGTAACACTATCCCAGAAACAGATCTTAAGACGCCAAAATCCACTTGTATCCATTGGTTGTGGTCCGGTGTCAGCGCTCTCCATCCGCCACATGTCCACTGGCCATTTCTAACCCCTGACAGACGGTCCAGTCGCGCGTATTGCGGGAGATACTTTTCGTCGTATTCACTTGAAGCTGTTATTTGTTCGTTTGTAATTGATTTATCTTTCATACCAAGTGAATCTACACAGGCAGCTGAAAATATAGCGCATATAGATAAGTGTTAAGGAACGAATATTCAATAGAGGGCTGATGACAAAACATAACTTTGCGTTAGCAATGTGATACAAATGTATATACAGGTTGTATCAAAAAAATTAGGACACTTTTTGATGATGGTTTAAATCCTTGTTAAATCACTGAAACATGACCAATTTTTATTTCAATGTAAAGTACAACCAATAAAGATAAAATCCTGAAAAGATGAGAAAAATCCATCATTAATTAAGAAAATTGTGACCTATTAAGCAAGGCAATCTATTTTGTAGTATGTACAATGGTCATTCACACAGTAACAGTAGAGTAACATCAACGCACACACTATTTATACCAATCTATATCTTATCATGCTAATGAACCATCTACAGTGGGTTCGAGAACTTTTTTTAATTTGCACAGAATATGCATGCATCTGATTTGTGAATTATTAAGCCAGTATTGATTTGTGCCAGAATTAAATGGATTACCAAACTAATCTTTGCTATTGACTGATAGATTATTTTCTATGCTTATAATTATTGTAACGTATTGAAACGTAAACCATGTTATTTACTGGTCTATACATGTAAATCCCATTATACAAACCAGTAAATGACATGGTTTACGCAAATGATGCTAGTGTTCTTATTTTTTATCGAATTGATCTCATATCTTGAGGATATCATAATAATTAATTGAGCTTTACGTTGAGACTTAACTGGTCATGGTGCAATGATTATAACAAGTATTACACCGTCATGAAAAAGTGTCCTATTTTTTTGATACACCTTGTATGTATACAAATTATGCTTTAAAATGACATTGTTGAATTATATAGACATGGATGATTCGACACCAACAACGAAATGCCACCACCCTTTGGATGGCGAGATAAAAACTCATGGCCATTTTAGAGTAATAAATATTGCATAGCTTTTATCTATTCCGTATTTATATGCTGACCTTTATTAATGGTAAACAAATGTAATCAGATGAATCCAACGGATTATAGGCTTATTTGCCATCGTATCCCGTGTAATTGCACTGTCATACAGCTAGTAATATTAAATGGCTTTGAGGGTTGTAAAAGAATATATTTCACTAGGGTCACGCGTTATGAACTCGCCTACCAATAGGGTGGTGCCGTTACATTTTTTAGTTTCATGCTGTCATTTTCCTCAAATATTTTTGAAACCACAAAAGCTATCTCAACAAATTTGGTATCATTTTAAAGTCCTAATAACAAGCTACCTGCCTGAAAAATGGCATTGGTATAGCTAATACAGAAAGGGAGATATAGCTGTTTGATGTTTGGGGACCAGGGGTGGTGCTGGAAGGGGTGCCGCCTGTACAAACTCAGAATAATCCCATGCTTTGTTCTTTTTACAATAACTAGTCATCCCCTAATGTTACAAACACCATTTTGGTCCCATTTTAAAGGATATTTAGTAGCCTTTAAGTATATGTGGTTCAACAGACTTGTCAACTATTTGTAACAACTAAATAATTATGGAAAATACCATGATCATCAGCTTTCTTCCTATTCGCTACACAGTCAACATGAATAATCAGCCTCAATTTACCGGATTTATAAAAATGACTATAGCAGAAAAAGTTTTCAACCTATGATAGCAAACGTATACATTTTTAGAAAGCTTGTAACTAGAGGAATTCAGAAATGCAGTTTATATCAGGGAAGAGTTCATCCTTAAACAAATATTTCTGAAAATTCTAAAAATATATAAAATCAAAATTGGAGATATTCACTAACCGGTATAATTACCATACCGACGTAGTAACTTTGACAAATATATATCATCTAATGGGTAATTTCATGAGGAATTCAAATATGTAAAGTAAATAATGATAGGGGTAGGTATAAAAAATATATGGATCTCAAATTGAAAATAAAAACTCTGATATTTTTCCGAACATTTCCGACCATACCATTTTAGTTCTTGGTCGTACTATAATGTTAATGGCATATTTGGTTTCCTCATGCAATTTCCCTAAAATGTATACTTTTACTACCTCAGGGGGGTATACAAGCAAATATAAATGTGTAAAGTTAAAATCATGTCGCGAAAGCCAAAATCATGTCGCGAAAGCCAAAATCTGTGTGTAACGCGAAAGGAGGCGAGCTTAAAACACATGACCCTAGTGAAAAAGCCCGGGGGAAAGCATACAAATAGAATTTAGCTATAGCGAGTGAAAAATACTATTATAAATGTATATTCATTTAATAGTATTAGTATTATATAGCTTATTCCATCCTAAGGAGAAAGAGAACAATAGGGTTAGGGTATAGTATAAATATATAAATATGTTTATTATAATTGTCATTAGTATCATACCTTTCAATTATTGTATAACACTACCGTACCGTGTTGAATAATGAATATTCCATATCGTCAGCCTGCTTCGATAATTGCCTAACTCACTTTTCAGGCTGACGATATCTTCAGTTTAAAAGAACCAACAACATCAACAGGATTTCCAAAAGTGTTCAAAAGTTCCAAACACATAAAATACAGGGTGTCTTAAAAAAGTGCCCCATGAGTTAGAAAATTAATTAAAAATACATCCCATGTCTTTTTTTGTTGGAAAAACGGACTGTTGGTAAGCCCTATAATAGTCCTCTATCAAATACACTTTATCCCATTGAATTTCACTGTGACCACCTAACTACCGAGATATGATCAATTCAGTAACAAGAGTGCGAATCCCACTTTGGCCACTTTTGAACAAGAAAATGGCTTTTAACTGAAAAAACTGCCTTTGTGATTCCGATAAAGATTTTAGGATATGTCAATGTATTGTTTAAAATACCGTCTATAATTTACATTTTGTTATGGTTTATCATGGATAATATGGATGAAAATATTTTTTTTGTTTTTTGTTCAAATTCAACTAACTATCAACATTTAGTAGGTAGATTAAATCTTATAGCACATTAAAGATTGCTGAACAAGATTAATAGTATTTCGCAAACAATGTTTATATTGGGCATGGCCAAAAAAATCATGTTTCACATGAGACACTTTTTTGAGACACCCTGTACAGCAAAAGTCTTGTTTTACTGTCAAAAATAAATGTTTCCGATATTTAAAAAAAAAAATTGTTAGTTGTACTTTACAATGAAATCAAATTGTTCATGGTTCAGTGGGTGTAATAAAGATTAAATCCATGCTGAAAGAGATTCCTTTTTTTTTTTTATTCACCGTGTATAGGCCACTGCATTTACTTTTCACAGCACATAACATCAACACTTACCATTACACCCAAGTAACTCAAATCGCAAGCTAATCCAACCGTTATACTCTTTCGGATGTATTCTGATAAGTGTTGCCATAATTGATGATGGAAACAAACTGGCAACGGATGTATTGCTATCGGATGCTCCCGTAAATACCTTTCATATGTTAATCAAACAAAAAATAACAATCAGTGACAGGCATTAAATAATTATAAACATTAAAGGGGCACTAAGAGATGTGTAGGAGGCTGCGCCCTCAATTATGATAAAAAGTGGGACTAGTATATTCATACAATTGTATTACATGTATGTATGAACTTACACCTATAAGGATTAAGAAATATCAGCCCTCTTTGTACAACAAAACCGTGATTCACAAAATGCTGATCGGGCTCGATCATCATTTTACGTTAGGATGTATCCCCCTGCAGTGCGCGTGATACATAACGTGAACCATATTTGCATAGAGGGCGTTTTTCAATATATAGCGATGGTATTGGTTTAATCAAGTTTTGAAAAATATAAACACCACTTAATGTCCCTTTAAGATGCTTAACGTTTTAAGGGTGTGGGTTCAAGTTTCTAGAAACAAATAATTCCCCATTCATGTAAATCCAACTCATAGAATACCAGGATATCTTGAACTATCTGCTCGTGTGGTTTGTCTAAAACTAGACCATCCATCAAAAACACACATAAAGGTTTTCAATTTTGAGCACTATAAATAAAAATTAGCACATTTCTGCATACGACTGTCAGAAGGAGGCGGCAGCTTACTTTTTGGTTATGCCAGTGGGGTCAAGACATGCATCGATCCTAAAGTCTTGACATTGAAGCAGTGGTGTCGTGCAGTAATTGCTGTTTTGACCGACTGCCTCTTTACGGCTCAGTTGCATTCACTGTTTTATCTTTCAAAGGTATGTTGTTTTATGTTTTTAAACACTCTCCACGCGACTATTATTTTTGCCATATTATACAAAACTATTTTTGAGAACTTTCGCAAATTTCAAAGTCTATCTCAAGGATTACGGACCCAATATTCTCAATACTAGGCATGTTTGTACTTATTTAATACATTTTTCATAGTTTTTCCAAATAATATGATGATGAAATACAATAATTCCGACATTTTTGAAACTGTCGTCTGCAGACGACTGCCGCGAGGAAAGTGTTAACAATGTATGTTATTATTTTGTTACGGTCACTACATACATCCTAGACACTGCCCCATCTCATCTCAACAATGCCAATGATTGTGGAAATGGTCGGACCGACCTTTGACCTTTGAGGGGAGGGGAGGTGAATGTACATGTGATGAAACACTTTTAATAAATGCCACAAATCTTGCCTTGTCATTCTGGTTTACATCTTGCACATACTGCCAAGTAGTACCGTTTATGCTGTACTCAACCTTGTATTTCGTCACCCATGATGTACTACCTGGATCCGCCTGTCCTTGCATAACCGCTCCAGACACAAATCGTAAGACACCAAAGTCCACCTGTTCCGGGTATTAACATTGTGTGATAATAAACACATACAATAACATGTGGAGAGATTTATACGCAGCACTCTTTACTGACATTTCGGGAAAAGTATACTTTAGGTCCCAGATTCTGGACTGTACTAGTATCGTCCGATTCGATACTGGTACAAAGTCAGTGTACCAGTTTCGACCGAGGATACTGGCACATATAAAATGTTCCAGTATCGGGCGATACTGAAACATATTTATGTACCAGTATCATTCAATACTGAAACAAATCTCACTGGTATCACGAATACCAGTATCGCTCGATACTGGAACACAATTTGGTGTTCCAGTATCGATCGTCTTTTGTCTGATTTTATTAAAATTGTTTGTTTGTTATACATAAATGCTTATAATAATACCTAGCAAAAACTGTATTTGTATTGATCGATACGGTCGATATGTGACCTGTGCTGCGCATATCAGGGAATCCTTTGCTGCTACATTTATTACACGACATTATTATGTACCGTGATAAACTATATTTAGTCCATACGAAGCCGTGTACATGCAGTGATATGAGTTATTATTCCGATACCAATAAGACAATGAATAATCTTTAAAAAAAATGCACCTGTATCCATGGGTTGGTGTCATTTACAGCAGCAGCCCAGCACACGGGTCCGTCTAATCGGCTATCAGTTGTACCATATGTTGCCGAGAGGGTAGAAGAAGCTGAAATCATATTGTCTAGTATTCTACCATCCTTCATACCAAGTGAGTCAACGCAAAACCCTGTGTCGAAATCAGGTGTTATTGTTCATTATAGGCGATGTTTTACAAAGGATGTAACGTGTTGCGTGCGGTCAATAAGCGTACACGGTGAGTAAAACAATTACTCAACTTCAGGATGTTTTTATATTTCTCCGTTTGTTTTTTTATATTCTGTCAGAGGGGCTTAACTTATAAGCTTTCATAAGTTTAAATTGGTTGAGGAATTATTCTGTGATTATTTCGCATCAAGACACATGCAATTGCTGTTTTTTATTGGCTCGCTAGTTACATTCGAATTACAATCTAATGTTATTAAGTCAGACAAGAAGTAGAAACAGATAGACAAAATGTGTCTATCAACTTCCGTTTCCGAATTATTGTCAAAAAATTTGAGAATTTGTTAAAATGTGTAGTTTGTCACAATAAAAATAAAGATATCGCAATTTGAAGCCTCCAGATCTACACTTTGAAATGTGACCAATGCTATATCAGTACCTTACATTTATTCAGGGTTAGGCCTCACTATGAAGTCAACCTACCTTTGCACCCAAGTATTTCAAATCTTAAGCAAGCCCTACCACCCCAATCCGTCGGTAAAATCCTGATAAGCCTGGCATCAACAGATGAGTGAAACAAACTGGTGACTGCGGTATCGGTGTATTCTGATGGCCCCTCAAATACCTTTTAGAAATGAACCGGTACATAATACAAAACAAAAAGTATCACCTGATTTTGGATAATGCATTATCTGCGTCTGCAGACGACATTCCAAAATTTCACAAAATGTTTTAAAAATGTCAAAATTATTGAATTTCATTACCATAATTATTTGGAATCACAATGAGAAATGCATTAAAATAAGTACAAACATAGTACTGGTTCAGTAATCCTTGAAATAGACTTTAACAATTGGGAAATGTTCCTGAAAAATCTGTTTTATATATGGTAAATCAAATAGCCGCGTGGAAAGGGTTAAACATGTTTACGTCGAAAAAAATATCAAACAAAGTTGTTGCAAAAACATTATTTATTTATTCAATCCAACCCGTTTCTTACGCGAGCGCAGGTAACTAATAAACATATTATTAGATTACGTGACCCCGAATGAGATACCAAAAGACGACAATATTGTTGGACCTTTGATTTTATGATCGGGTTATTCTGGCTAATTGGTTAGCATGCGAAGGGAACGACACTGTTATTCGTCGGCCGTTGTGGAGTGGGCTGCGCGTCCTTTCTGTGTGTACCGGGTGGTTCAAAAAAAAGTTGACCCAAGTTCAAGGTAATTTTTCAACCACATTTAAAGTTTCAGAGAATTTCTGTTTACTTAGTCTTGATAAGCAGTAAGTTTTGAAATTATCCTGATAAAATGGTACATTTATCTTGGTTGGTTCTTCAGATATGGTTCATTGCAGAAAGCATGCACAAAACTGCCTTGGCCACGGGAGCGTCCTTTAGTAGAGATTGAATGCACAAAGTGGACTTACACACGATTGGTCACAAATTGTAAAAATAGGAGAAAAAGATAAAAGGAGACATCTGAAACATCTGTCTGGTGCTTGACATTACCTACCTATACGTATCTATGTTTCTTTGTTGAATGTGAATGGCACATGAGCATAGATACTTTGTCAGGGCGGGCTTTTCAATTCTGAAACTAAAGCATGCTGTTTTGTTTAAGACAAAACTAAATGACGCTCCCGTGGACAAGTCAGTTTTGTACATGTTTTCTGTAATGAACCATATCTGAAGAACCAAACAAGCTAAACGTGCCATCTTTACAGGATAATTGCACAACTTTACTGCTGATTAAGACAAAGTAAACATAAATTCTCTGAACCTTTAAATGTGGTTGAAAAATTACTTTGAACTTGGGTCAACTTTTTTTTGAACCACCCGGTACACTACTTTATCAAGCCGTAACACGATTCCTCCAATTTTCATAGATAATTGGAATTGGGAAACTTCTTCACACTAAAACCGGTAGTTAAAAATGGTAGGCCACGAGCAGTAAAATGTTAAATGTATGGTATTGTGGTCGTTGCATTGTAAATATCAACGCTATATTTCAACGCGTTGTAGTGTTAATTTACTCAAGTTTTTAATACGATGGTGTTAAAATCAGTATATATACTTACCTTCGTAATTAGTATTAACATGGTGTTCGTCAACGCCTAATGTCAATATAGCGTGAATGTGTTAACATTTTAAAAAGAAATCGCAAGGTATGCAAATGATAACGCTAGTATTAACACGGTGTTAATAAAAGCTAGTAATTTGATAACTTTTAACACGCAAAAGCGTTAATAAACCCTTGAAATGTGATACGGGAAACCAGACCTCTGTTTGGATAGTGTACACGAAAATACGCGTACATGGATGTTGACAGTTTTCTAACATAAAATATAAATCGAACACACCAAAAATGTGATATAAGGATATATTTCGCATATGAAATAATAGCACTCGTCTTCAATTGTATAGGTTGTGACCAGTGGCGTAGCTCAGGTGGGGGGGCAGGGGGGGCAGTTGCCCCCCTGGCAGAAATTTGTGCCCCCGCCCCTCTCTTTGGATATAGTGCTTATATGCGGGGTAACCATTTAAAAATTGACCATTTTCGCCTTGTTTTTAAAATTAAATGACAATTTTTTTTCTCGAAAAACTGCTTAAAACCCTGAGAATTGGCCAATATTTGTTGACTACAGTGTTTTTTGGACTGCGAAATTTTGTGTCCGTGCGAAAAACGTGAAATTCACGAGGTGACTGACTTGGAAAATTTGTGGGGCAACCTTTTACGAAAATGTTAGAAATCTCCCCCCCCCCCCCCCCCCCCCCTGAAAAAAACCTAGCTACGCCACTGGTTGTGACATATATTCAAGACAATTCAAAAGTGATATAATAATTCGATTCTTATCATACTCGTATATTTCTTTCGGTAGGAACCTTTCATTTACCATTTCGTTTTGCTGAGTAATGTCCATCACATTATTCCAAGAAGAACCGTCGTTACCATGCTGTATCTTGTACTTAGACACCCAATACTCAGAAGCCCCGTTTCTGCCTCGTCCTTGCATTATTATTCCAGCTATAGATATCGATTCACCTAAGTCCACCTGTATCCATTTATTGAGGTCAGCCTCAAGAGGGCACCATCCCCCGTATGACCTTTGACCTGATAATGGATCGATATATCCAGCTCGCCGATTCAAGCGAGCATGAACTGCATAATCATCTCCTCCATGAGTGGAAGAGGAGATCTGATTGTCCCGGATTCTGCCGTCTTCCATGCCCAACGGATATGGGTATCTACAAGAAGCTGTGTGTATCAAAACAATCATTAATACGCTGATCAGACTTTACGAGCATCCATAATTCCACCACATTGTTACCAGTGCCTATTGGCTCTCGACGTACAAAGCCTTTAACAAAATCTGCAACAAGTTAGCAACATATCCCATTCTTCAAATTGAATTACACTTTTTGTTTCCTTCTTTCTATATTTCATGCAGTTCGTCATGGGCCCAAATTTGGCTTGTCTCTACCTAATTGACAGAGTTGGAGGTCAAAATAAAATGGTCACTGTTAATTATTTGTTGCCGTTCATTCTGCAAAAAGCTCTTTAGGCAATGCATATTATAAGTGCAGCTGTAGCATGATGGACTGTAAAAGAGAAAATACATTGTGTTGGTGATTGCTATAGTGAACACATATCGCATGCTATTACAGCCTAGAACATCGCATAGTATTACCACCTATATCTTCAGGTACCGTTTACAGCCTAGAAATTACATATTTTAGAGCTTACAACTTTGCGTACCTTCACAGCATAGAACTGCACATATAGATTAGAACTTCACACCAGGCGCGTACGCAGGGGGGGTGTTTTGGGTGTGAAACACCCCCCTTGGGTCTGTCCTAAAAAAAATTAAAAAGGGGAAAGGAGAGGAAAAGAGAAGGAAAAGGAGAAGGAAAAAGAGAAGGGGAGAGAGTGGACAGCGGAGACAGGGGGAGAGGCATTGGCGTAACCAGAGGGGTCGATCCCTAACCCTAACCTGACTGTATGTCGGTTGAGATTGGCATTGGCAACAGTTTTGGCAACATCGTCCCAAAATGGAATATTTTGGGATAGGGAGTATAGAAGCTTGTTTAAAGCAGAAATGTACCTCAATCGTAGCACAAATAAATGTTACGGTCGTATATAGCATGCTTTAAAAGGGGCTTGTTTACATTGCTAAGACGACTGGCGAACTAGACAACGTGGGGGTAAAGTTCCAACGCCTGTTTTTTCTCAACAATTGAGGGCTTTAATCAGCACGTGTGTGTGAACCGTGGAAAGGCTAAGGCGAGGGGAACCCTAGCTGTCCTCATCCCTGTTTGTACCCCTCATCAGTCAGTGGCGTATCCAGCAGGCCATGCCCCCCACCCCTCCATATTGAAAAAATAGTTTTAAAAAAAGGAGGAGAAGGGGAAGTGGATAAGAAGGAGGAAGAGAAGGAGCTAGGGGAGGAGGAAGGGTATATGGGGGGGGGGGGGGGGGGGGGGGGGTACGGGGTCACGTCCTCACGTTTCCCATGACCATTCAACTTTTCAATATTTAAGATCAACAAGATGGCTTCAGTTTTATTGCCCCCCCCCCCCCCCCCCCCCCCATCAAAACAGTCCTGGATACCCATTGCCCTCAGTGAGGGTTACAAACAGGCGGGGACAGCTAGGGTTCAAAGGGTTAACCACGTATTAAACACCATCTCCACGTCGGGGTGAAAAGAAAAATAAGAGAATAGGAAGGGAAAAGACAGGATAAAAATGAAAAGAGAGAAAAATAGATAAACTAAAAGAAACTAAATTGAAAGGATTATTGGATTATTTCCGTCCGTCTGTTAAACTTTAAAGGGAGAATAACACGTGTCATGTGACACACATTGAACTAATGAGATCGCCGGTAAAACCAATGTCTGCGGATTAAGTTACTGTATATATATATAATGATGTTTTTAGGGTTGAACTCAGTCAAAAGTATTAAGATTTGGTGTTAACACATGAGTTACTGGTAAGATATTGCAACGTTGAATAAGAATAAACCTGCAATAAGTGTTCAAAGATATGCAAGGAAATGCGTTCTTTTCAACCGTGAATTTCAAAAAACTTCTGGCGTCGAGGGGGGATACCCCCCTCGAACTCCCCCCGGGACACGCAATGGATATTGAAATAATGATATCAATATTTCTAAAACACCCCCCTTCACAAAATCCTGCGTACGCGCCTGCTTCACACCACTTTGTAGCCGCCTGGACTGGTGTTTGTCGCCTGGAATTGCACATAGCCCTTTTTTCTGAATATACATTCACATCACATACCTTTATAGCCCAGAACTTCATATACCTGTACAACCTACAACTGCAAATAGACAGACTAGACCTGCAAATACCATTATTACTTAGTATTGTATTATGCATTTAGCAAACACCATTTTGCAAACCTCTACAGCCATACCCTTACATTTCCTCCAGAACTTTACCCACCTTTGTAGTCTGGACCGTCACATACCTTTACAGCCTAGAACGTCAAAGCGTAAGCTTATATACATGTGCCATTGTGTAGGATGTATGCGGATCATCGAAGCCCATATATGGTATGGTAACCACTTGGTAACAGGACTATCTGAGTCTGAGTTTCCACCAAATACCTTAAACGTAATGCATTAAAGAATTGATAGATGAATTGGTATTGTACGCGGCCAACCATATCGTAATAGCCAGTTAGATAGAAATCCTGCATGTAGTGTTGAGACTAACCCGCCGCCTGAATATTATTATATAATACAACATTGAAAGCATAATGAAACATAATGCACAGAATCCCCCCCCCCCCCCTCCTCCTCCTCCTCCTCCTCCTTTTCCTGCTCATAATCGGATTGAAACACATGTACATCTACTTTCTTATTCTTACCATAGGATTCAGATGCACGTCTTTGACAAATTGCCAGTCAACACCACTGTCGATTATTATATATGCCACCTTGAATTCTGTCACCCACTGATATGATCCCGATCTACCCTGTAGTATTATTCCAGATATGGACCTTGACACGACAAGATCTACCTGAATCCATTGATTATTATCTAGACGACCAGCGCTCCATCCTCCAGAACTCGTAGCATCTGCTGGTCGATTCAGTCTAGCATTACTCGCACGGTAAATACCTGCAGACGTAGCATACACGCTTGAAGCTGTTATTTGACTGTCACGGATTCGCCCTTTCTCCATTCCAACGGGGGTTTGACAGACAGCTGAAAAATTGAGTGAGCTAACGTAAGATTTACACTAATAAGACACAGTTCTATGTCTTGGCCCCATCGACGGATTGTTGTTTTTATTTGTAAAACATTTGACGCAAAAGGATCAAGTTTCAGAAGAAAATAAATCAATGAGACAACGTTTTGGAAGATAAAAACAAATATGTTATTAGGTGTGTGTAAAATAAAGACTTGTTAGGGGTTGGCATAATGGGTTTTAAGACAAAGGCGATATTGAAGAGTGTTGAGCGTCAGGTGAATCTTGAAATTAGTTTAATATTTTAAATCAGTCTAGCCTTCTACATTGTTTTCCATTCTTGGTTCCTATATGTGTCGTTTTTAGTAGTACATAACCGGGACTTATCGAATATGATTTAGATCGATTGATGACAGTCCATTGAGTGCAACAATATCGTCAATTTGCACTTACAATGGTGTTGCAATCATATTACCAGGTACCAAGGTTAAGTTGTTTAATCATCTCACGGAATGTAACCATAAATAATTTGATGGATAAATCCAGATACCTTTTTAAAATAGTGTGTTTCTGGTTGTTGTTGGGGGGTTTTTTTGGGGGGGAGGGGGGGTTGTTTTGTATTTTGTTGTTTTGTTGTTGTGTGTTTTGTCGTTATTTGTTATGTCGTTGCTTGTTTTAGTTTTGTTTGTTTGTTACCGCGTAAAGCTACGTATATTATATAAATAGTACATTACCTCGTATAGCTACGTCAAAGGACGCATTAAGCGTGTTTCCTGATGGGTCCATCACCGTGTATACAACTGTTGTGTTACCAATGTCAAATAGTGATCCGGGGTCATGGCTTGATGTCAATGTTGCGGTACCAGAGTTGTCGGTGGTCGCTGGCAATGTCCAATTTACAAGAGCCGTTGCGACATGTTCATCGTTGTCCTGGTTTATGTGTGCCGTCATGTTGATGATGGCGGGTTTCTCTTGATCTATCAATAAGATGTTTAATGGAGATATTTTCTCAAATGTTACACCCGTAAATGTGCGTAATTAATTTTAAAACCATACACAGGGGATGTATCTCTAAAGACACCAGATTATCATTTAGACATGTTTGCTTGAAATTAAATGATGGTATATCGTGAAGGAAGCATTTGTTTTAAACACCGACACCTACCTATCACAAACTCTTTATAGTCAGCATTATCAACCGTGCATGTACACATATGGTCAGTAAAGAAATATTTTGTAAAGGCTATAAAAAAAATGAATGATAAATGACCATTTAATAGTATTTTGATTTCATTTTCAGGAGAGCAAATAATATGTTCTTGACTCTCATAAATATTCAACTCATAAATATTCGAATGAATGACAAATTAAATGACAAATTAAAATAACAATTTTGGGAAAAAGTGTACTTTAGGTCCCAGATTCTGGACTGTACTAGTATCGTCCGATACTGGAACACCCAGTATCGGACAATACTGGTACAAAGTCAGTGTTCCAGTATTGAACGATTCCGGGACCTAAAGTACACTTTTTCCGTCACTTAATTTGTTTTTCATTAACTTTATGTCGGGTATATACGGGGGGGGGGGGGGTACCGTGGACCCCCCCCCCCCCCCCCCCCCAGGACTACCCCCCAAACGAACTTTTGGATTTCCTGTCATGGTCCTAAAACATATTCAGGATGTTACCAACAAGAATATTGGTATGCTAAGGGGTTATTCAAGATGGCGTCCGAAACGGCCGCTTATCCTGGTCAAATCACATAAAATGAGATTTACCAATAAAAATGTATGATGAAAGTATAGTTTGAATAGGGGGATGTGTATATTAGACCAATATACACTCATATCCAGTTCCATTTACATTACCCCTATTAAGGCGGTTAAAACCATAATATGAAGAAATGTGTACGTTTACCTTCAACTGTGATATTAAACAATTCTGTAGCTGTGTTCCCTGATATATCAATCGCAGTGTAACTGACCATAGTATCACCGATAGGGAATGATGCACCTGGGCTGTGGGTTGATGTCAATGTAACAGAACCTGAGTTGTCACTCACTGAGGGCGCTGTCCATTTTACAGTAGCCGTTGCAAGGCCATCGTTGGTATTTTGAGCGATGTTGTCAGGAATGTTGATGACTGGATTTTCTTGATCTTAACGCAAAAGAAAATAATTCATTTGTAAATCAAAATCAGTGTCTTTATCTACAAAATATGATTTGCTCCAATGCTTCTAGACGTGTATTGTAACGCCTATAAGCACTGCTGGCACGAACGGTTGAGACAGACGTGTATTATGGTTACCATGCGATACTGTTATTATAATAACACTAACGATCGAATTACTAAATACAACTACGACATTTCATTTCTGCCAGTACCTTCAACTGTTACGGTGAACATTTCTGTTGCCATATTCCACGAAGGATCGATCGCAGTGTAACTAACCAAGGTATCACCAATGGGGAAAGAGTCACCTGGGCTATGGGTTGATGTCAGTGTAACATAACCAGAATTGTCACTCGCTGAGGGCGGTACCCAATCCAATGTAGCCGTTGCGATTCCACTGTCAGTGTTTTGGACAATGCTAGCGGGCATGTTTGATATGGTAGGTTTCTCTGGGTCTGTCAGAGAAAATAAATCGATGTAACATTGGTAACATTTTCTGTTCTGATATTACGGTCATATTCCCTGTAAGAATTAAACCATGATGTTGCAAAAAGGTGCTTGCGGGAAAAGCAGTATTGCTCATTGAATAATAGTCAACATTATTTTTAATTTATATGAGCTTCAACATAACTAAATTTGCTTTCGAATACAGTCTATGTTGTCGTGTTTTATGCTCGGAATCAAATATCCCGCTCACTAAGTGTACGCCCAGCGCAGTATAGTGTACACGGCTGCACTGTGTGATCGATTGCCCGCCGGTCAATCCTGGTTAAAAACAGTGTCCCACACGGGGTAAACCTCGGACACACCCATTTTCCTCCCGTGTAGTAATTGAAAATGTGACTTTCGAAAAGTGACTTATTTTCTGTAAATGGCGCAAATCATGGTTTATCTTTGTTGTTAGGTGTTATGTTTGGTATCAACATGTGCCTAAAAGATTCATCTAAATGTCTATCTAGCCTGTTTGGTAAAGAAATAATCGAAAGTTACTTTGAATGACCTAAACAAAGTGTACGACTTTCTTTTGTTAAGCACTTTATTTAAATGTTAACTACGGTGTCTTATCTGGGCCACCAGGTATCATAAACCTTCACGAAATTACCCAACGAATTCCCTGGGGACGATATTTAAAATCGTGTTTTGTTAAACACGTTTTTTAAAAGATAAACTCGCGTTTAAGCTAGACCCGCGTTTAGTTAGACAATACGACAATACGGCCTTAAGTGTATACCTATAAGTAAGCTAAAACCGCGTTTATTACGACATTACGGCCTTAAGTGTATACCTATAAGTAAGCTAAAACCGCGTTTAGTACGACAATACGGCCTTAAGTGTATACCTATAAGTAAGCTAAAACCGCGTTTAGTACGACAATACGGCCTTAAGTGTATACCTATAAGTAAGCTAAAACCGCGTTTAGTACGACAATACGGCCTTAAGTGTATACCTATAAGTAAGCTAAAACCGCGTTTAGTACGACAATACGGCCTTAAGTGTATACCTATAAGTAATGGCAGCAGCCGAGTATCCATGGTGCCGGGCATAAGAAAATGACTCAACAGCTACTCGACAACTGATAATATTCATTTAATATAGGCCTATGTCAAGTTCAGTATTCAGTAACTGTTTAAATGCTGTTATATGCTAACTCTCCATCATTTAGTCCGGCTAAGACCCTAGACGCTATGTTTACTCATGACACATCAATACTATAGATAT
This sequence comes from Ophiura sarsii, assembly GCA_035610835.1. Lineage (NCBI taxonomy): Eukaryota > Metazoa > Echinodermata > Ophiuroidea > Amphilepidida > Ophiuridae > Ophiura > Ophiura sarsii. The sequence goes on along the minus strand of CM069447.1, from coordinate 62,317,988 downwards.
TTCGTCAAAAAGACTAAGTTGGAAATAAATTTAACACTCAAAATTATATTGATAATTTTTACCTTCAATAACAGAAATGTCATTAGTGTAATTAAGACAATTGACTATCCGTATCTACCGATCCGTCTCAGGCGCTGTTGTCATGGCAGTATTGTCATTAGAACGCTTCACAGAAAATCTACAATCTACAGGCAAATGGACCTCATGTAAGGTCGGTAGGTCGGGGTTTTTTTTGTATTTAATTTGTAATAATACATATTTGGTGCATTTTAAAATTCCAAATTGGCAAATAATTTTTAAGAAAAATCAAAAACCAAAATGTGCACAAATTGAAACAAAATGGGTCGGTCGGGCCCGTATAACACGGGTTCTCATTCGTCGCCTACTCATTTCAATGACATTTTATTAAAAACGGTTCCATATTCATCATTGTTAGTATAGCCTACTTTAGTTCCTATACACTCTCAGAACAGGTATTAAAACATGGGTTAAAATAATGTTGGTTAAAAAGTATATAACATTGGTTAAAAATGAAGCGTTGGTTAAAAATTACTTTTAATACTGCGTTGGTTAAAGAGTTAAAATATAATTCATTTCCAGTTTATTCAACGTTGGTTAAGGTATCATAATTTTAACCAACAATAGGTCATAACAAGATTCCCGCAAAAGATTTTCATTGGCGGGAAAATATTTTGCGCGTACTATTTAGACCACGTCAGAATTTGTATATGAAATCAATCGTGTTATTTTCCGTCCCTGGTATATTGTGCCCACTGTTGGACCAATATTGGTTTACATTGGCGCTCTTCAATTGGCATCACGTTGCCAATCAACAAAGGACATACGATGTCTTTCAAAAAAGGTATTCTTAATCATTTAGGATCCGTTAAATATTTAGCTGAAATATGTTATGGTTATACAGTACGTGGCAGTTTTTGGGCATCTACATGTAGTAGAGTACAGCCAATACCGGTACTAAAGTACTATGACCTTAGCTAGTTGGCATAAAGGTCAATTAAATAATTATGCTATTTACTGGCGAAGTTAGGAGGTAGAATTTACTGAATAACCAGCGTAGCTACCGACGGTCAAAGGTATGTAGCTATGCAAAATTATGCAAAATTGGTAACTTCCCTGTATTGGTACAGTGTAAAACCCCAGAAAAGTGCTTCCCGTAAGACATTCCGTTACCCCTATCGTGTTGGAGCACGCGATTGGTATAGACATGTGGGGTATTGTCTCCTCGATAGGAATATCGCTGTTGGTAAATTAAAATCGTGTGCTAATTAGCTTTAATTAACCAAAATAAAGAACCAATACCGAAATTTTAATGCAGTATATACTATTTTAGCAACACTACTCTATTGAATTTACGGCAAACTCACTAATGTGTTTCTTTGTGCTGCTATTGAATGGAGTTGCCACCTCCAGTTCGAATCCCATTGATCTTGAATATTTTTAAGGAAACAAACGCGAGTTTCTTTTAGGAATATTTACTAGTATTGTTCCCAGGTATGCAGCTATTGCTCGTAAATCCGACGTCATTCGTCTTAGCATGCTGTATTCAGCTCTGTGTACTAAAGTGTGACACGGAGGGACTAGATTCTCTGAATCGTCAGATAGCTACGGACCAGTTCGGGACTGACAAGGTTATTTTATTGAATAATTTTAGAAGCATAATCAAAGCTAGCTACTTGGCAATAAGGATATCGATTTAAAATGATCATGAGTTAACAGTTTCATGTTTGGAAAAGGGACGAGATGTCTATATTTTATTCCTTTATATTGATACAAGTGATTGCAACCAATATCGAGGTCCGTATTTAATTATGTTATAATTACATGATTGATTTAATAAAATCCTAAATAAAATTAAAATAATTCAATATTTGACATTCTCATTTTTGGACGCGGGCGGGATACAGTACGCCTCAACACAAAAGAGTCAATTTTAATTGACCTAGAACACCTCGAGTGTTAACTTCGAGATCGTTTAATTTGAAATAGGCTAATTTATGCTTTTATACGACATCGTATTGGTCCAAATTTGTTTCCCGTAGTTTTAGCAATCTCTTTAGCGGCATTTAATTTGTTTGTGGTTTCGGGTTGTTATATCAGTTGAGGATCCTGATAAAAACCCACGTTAAATGCTGTGAAATTTAAGCCAAGATCTAGATGGCCTTTATTAAATGAGGTTAACTTGTCTTTAAGATGTGTTGCAATTGATTCACCGTCGACGCGTCAATACTCGTGGCAGATCCCTAGTGCTAGACTCATTGAACTGCATATAAATCTCATATGGTAGTATTCAGTTTAACAACCAATGATTTCCCCTACAACAAGCCATAATAGGCCTATGCCTTAAATTTCGATTCCAATTGCCACTGCACCATGCACTTAACAAAATATTGGTCTAGGATAGATCAACTTTGTGTGTATAATTATCAATCGATCACTCTTCATTTGAATAAAATAAACAAATAAAAACGTAAGAATTAAAAATAAAGCCCCTTTTCAGCGTCAATTAAACCAACTGAAAAGGGGTTAAATTTGTACTTATTTGTTTACGTATTTTGTGTCACTTTCGTGGTCATTTGATACAAAAATGGGTGACTAAAAACAAGAAATTGAACTTTATTTAAATTGTAGTTGGTGTATAGTTAGTTGGCTATCATCATGAAAGGGGTTATTGTTTACGAGTGCATAAGGCAGTCTTTCTACACATGGTGCACATGATAGACGAATAACTCCAGCTCCAGTTCGAGGCCCATGCAAGGACGATAACAGGGGTCGAAAAGGCTGGTCCATATCTTTGAAAAAGCATACATTAGGAATGTTTGTAAATAAACATTATTTATTTTAATTTTCTTTAAATATGTAATTTACTCTCCTATCCTGACTGGTCCTAATTAAGTTTAGAAACTGTTGCACACCAATAACACTAATAATAGGTGTTATGGATATTATGCCGGCAGGTGAAGATATCAATGTAATAATTCATGAATGCTATCTACTGAAGATAGCAATATAGCATATGTTATCTGAAGATACTATCAACTTAAGATAGCAATATAACATACGGCAATCTACTGAAGATAGTAATGTTATATATGGGTACTATCTACCGAAGATAGAAATGTAACGCCGTGTGTTTATCTACTGAAGAAAGCTATTGGGTTTATCTAAGTGATAAATGCAATACTATATGGGTGCTATCTACTGTAGATAGCAGACATCCGAGTGTAATGGTTTGTTTGTTTGTTTATTCGCGAATTGCACTACACCTTAACCAGCTTTAAACTAAGGCCTCACATGCAACAACAAAACCTTCAGAGATTTTTGTTATTCTCCTAAAGAACTATAATATATGGATAGCAACAGCAACACTCCTATTCAATTTCCTTTGGGTACCGGTGCTGTTGACAAATTAGGTGTCATTGTAATGATTGCAGGTATTAAATCGATTTCACTAAAAACAGTTCCGCTAATCCCCGTGATTCCAAAGCTATAAAAGGCAACCCATTCAGTCCATTTCAATAGCGTCTTCCCACTCAATAGACAGCAGATAAAGCAATCGATTCACAAATGACGGTCATTTGAATGGAAAGTGATGATACATTGGTATATGCTATAACTAATTTTAGGGACTGCAGTTTTGTTTTGCTTAATTAGGGTACTTAGCACATGATTTTAATTTACCAACAGCGGTATTCATATCGGGGAGAACAAATACTACACGACTACATAAATCGCATGCTCCAACACGATAGGGGTAACGGAAATTATGTTAATGAGCTACCTTTTCCTCTACCATATGGAGAAACCTGGTTTCGGTTTGCAATGACTCGACTCGGTTTTCAAAAATTGTCAGCAGCTGGCCATATTCATGATATTACAACTTACCTTGGCATGTCGTAACTCCTAGATGTTTTCTTATTACAATGACGTCATCAGACAACAATTTAGCAACTTTGTTATTGCCAGTCATGATCATAAGGTTGTTACATGCACAGGGGTCATTAGAAGTCAGTGTATAACTCCACTTGTGACTTCCACTGCTTCGCCTTCCGACGTAACATTTGTCAGCGAAGCTCAACGAAAGCAATAGTTCTGAAATAAGAGGATAAGCAATGCTTCGGTCTTTCAACGATTGGTTTACCGAAAACCGATGACGTAATCTCTTTCCTCCATGATTTAAACAATTTAGCAGAACGCTACATAAATGTGGTGGATTTTTGGTTTTGGCCCAAACTGACTTCATGATTGAGTTACCCTACCAATGGCTTAATACTTAACAACCACCTGATTTAAATAATTACGTTTTGCCGGATTGATACCTAGCTATTGCATTTTTCAAAAAGCAAATTTTGCGCAAGAAGAAAAGGTAAGATATTACGTAACTGCAAAACATTTCGCTTTTTTATTTCATTGCTAATTCTAAGAGATGGCGTGTCCATGAGTTTGTCAAATCGAGAAAAAAATATCTCTTCACAGTTTAATTACATTTTAAAATGGAATATAATATTAATCGTAACATGTGTTCAACACTGTGTTTACACTTTGCGTCAATTCACTGTCCAGAACATTGAACAGACACGCTGATATTATGGGCGCGGTTTAATGTGAATACATACCTGTTAGAAACACCACTAGTAGTCCAGTCAATTGCAGATCCATGTTCACATTGTGTAGATGGTTGCTTAATAATATCGATAATTGTGAAACATGCTATGTATTTCCGTACTTCGAGAATAGTCTACGTCTACGCCACAGAACAGGTATAATTTTATTATAATATATAAACACCTGATATCAATATGGTGACAGCCATATTCATTAGAGCGATACCGGTAACATTCTTGTTGGGGGGGGGGCAGCTTTTCGGAATTGCTCAGAAGTCATATCATTACTTATAACGCAATAATGCAGCTTTACGTGCATTAATCAATGTTATGTCTTGATGTCGTATCCCCGTTGATTCAAAGAGGATATATTGGCCACATTTTAGGTATGGTATACATGGGTATACCAAACATTTCCATACATTGTAAAGAGTGTCGGTCCCGTCATTGAGTATGAGTGCCACCCCCTGAATGATTAAGATACGCTGTTATAAACAGCAGACACATTTGATACAAGGTTCAGTACTATTACTATTTTCAATTATTGTAATGGAAGTACGTATTTTCAAGTCTTTCTTTATTCGGCGTATCTTCACGCTCAAATAGATACACTTTATAAAATTACTTTGATATTGGTCGGTGTGGGCAGGGATGATATAAAGACATAAAAAAAAAGTAACTCGGCTGTTGTAAAAGCACCTATAATTTTAAAATTGTTACTCATATTCTAAAAATGAAAATACCAGGAGACGGAAAATTTAATTACGGTGATTTTGATACCTTGTTTGTTAAAATCGGTAAAGTATTGTTGTCGCGGTATATGCTTACAGATGAAAAGTGCCCATTTCCATTGTTGCAGTAACTCCTATTGATCTCTCTGATTCAGCGTGAAGATAATAGCGGGAATTTTGATTAGCTGTTCTTGTTGTGCTGTAAACTTGATTAGTATAATCCGGGACAAATTTAATGGGGATGACAGGCGTACTTCTTTACAATTAAAAAGGATGAATGCTCAGAAGGTCCGAGAAGACAGACAGGACAGGTCATCGCCATGGGCAAACTATCAAAATTCCCGCTATTATCTTCACGCTGAATCAGAGAGATCAATAGAAGTTACTGCAACAATGGAAATGGGCACTTTTCATCTTTTTCCGTCTCCTGGTATTTTCATTTTTAGAATATGAGTAACAATTTTAAAATTATAGGTGCTTTTAAAACAGCCGAGTTACTTTTTTTGATGTCTTTATTTCAAAGAATGCGAGTGATGTGAAATCATTAACTTCTTCAAGGACAACCAGTAACAACTATAGAGGCATCTCTCTCCTCAGCATCGTTGGTGAACCGCAAAGTTGCGGAGCGTGTCTCCATGGTAATCAACCGTTCGACTCCTCCATAATTGTTGGGTACAATTATAACTACTAATACTAAACAATATTTATTTCACAAACGCATATTAATAAATAACTTTCTTTTGAACGTATGTACACTATCTAATGTCAATTTTAAGAACAAAAATTTCAACAATAAGTTGATTTGTTTTTTTAAAGTAAAAACCCTTTTTCTTAAGGGGGTGTGGACCCTCAGCATAACCTCCGTAAAACTGCCGTAACTCCTTCATTATTCATTTAAGCTATATAAAAGTATACATTTTTTTGCAGAAAAGGGTTCAATGAATCCAACCATGATAATGAAATTGACCATTTTGGAAACAATTATAAAAAACACTTTTTTTTTACCCATTTTAGGTTCTGCAAAGATAACTCAAAATATATTTTTTGCACTGTTTGGTCTATAATTCAAAAAATAAATAACATTTAAAAAAAAACGCCTCCTAGGGAATGTTATCAGGATTATAATAAAAACAAGTATGACAAAACCATTTTGAAAAAAAGTTATCGACGGAAAAAAAGTTATCGACGAATACCGAAGATATTGCAATTTTTATTTCGTTCCATTATTTTCGATAATGTTGACCCATATACTTTTGCGTGGGAGATACCTCACATCCGGAAACTGGCCCAAAGGTACATGTTAAATCGCATCAAGCAGCGACTACGAAAGATTAAATGTAATAGTATTAAATCTAAAGGCCCTGTCACACCATGGCGTATCGCCTGAACGTATGCGAAATATCGAAAAATACGTTGGTGTACGTTGGTGTACGCTGATCGTAAGTATGGGGTAAGTTGGGGATACGTCGTTTACGTTAAGCGCACGCTGTGATACGCTGTGAATATTTGGAACACGTCGAGCCCGCGCAAAATGATTGAGCATGTTCAAAATTTCTCGACGTACTCGACGTGTGCTTAATACGTTCTGCATAATTTCCCGATAGGAACGTAGCACGTTAGACATACGTTGACACACGCTGACATACGTTAGAGGTACGTTACTCGTAAGTTATAGGTTGGACCTATATATTTATATTCTAGATATTTTAATAGTTATCATCTAGGCTGCGTTTACTTGAACTGGCAACACTTGTCCCGCCGTGTACGAAACTCAATTTCTGCAGCGGCATAAGTCACGTGTTCGTTGTACGCCGAGGATACGCTGAGGATGCGTCGAACACGGCAGACATACGCTACGAATACGTTAAGCATACGTTGGTCATACGCTCGCATACGCTGTCATACGCTGTCATACGTTTGTTATAAGTTAATGATACGCTATCAATACGTTAGTCATACGGCTATGTATACGTTCAATACGCTATGGATACGCTATGGATACGCTATGGATACGTCCATTCCATCACCGATGTCGACTTTTCCTACGCAATTCGTTGGGAAGTTTGACGTTCTTGGACTCTGACAAATTTCGAGCTATTTTTTGTATACGTCGGCATACGTTCAGGCCATACGCTATGGTGTGACAGGACCTTTAAGTAAACCACGAATGGAAATCGAGGTTAAAAATGTATTATATTATAATCTTTTTTATTATACTCTCACATGCAGATATTTCCACGGAAATCGATTTATTTTCTGATCGATTTAATGCTTATACTATTCTGAGGTTCAAATGGATTCGGCTCTTTGCAGTCAATTTGTTCAGCAGTTCATACGTGTGGAGAAATCACACTGCTACTTTTACGCAACACATGTTAAAATAAGTGTCATGCATCGATTTCCGTATTGTCTTGTTAAGGCTAGCGGCTAATGATTTATTAATAATTCAAATTGCAAACCTTCAAATTCAATTACGTATTAAAGTGGTACTGGCCTGGTTAATGAAACGTGTGCTATCAATAGAATGTTTCTTAGGAATATCCACATCGATCAAACCTTTTGTTAAAGAATCCCACAATGCAATGCACGGCGTGTCAAAAAGAAATAGGCCATGAAAAATATAACAATTGTACATGAAATAATAATATTCATGTTCAGGAATCGTTAATGTGTTATAATATTCTATCCATTTTGGAGCTGTTGTGACATAGACTACTTAAAACATTGCTGCCTCCATCTATATCTAAAAATACCCTAATATCGTCATTTTCAAAACCCACGGAAATAGGGGTCGCTTCGCGATCCACTCCCTAAAAAGACATTAAAATCATTTGACATTGTACAATAATCAAACAACATATAGGACTACGCTACAGGATTACACTACTATGATTCCTAAACGTGGCTATCAGCAACATTGGTGCCAAATAAAACATGGTTTTAAATTGATACCATCTATCTGATATCTTATTTTCAAATCGATTCATTGATTTAAACCCGCTTTTTAATGCTTGTCATTCATAGTGAATAAATCATGATTTCGTATTTGTTTGTGACCTATTTATTCCAGCGTGAATTGATTAAGGTCAAAATGATTGCCATATCTCCAAAAGCAGTGCATTTAATGAGTCGGCGACAAGTGAATAGCGCAGCAAGCACCAATTTTCTTCTCAGTCGCTAATATTGTTACACGGCCAAGGAGTGGAGCTGTGAGCTATTATAAGTAATCTGTGGAATTCGGAAACTATTATTATTCTGCCATGTGGTTTTATGTGACGTCACAGGAGTCAGATGAAAATATTGCTCTAGGTTTAAATGGTTTCAATCTCTTATTCACTTGAGAACGCGCCCTCTACATGTGATCATGACATTCGGTGGAATATTGATGGGATCTTGTACAAGATCTATGGCAATGACCAGTATTTGTTTACTCCTATCTGCAGTTTGTAAGTACAAAAAGGTTCACGTTATGATCAATATTGATTGTTAACAAGTGCCACGTATGGCTCATTTAAAAATGCCATGGTTTGACACCGTGTCAACACCGTTCAAGTGTTACCTGCTACGATCACAACTGTACGCAGGTGAACACAATATAGTGCGGAATGCTAATGATGAAAATCGAAAGAAAAACATTTAACAGAATTCCATTGTCATTTAGTAAAGTTCTATGGTGTGTTTTTATAGAAAATACAGTCAAGATCGATTCATGAGTCCAGGAATGTCTTTCCTGATAGTCAAACTTTATTATGAGAGAGAGCAAAATATGTGTAAAAGTTTGAAAAAGATCACATTGCTTTAATGCTAGGAAGGTAAAAGGTACAATCGAAAAAATATGGGCTTGGGTTTTACTATCATTATAACGGCTCTGTCACTCTGTTGCGTATAGAGCTAAAACGTTGTGCCCGACGTTTTGGAAATGTGGGTGTACGCTCGTGTAAGTTGTCATTCGTTCGTTCGTACGTGACACATTTGGCATACGTTGTGTCCGTGAGCGGTTCGCTATAGGGATACGCAGGAGTCTATGATTTTCTTTTTGAGAATACTCAAAGTTTTGACCGGGTGACTACGTATAGTGATCAATACGCTATGTACATGTATACGTTGAGCATTCGTTGCGTGAACGTTTCGCACGTTGGGTGTAGATTGCTTATTCGTCAGCTGTTCGGTTATATACGGTGCTTACGCACAAAAAAAAGTTAATTTGAAAAATATTATGTTTTATTAATGATTTTCTTTTCGAGATATCGACGATTATGTAAATTTTATTCCATAGAGCTCTGTATAAAAGCACATCTTCTCCACCCCACTGTCTTTTAATGCAAGATTATGCGAAATTGGCGCTTCTCGGACACGTGCCATAGACATAAATGATTGCTTTAAACGATTTAAAGTTTAACATGTATATTTATCGAAATGGCCAAAATATGAGGGTTTAATTTTCGCTAATAGGAACAAAATTCGGAGAATTTTTTTTTTTTTTTTTAAATATCAAAAATATAACTTTAAACGAATTACGCTTAATGAGAAAAAAAAAGATTTGAATACAAGTTTTGCATACTTCCGTAAGCTCCCCTCTCCGAACGGCGCGGGGTCTAACATGTTCTAAATTGTATTTAAAAAGACATATTTGATTCTAAGACACGTGGAATTGATAGACACAATTTTTTTTAAAGAATTTAAATTCAAATGATGCATACTTCAGCACGCCCGCACCCTCTCCGTTCGCCACCGCGTGGAATTGACAGAAATAATATTTTCAAAAGATTTTGAATTCAAGTGCTGCATACTTCCCCCCCCCCCCCCCCCCATCTCCTTACGGCAGGGGATCTAATATTTTCTAAAATGTCACTAAAGATACATCTTTAAGTTCTGCATACATCCGCCCTCCCCCCCCCCCCTTCTCCGTGCGGCACGGGGTCTAAAATGTTCTAAGTTCTAAGTGTCTCCGCGGTTCTAAGACACGCGTGGAATTGACACTAATGATCTTTACCAAATATTTAAGGTTGAATTAAGTTCTGCATACTTCCGCCCGTCCCTCTCCGTACGGCACTGGGTCTAAAATGCTCTAAAATGTAATACAAATACATCTCCGTTTCTAAGACACGTCCTCCGGCCCATGTCACAAACCACGCACATTGGGGTATGTATGTATGTACAAAGGGTTAAGCCTCAAACGTCGTGCATTAAATTGTGCTCATCACCCGCACTGATTCAAAACACTTTACTGATTCTACGACTTTATCATGATGCATATATTACTTTGTCGCCTATCGTATAAGTCTTACGTACAAGTCACTAATACTTACGAGCCATACGTAGTAATTTTGCAGTGCTTCCTAAACGATAACAGTGTTTTTCATCACCAGCTTTTGTTCTCAGTCGTCAACTGAAATGCAGCACTAAACTCGAAGATCGCTATGAGTTAGTGGCTACTCCCATGACTTGGAATGATGCCAGACTCCATTGCCAAGGTAAACAGGAATTTTAAATGGAAGCAAATTGCTGGCAGACTTCATTCACAGATAGAGCGACGAAAAATACAGAAACTCTGTTCTACTGGCAAACGGACCTCTCAGGATGGGTCAGTCGGTCGGGTTTTTTTGTTGGTTTTGTTACTGTTTTGCCGTTGAAAATGATAAGCCAAAAACATTATTTTGGTCAGTTTTCATTTGCACGATTTTTTTTTCTCACAGAATTCTAAAAAAAATGGTCCATCGGGCCCGTAGTAATTTTGAAAATTTTGGCCAGCCGGGCCTCGTGAAAGAACAAGTTATGTTAATATTCCCCTGGCCCAGCTAACGGAGAGTTTATCTACGGCTTGCGACCCATACTTTACGAAAACAGTGGCCGACAAATCTTGAGAGACACATATTCCTCGGAGCTACAGTGCAACAGAGCATAAATTTCCAAATATTGAATTATAAATATAGTGCCTCCTAATTGTTGTACAACAATAAACATTTCAATCCTAAGTATGTGTATCATATATAATTAAAACAGCTTTGTTTTAAAGTACCATTTCGTGTCCTTGTATGATTATCAGCATTGTTACATTTCTTATTAAACCTGATTTCGGATTGGCCAATACTTAATTATCCATACACGCTAATCCAACCAGCTACTACCTACTTCCTTTCATGGCCTTGACTATTTAAACATTTGGGCAGTTCCGTAATTAGGTAACCCAAATTGAAAAAATTGAAAAAATTGAAAATCGTCGAAATAACCTAATTTATGTCTCATATCAAAGGTTATAGGTTGTAGTTACATGATATAATTTGGAATTTGACCTATCATTCTCGGTTTGGCTGATTTTGAGGTTGTTGTGGACGTACAGGGCGTTTTTGAGTAGAAATCGCACCATTGAAGTGCAATTATTTCCATGAATGAACTAAGGCAAGTATTACAAATTGATACAATCAATACAACAATGAACATGTGTTATGTATCATATAAAATAGTTACTTAAAATGACCAAAATATAGAGGAATTACACTTTTTGGATTAAATTTGGTACCTTCTGTGTCGGACGTACACTCCCAAAAGCTGCTACTTTTAACCACTCCGTTCAATACTTTGGCAATGTTGGAAACCAATGAGGTAAGTATTTTTCTAAAGCTGATGATTTATACTTAATGTTTAAAACTTATTTTGTTCTGTACCTGTTTACATGTTTAATACATGGGCTCTTGAAGTGTGTCGGACGTACATCTGTGAATTATTTCAGAGATGTACGTCCGCAACACTAATATGTACGTCCGCAACGGTTAAACATCAGTCAATTTTAACTTCAAGATAAAGGTTCTGATAATTTTCTCTGATTGTTTTGTTTAGGTTTGTCCCTCTTACAAACAAAACAATATTAGTTTTCATTACAGACCTGAACACTTCAGAGATTTTTTGATTGGAATACAGGTGTACTGAAAAAATCACTTTCTCTGCGTACGTCCGCAACGGAGGGTTTTCACACTATATCTCATAAACCGAAAATGGTACAGGAAAGGAATTTTCAGGTTTTGTACTCCTACTAGAGGTACTTGAAACCCAGGTGTTAAAAATCAAGCAACTGGTATAGTTTAGATTTTGCCAGCCCTCAAAGTGTCTGAAATGTACGTCCGCAACTACGGAATTGCCCCTTTCTTTTTTATTTAGACTTAGTGCAGGCCTTTAACACGATACCTGTTTGTACACCCATGCATGTCAGCACACGGTCACCTAAAGTAACATACACCATTATGACTGCACACTGGCGAATTGCATTTCAGATTTCTTGTAGCGCGAATTTCAAACCACTGGCTTCTTAGCATGGGCATGTCCTTGAATATCCCTTCCATTGTTTGCGTGCATGGCTGGACAAGTATTAATAGACTTTTGCCAAGTCTATGTACAGTTGTATGAAATAGGGGTTACATGTGTTTTTTTCTCTTTTTAAATATACTAAATGTTTGGAGGACGATATTTTAAATACTAAAGGAATATTGAATTATCTGCTCAGACCATTCTTTTAAGCACATCTTTACCTTTCATTTGATACCATGCAAGTCTGGTTTGGAAATACAGTATTACTTAATAATTTCAACGAGTTTGGTCATTAATTAAGCTTAATTATGACAGATTTTGGTTTTTTGTTAAAAGTAAAGATAACTTTTTCTCAGACAGTATTGTTGGCAATGATGGGAACTTCATTTCCTGTAACTTTGGCGTTAATAGCATTTATAGTTTTTGCTGGAAATTCCAAAAAGCAAAATGTTAATATATTTCTTTATAGTATGCTAATCATATGCAAATAAGGTCAACCCTTTTTTTCTATGAGATTAAATCACCAAGCTGTATTCTATAATATGATATTGTCTCCTTGTCTTACATATGTTACTTTTTGAATTAGAGCGTAATTTCAATAACATGCACTTTTGGAAATTTATGCTCTGTTGCACTGTGGTTCGAAGGTACCAGATTGTTCCTTTACAGCTGGCTGAAAAAGAATCATTGACGGCCCAATAAGAGAACTTGTAATTGTCAGAATGCTTGTATTGTTACAATTATTTAGGTTATGGACGTGAAGATCTGCTGGTTATAGACAGTGATGAGAAGATGGCATACTTCAGAGAGAACTCTGACGGGTCATATTGGATTGGGCTTAGTGACTCAGAGCAGGATGGTAAGATCAATCTGAAGCGCTTTTCTCAATAGTCTTTTTGAAATATGGCAGCACAAAAGAAGAGGATGTATTTCTGAGATGACAAACGACCATTGCAATTAGAGGGTATACTTCGAAGACAACTGATCAATTGGGTTGTAGAATTAGTTTCTGAGTCTGTTGTCATAGGTTCTCTTGCTACCATTTTTTGTTCTCGTTTATATTTTGATGTTGTTCTTTACAATTATGTATAGGCTTTTACCTTAAATCTAATGTCACTTTCATTGGCATTTTGAACCTCTGCTCATTTGTGTTTCTATGCATGTTCTCTGAGAAGCAGTGAACATATTGATTGGCCCTTCAGAGCTCTTTGTAGAGTCCCCAGTTTGATTTATAATCTCTCAGATATTCATGTTAATGTCTGTAGGTATTTTGTTCACATTTGATATTTATATACAACAACAAAAACCTAAGAAACTATTATAGAGCGAGATGACAAGATAACGTTGAAGTGAGCTTCTCGGACCGAAAACGTACGTGTTGATCTCCTAAAGGGTTGAGCAGAATCCACAACGCTCCAACGCTGAGCGCAAGCGTTGAGCACCGTTGACCAATCATTTTGTTGTGGTGGAGCTTCTACGCACGTGTGAGAGCGAAAATAGTTCGAGCGTTGTGGAGTCTGCTGAGCCCTTAAGAATGTGCTCTCGTCACATATAGGTTGACCTCGCTTAAAGGTACGTGCTGCGCGGACATCCGTGCGCAAACACGCGTAAGCTCAACCTATGGCTCTGATTGGTTATCAGAATTATGTGAGTTTTTGAGTATGCGCAGTGGTTGGGTCGGAGTGCGCCCGCATGAGGTGACTGTGGCCAGGAGGCTATGGGCCGTGCATCCATTGTACAATGCAGATGGCACATTCTGGATCAGTCTAATGATGGAAACTGCGAGAGGGTAAGAAAATGTTACCGCGTTCTTATTAGACCGACTGATTATGTGCTATTTTTGTAATATGAATGCTGCACATACACCGATGGCTTATGTTGGAGCATGGACGCGGATGGTGACTTGGAACAGGATTGTGACTTCGGTCATGTATGTCGATGATAAGACAGAGACTTATAACACGCGCGATATTGAGATTAGGTTCAATGTGTACCCGACCCTCTAATTAGGATAGGACGGAATAAAAATAATATTGATATTGATCAATGAAAGTTATTTTGAGACGAAGACTGTTTTCCGAAAATGGATGAGACAGAACATGTACATTACAATTATTAATAAATGACAATCCAGGTTCATTATATACTGATACTGAATGTGGTAGTATCCTTGATACTAGAGGTCCAGCGATAAGTTCTCACCTCACTTTACAATGTTGTGGGTCCGAGTCCCGTTGCCGCCAGCGTGTTGTGTCCTTAGGCAAGGCACTTTACTGCACTTGCCTCATTTCACCCTGTGTATAAATGGGTACCGTTATTAATTAATGTTGGGACCGTATAACAAATTTGTTGTGCGGGAGAGTGACGAACCCCACAGCAAAAACAATGCATGGATGAGTCTGGCCCAAACGCTAAGGAAAGAGAGATTGGCACTCCCCTCGCGAGCTTAGCTCGGCACGACGCTTAACTTTTTTAATGAATACGAGTGTAACAAAATGTTGAAGAAAGAGTGGCAACATAATCTGAGCAAATGTAGAATGAAATATCAGGTAAGATATTTGGATTTGTTTGTACATTGTAACTAAAGGTATACACATGCATGACATATATTGCCCGCTTAGAAGCGCTATTAATTCGCTCTGGTAAACCTATTGTTATCAAGACTTTGAGAGGATTACCCAGTGCATATATTTAAGTTAAGCGGGCCTTGTAACCTAATGCTCATGACTTCAACACTTACCTCCGTTGTAGAAATATCAAATCATAAAATAGAACAAAAAATGTCTACTCTTTAATTTGAGATATTGCAGGAGATGACTGATGTAAATTAACAAAGATATTCGTAAAATAACTACGAGTAAAACAAAGTCAGTATTTGATCATTTGGTTCCTCTACGCGCAGCTTTGGTGTAGTAATAGGTAAATTATTGATTAACTGGTAGCGACAGCTGGCCCATAGTCATGATAGTAGTATGATGTGTTCAAAATCCAAATGAATTGCACTGTGTCGTATTCTTTTCGGTGTAGCATTTCTTAATTGTTAGCCAATCTTCGCGAACAATATCTCAAACTGAAAAGGAGCAATTACTCCATAATTTAATATTTATGTTGGTAATATATTTCTCAAGTTATGAGCCTATATTTAGTAATGGGTAAGTTACTTTTTATCAGTGTACTTTTCTCTTCAACCATGAATAGGACAGTATCGATGGACAAACAAAGAGCAGTCAGTGGAGCCCGCGTCTGCGTGGTTATGGAATGTCGATGAGCCCAGCACTAGTTTGCTTACGGCTGGAGACTGCGTGGAATTCAAGAAGGTGGGAAACGTCCATGGGATGAACGACGAAAACTGCGACATAATCTTTCGTTATTTCATCTGCGAAGATGATAATGATCCATGTAAGTTGGTATACGAAAACGGAGTTGTGAACACATTCCGAGTACGCATTCCATAATCCTTCGTTATTTCATCTGCGAAGATGATAATGATCCATGTAAGTCAGCGCAAATGCTCTCACAAAACACAACAATATACACAGGGCATTGAAGTATCAACTATCAATACGTGAACTCGTATCAATATCAATACGTCAATTTTAGTCTCTCAAACAGTCATACCCTTTAACCTTGACCCATAACCTCCTCCTTACAACCCCTAACCATTGACCCTTAACCTTATCATCAGGTGACGCAACGCAATATTTCACACCAGCAACCTAGTGATATAGTTAACCGCTACATTAACCCACACCTTTAACCCTTTAATAATCAATAGCCCTAACCTTTGACATTAATCCCATCACCAGGTGACGCAACGCAATATTTCACACCAGCAACCTGTGATATCATTAACCGCTACATTGACCCACACCTTCAACCCTTAATCCATAGCCCTAACCTTTGACATTAATCCCATCACCAGGTGACGCAACGCAATATTTCACGTCAACATCCTGTGATATCAGTAACCGCTACAGATTTGTTTACAAATCCTATAATTGGAACTCTGCCAAGGCTAACTGCCGCGATAATGGTCTAGAGATAGTCAGCTTGAACACAGCCGATGAGGTTTTATACATGAGGCAGCTATTAATCGACCAAGAAGATGGTAATGATTATTGGACTGGGCTGAATGACAAGTCAGATGAAGGTAAGATTGCAGCGATAAGGGATCTTTGCAAAACTAGTACGTTTGGTTCATACGTACAGGGTGAGTCAAAAAGACTGCAATAGTGAAAAGAAGCCATTTTGTTTTCAAAACCAAAATGAATTTTAAAACTTTTTAAACGTTGCAAGAATGATGTACTTAATCCTAACTTTGTGTGAAAAAAAATGAAGTCAATATCATTTTCCGTTTGCCTTTGGTAAACCTTTTGACCAGTGCACCCATTTCACACGTTTGTCCACGAGATACCCAAAATATGCATCAGATCGCAAAACGTGTCTCCCATTCAAATTTGGAAACTTGAGTTCATTTGTGATGAATTTGATGCATCCTTTCTTGTTTACATGTGAGTTAGCATAATCAATTATAATCATACCCATGTTGTGAAAGCGTATAATGTTCTTGACTTACTTGACTTAGGGCGGATGATTTTTCCGAACCACAATGCCTCTCCAGGTCTTCCTATCCAACATAGCTGTCTTGATTTCTTCCACCTGCAGTCCTGTATCACGTTTGAGTATGTCAATGTAGGTCAGGGCTGGTCTACCACGCTTTCTTGCTCCGTGCTTTGGGATCCAATGTATAAGTTTGTATACAAGCTCCTTGGACCCTCTGAAGCAGTGTCCAGCCAAAGACAAACGAAAAATGCGATCGACTTCATTTTTTTCACACAAGTTAGGAATAAATACATCATTCTTGCAACGTTTAAAAAGTTTTAAAATTCATTTTGGTTTTGAAAACAAAATGGCTTCTTTCCACTATTGCAGTCTTTTTGACTCATCCTGTATAAGTGACTTGTACGTAAATAAGACTTATACGACAGTAATATTACGCATCACCATACAAACATGGGATTGAACTTACTGAAGCGTCACACTCAAGTGTGGCCAGGGTGAGGGGCTATTCGCTCTTAGTAACCCTTGTATACTACATATCATAATATTCAACATGTGTGAATTGATACCAATGCATATTATTTCTATATTATTTTTTATGGAAATATCTGCATTAGTGTATTTCATGAGATGATCGAAAAAACACATGTATGGTCCCTCTAATGAATTGTGTTCGTGCGGTATTTAGTAACCAGTATACAAATACTAAAAAAAACCATGAACTTTGGAGGTGTCAACTCATGCATAAGGCCAAATAAAATAAAAAACAAGTTTCTCGTCCGGGCTTTTTGAAAAAAGGAAGGAGGAGGCCCCTTTTTTTCTTTTTTTTTCTTCAAAATGGCGGATCCAAAATGGCGGACTGATTTTCCACACAAAAAATACTTCCGCTTTCGACCTTTTTTCCAGTTGCTGTTGTTTCTTAAATGACAGCCACCTTTTCTAACACCGTTTTCAGACTTGTATTGGCTACAACTTTGTTGAAAACAAAAAGAAAGACAAAATACAGATGTTTATAAATTTATTTGACCTAACATTGTCTCTTCTTTCAGACCTACAGACATACAAGGGGTTTTAAAAAATAAAAATATATATATATATATTTTTCTTTTTTTAAAGAAAAAAAAGAAAAAAGAAAAAAGGAGGCGGCCAGCAAAAAGGAAGCGGGCGGGGACGAGAAACTAGGTTGTTTTTTATTTGGCCTAATATAATAAATACGATATTTATCAGGAATATACAAATGGAAAGGACACGGTGGGTATGGAGTGGTGTCTACAGAGTTCGATGGAGGACGATGGAATGACCACGAACCAAACGGAGCAAGAGTGGAAAACTGTATAGAACTAACGACAGATTTAGATGGTCATCGTGGATTCAACGATGACATGTGCAACAAAATGAAACCATTCATTTGTGAAATAACAGATTGTAAGTAAGGCGACAAAAAACATGTTTTACGGGCAAATAGACCGCAGCGGTCGGATCGGTCGGTCGGGCTTCTTTTTTTCTTTCTTCCCTTGAAAATGACCGTGAAAAACTCTTTTGCCGTTTTTCGACTAGCTAAAAAAGTGTCGGTCGATATTCATTTGCATGTGGACATATGTCTGATCAAATATCTAAAACAATGTGTCGGTCAGGCTAGTACAACAGGTTTTTTTCGTCGCCTAAGGCTAAAATGCGCGGTTTCGAGGTTACATCACCGGATACCAAGTTGCACCGAAATCCAGTATCACGATGCAATTGTTTTTATTTATTTGTATTCACGGTATAAAATAATAGCCAGCAGGCAGCATGAGCTGAAAAACCGGCTTTACAATGCACATACAACAAAACCGATTTATTACACCTTGGCCCCATATCGTTATGTAAAAATTATCTTTGCATTGTGGGATTGAGTTTCGGTACATCCCGACTTCCGGTTTTGAAAGCACTTAACCGCCTTGTATGAATTTTTTCGTTAGAAAATTCACAGTAGGAAACTTACATTATTTTCCATACGGGTTTCGACAACAAATCTGTTGTCTTCCTCAGTGGATTGTGTTTGATCCAGTGCTAGCGTTTCTAGTCTGTTTCTTGATGACGTCATCAGAAGTTGATGATGACGCCCTCTTGATCACTGAGTCTGTTGGTCTGAGCCGCCTTTCATCCGAATCCAAATGGATTCACGTATCCATCTGGTATCATCTCCGGCGATAATCTTTGAGTCATCCCATTTAATGATGTGGTTTTCTCTCACTGCATGTTCGGCTATTGAGGATTTTAGTTCTGTGTTCTTCGATTATTTCCTTGTGGACCGAGTGTATTTTTGAGCGTCCATTTTTTCAGCTTCAGTTTTGTATTCCTTCTTTCACGCCAATGTGGGTCTTTTTGCAGTTGGCACAGGGAATCTCATACACGACCCCAGCCTTGTACTCCTTTGAAAGTTTGTCTTTTAATTGAACAAGGATTTTCTCGAGACTGGTGTGCGGTTTAGTGACACCTTGGATGTATGAGAGAGTGACCGAAGTTACCGATTTTTTTTTTGTCCGAGTCATTAGTCTTTTTGGTGACTTTGGCTTTCGCTTTTAGTTTCGATATTTGTTTCTTTACTTTGTTGAAAGACCACTGCGGTTAACCACACCTTTTGAGAGCGGATTTGATAGACTCTTCTTCAATTAGTTTGTCCGCTTCTTCATTTACGATCTTGTCTTTTCGGTCTAAAAAAGGAATTTTTCCATACTTTTCACATATTCATAGGTAAAGTTGAGGCTGCCAGTGTCGTCGACATTGTTCTGTCAACGGTTTTTCTTTGCCGCGGGTGATAATTTCCAGGGTATCGTCGACGTAGCGTTTGAAGAATCGCGATTTGCACTTCAATGGGGCAGTGGCAATCGCTAGATGTTCCATTACAATGTTGGCGATGATCGGTTTTGGCGGCCATTTTGGACGCCATGTTGAATAACCCCTTAGCATACCAACATTATTTTGGTAACATCCTGAATATGTATTAGGACCATGAAAGGAGGTTGGTTTGGGGAGTCCTGTGGGGCAGGGGCGCATACAAGATGGTCGCACCCCGGGTGCTGTGAAAAGACGATCCCCAAAAAATGCAATTGATCAGGCCCTTTTCTTGTTCAATTGCCTTTCTTTTCCGTTTCCTTTTCTTCTCTTATCTTTCCTTTTTTGTCTCCTTTCCTTTTCCTCCTTTCCTTTTTCTTTCTCCCCTTTTTTTTCTTTTTCTTCTTCATACCCGGGGTGCTGCAGCCACCGCAGCACCCCCCCCCTGGATCCGCCCCTGCTGTGGGGTGCAAGGGAACCCCCTGTATATACCCGATTGGGAACATTTCGAACTTCAAGTCTTTGAAACCAACAATCTTTTGTGTGAAGTACTGAAGATGTCTCACTATTTTTTTAATATATCACCAGGTCGTGAGAATCAGTTCACCGTAGAATTTGGCTATCGCCTGCTTAACCACGTAATGTATAGCCTAAGTGTAAAATCCCTCTCTCGGTGCACAACGGCCTGTATGAAGGAAACATTATGCCGCTCTGTTAACTTGGTAACGACTGGAAATGAGACTACATCATCAAAATTATGCGAAATCAATAATAGTACTAAGACTTCATCACCAAATGAGGATTATGCGATTTCTACGCAGAACGTTTATGCGCAGCGGTAGTGTTGTGATTGATTAGTACATCGAAAGGTACCTGATGTCTATTTTTGACAATTCTTAGATATCAAAAGCTGATCGCTTTTTTGACAATTGAAGTTATAAGTTATAAAGTTATAATAGAAAAGAGCATCGTGTTTCTTATTATTTTATTCTTTTTTTTCTCTTTTCACAATTTCAATTGCTCGTTTCTCAAAACTTGCCTAACCGACATTAGGTGCCTTTTGATATACTTGGTCAAATATATCCCTTCTTACATCTTCGAAATCTAAATATACAACACATAATAGAATGCTGTGATTGGTTAAGAAAGGTCGATATTTTGTGTACGTCTCTGACCCTTTTTAACAGCTTATTTATGACAAAATTACCTCAAATTAGCTTAAAATTTGAATATCTACTTTCAGACCAAATTAAACTATTGTCAAGCCAAATGTTTGCCCCCTCAAATATTTCCTCTTGCCACCCTCTCCCTTCCCCCCCCCCCCCCCCCCCCCTCCTACCTCAAGAAAAATGCTGTTGCCATCACTATGAAAGCAATAATAAAACAATTGAGTATCTTATTCAACTAATTGATGAGTGATATCCATACGAAACAATTTTGTTTTTATATAAATTGTAGATATTGTACTCATCTGTATAATATTTTGCCAATCAAAACTGTAGGATATAAAATGATCTTTGCCTAATTACCGCCAGACTTTGCCACTACATGTAATACCGTAGTTGATTGACATGAAGAGATCAACCCCTGTTTTTGTTATTGTATAGCGCCCTCTTTGCGAGTACTTGTTCGATGTTGACGGTTGGCCCCATGTTGCTGCCTGATTTCAGCAAATTCTTCCGAAAAATCGATCAAACATTAAATTATGATGGCGATTAAAAACGTATTCCCATTCTCCAACATGAAGGTTATTCTCAAATTAAATATAATACATTTTACTTGTTAGAACTGTTAATTAGAAGTTAATCACGTAAACCTATGTGAAATTAAAAATAGTCAAATTCTGTTCACAGACAAAGTCCAATTTTTTAACATGACGCCGCAACAGGTTACCGTGGAGGGTCACCAGAAAATATGTACAGCTGACGCCCATTCATTCGAGGCATGTTTTTGTGGCCGAATTTCCTCTCCAATTCCCTGATTCTGCTGTTTAGTACTCTGTAACCGATAATCTTGTTTCTAATAGATTCTGATTAATATCTTCTTCTCCGTGCATGGGGTTCGCAAATGTTGTAACTGTAGGCTTGAATAAAGGATTGTCTCCCTGTCCGAAATGAAAGGATACAAAATCAAAAGGCAATTAGTCTTTCAATGTCATTGCAACCATTTTGTTGTTGTCTTTTACTCCGAATTGTGTGTTTGCACCAAGATTTTAACAGTAACTTTAGGAATATATATACTTTGAAATTGTCGCTTTTCTTCAAATCCAGCTTCCTTTTATTTGTGTTCTCCATATAAGTACTGTTGTGTTATGTATTTTGGCTAAACAACCAATAAAAGCACTTCGTTAGGTTTCCTCGGCTATTATGAATACAGGACTATACGCCACCACCCTAAGGATGACGAGGGATTGATGGATGAAGGGGTCCAGAGAGATTTCTAAAATGTATTTTAGTTAAAAGATCACAGCCCAATGAATTGAATCAGATGGGTCGCCACTTTCATGGCTTTGCTTCGGGTTACAAATCATTGGTTGTCTTCAAGATTGTTCATGCTACGTTTGACGCCGCAAATTTGCCAAAAGCCATCTGTATCAATGGTAGACTAGTATCATGTGTAATCATTGCGTATGTGTGAACAAAGCCATCTGTATCAATGGTAGACTAGTATCATGTGTAATCATTGCGTATGTGTGAACAAAGCCATCTGTATCAATGGTAGACTAGTATCATGTGTAATCATTGCGTATGTGTGAACAAAGCCATCTGTATCAATGGTAGACTAGTATCATGTGTAATCATTGCGTATGTGTGAACAAAGCCATCTGTATCAATGGTAGACTAGTATCATGTGTAATCATTGCGTATGTGTGAACAAAGCCATCTGTATCAATGGTAGACTAGTATCATGTGTAATCATTGCGTATGTGTGAACAAAGCCATCTGTATCAATGGTAGACTAGTATCATGTGTAATCATTGCGTATGTGTGAACAAAGCCATCTGTATCAATGGTAGACTAGTATCATGTGTAATCATTGCGTATGTGTGAACAAAATTAAAGGTAGATGTTCTGATTGCTGGCCCGATCTTCAGCTTGATGTTTTCTATTTTACATGAAAGGTCATCCTTAAGATTATCACATTCCAAAGTTTTAGTTGCATAACTCCAATGGTTCTAATTGTCCCAGGAATTGTGCTCATTGAGCAGTACACCTTTGGCAGTAATTCACCATATTTTAGCCTATACTTTCTAAATGGAACATGTCTGGCCTCTAAGATGTTACAGACATAATAAGGAAAATATGGGGATGTGAAAAAAGATCATAACCACAAAAAAGTGATCGGAACATCACCATTAACTTCGGAAACAAAACATATTGGATCCTTTTTCTCTCAAAGACAAAGCTGAAGAACTTACCGTTAACCATCTTGTTGCACTCGTTTCCTTTTCAAATCTCGCATATTCTTGCGAATCATGACAATATACACATAACCGAATTAGCATAATAATGATGAATCCTAATGTTATTATAGCGAGCACGATTCCCATGACAAGCCACTTCCAATCAATCACGGCAGGTAGTTCGGCAGCAACTCCCTTTCTGCAAACTATTGAGAAATAAAGGTTCGTATTGATTAATCGTAATATATTTATGTTTGTATCATTCTATGATACATTTAATTAGTGTTAAAAATGTCAGGTCCTCGGACTCTCGGACTCCCGGACTCCCGGACTCCCTGACTCCCGGGTACCCGGACACTCGGACACTCGGACACTCGGACATTCGGAATATCGGAATATCGGACACCCGGACACCCGAACACTCGGACACTCGAACAAACAGACACCCGGAAACCCTCACCACCAGCACCCTCATCCTTCCTCTTCTGATTCTTTTTAACTGTGAAATTTCACAATGCGTTTCCAAAAGATCTAGACCTATATTATTTCAACTCTCATATTCTACCATTTGCACATACATAGCATTTGACCAATCTACAGATATTTCGCGACATTTTTTCTGAAGCTAAAAACTACATACAAGGTACCTTTATTCGTCTGCGCATACACCACATCTGATCCATCTGAATTAGTAGTATATCCATAGTGTATAGTACAATTATCATCATATCTCCATTGACACTCATTGTTAACAGTGACTGTGAGGGTGAAACAAAAAGGCTAGTGTATTCAAAAGGTTTTCAAACTATCGGTAGTACTGACGATGGGTACAAGAACTGAACACTCGGTATAAAATCATTAGCTTTGCCGTTTGTCGGTTACGCTCCGTGATATGGTGCATCTGGTTGTCGAACTTAGTGCAGTAGCGTATCTCCCGGGTGTGTCAGGGGCAGAGACCCCCCCCCCCCCCCCCCCCCCGAAGGCTTCGACCGGGAAGAAAACAGCTCATTGACTGGGAAGAACAGCTCAAACTACCGGGCTAAAAAGATGGAAGTAATTTGTATTTTCTGTAAATATATACACTGTACATGTATACATTGTGTGGGGTTCACCAACTTATGTCTGGTGGGTTTAGATAGCACCGTTGATTAGTTATCGAGCTCGTTTTTTCGCGCCAGTTTAGGGACCCCATGTCTCTTCAATTAATGAAACATAGGTTCATTAAACTACGCGTTTATATAAAAGTCTAGTTTTACATTTAAAACAAACATGTTTTCTGTGCTTTGAGTGTCGAAAATATTTACCGTCAAAGTCAAGAGAAGAAACGTTGACAGTTAAAACCATCGTATCGATTTTGCATCTCCGCCTTCGATGTTCAACACGCGCGCGCCGATAGACGTCGACTTCGACCGATGCGCGACGATTTACCGTCAAAGTCAAGAGTAGAAACGTTTACAGTTAAAGGTATATTATGTGATCTTTCCAGGAAACGCCCTCAACATCGAAGAAGAAAAAAATTGAAAGCAGATTTTCTTGCAGATTTTCATTTCTGATCATAAATCGTACATACATTCCAAGTTACAGGGCGATACGATTCTTACTTACTTCAAAATCATGGTTTTAGAGTGAAAATAAACTGTCGGATATCCGACAACTTATTTTATTCTAGTCTAAATTCACTCTAAAACCATGATTTTGAGGTAATTAGGAATCGTATCGCTCTGTAACTTGGAATGTATGTACGATTTATGATCAGAAATGTAAATCTGCAAGAAAATCTACTTTCTAAAAAAAATCATGAATAGAGGGCGCTCTCTGGGAAAGATCACATAATATGCCTTTCAAACCATCGTATCGATTTCGCATCTCCGCCTTCGATGTTCAACACGCGCGCGCCGATAGCAGTCGACTTCGACCGATGCGCGACGACGGGAGCATGAACGGGCCTGTATTTGTATTCCTACTCACCGTTTGCTAGATAGTCAACCTCGAGTATATCTACTCCACACATATGACATTGTTCAGGGGATAGCAGGCCTGAGTCAAACACTTTACATAATACACATTCTCGATAGGATGAACATAGTCCAATGCATGTCTAGGAATAATAGAAGTAAATGGAAACAAATACAAAGTAGTACTTTTAAGAAAATCATGCTACAAATATTGCAATCAAAAATATTTCGCTGTTGGTTTTCTTAAAGACCCTCCATTTTGTAATAACACTTATTGAGTTGTTTTGGAATAATTTGAATACGGGGCTAAATTGAGCCTATCTCTACAATACCATTACGTACCAGTTGCCTGTTTGTGATATTTTATGACAGTTTGGACTGGCCATGACGCTAGTATTTACGTGTGAACATGGTGTGAATGGTGTGAACACCCTGGACCAACTGTCTTGACGACCCAAAAGGCAGACAACACTCCAGCGATGTGCCTTGCCACATGTGTCGAATTTGTAAACTAAAATCTGCTCGATATCGTTACTACTCACAAAATGTGAACTTTTGATTTGACAAATCAGAAATAGCACTAGTTTTTGTAGCAAATTGAACTTCAAACATTGAATTTCTTAACACAAGAACTTTGAAAGGTTTCGTGTTTGGGCTCTAAGTTCCACCCAAGAATTACATCAACCCAACACCATTGACCGGATGCTGGGGGACCTTGAGTAAGGCGCTGCCGTCTGCAATCTTGTCACACGACTTGGCACACGTGGTGACTTTCAGCCACATTTGGGCTCGTTTTAAAACTAAAATCTGATCTACGGATAATATATTGTGATTTTCATTTTCGAAATATGAACTTTTGATTTTACAAAATATGAAATAGCACTAGTTTCTGTGACAAATTGAAGTTAAAAGTTTGAATTTCTTAACACAACAATTTCAAAAGTAAGACATCGGGCTTCTAGTTACACCCAGAAGATTATCACATTTTGGAGCCTTGACCCATGCTTGGGATAGCGGTGGAAATGGTAGCAACCACGATGGCAAGATACATGTAGTGTGAAATAAATCAGAAGGGGATGATATAGCTTGGAATAGAGGGTAACAAGTAGACTGGAAATATACAGGTAATGGAAACGTAATGACCGAGTAAGAAGTTCGAGACTGCAGACGAGATAGGTTTACCGATATGGCAACAGAATAAATGTTCTGATACTGTTCAAAATGTAATAATCCATAATTTCTGTTGGACTTACCGGACACTGTTCACAAGTGGGACCGAAGTAATGCGTTGAGGAATCACACTTACATTTGCCACATACACAATCTCCAAAACCGTTGCACAAAAGCTTTAAGATAACAAAACAATCTTTCAATTAACTTAAACAGCGACACATACACTTTGGAAAACAATTGGAACATTGGGTGTTTTTTGCGCACCCGTCTCAAAAAACCTCATTACGCTTTGTAATTATTGGTCATGCATACAGTGTAATGGTTGATTGAATGAGACCACAACTGGAATGAATTGAACATGTTGAATAGAAACAGCATATGACTTTAATATGTTCGTTGAGGTAAAGCTAGCACAGTTCACAAAAAGTAATTTTGTTTACTTACCCCACTCGGTGTTTTACACCCTGCCGTACTCTGCAAACATTCACACGCCCTACCCGTGAAGCCCGGTTTACATTTACATTGACTACGTTTTGATTTTTGATCGCATTCACATTCCCCACGACGTATTCCTGTATGATAACAATAACATACAGTTCAAGTATCTTTCGTAAGACAATGATGTCATCGAAGACACGCAACAGTCAAGCGCCCTACTTCCACGAGATATTGGATATAACCGCATTACTTTATTATGTGTGTCTCTGACACAAGTAGTCATGATATTATATACCTACATCCAGCATTACCTGATATACAATGTCCGTTACAATAATGTTAAACATCGTCCACTCAGCAAACCTCAGATTCAGTATCCATTGCAATAGTTTAACACTATATTATACATCCTCCAATATTAGACAAGGTTTCCATACCGGGTAGCTACTAGCGTGTTTTATTGAATATCCGCATTTTATCTGTGGAAATCGCTCACGGGATAAATAATGTTCCGCACGTTGCAATAAGAATATAATAGCCATACATCGCAAGATTTGCGATCTCACAGACAGCCCCGCGCACAACCGTCTTCACCATGAATCAATTTACTGACTTGAAGAGTATTGATCGATCAGTATTACACTATCGTATGACATCTTTACACTTTACACTGTTCCATGCGGAGGCGCCGGAGGCGTCTGTAGACGACAGTTCCAAAATTTCACCAAAATGTTTAATAAAACATTTAAAATTAATACATCACCATATTTGGAAATATTATAAACCTCACACAAACCAAAACGATTAAATCCCGCACCGCGTGCAAGATGTTGTTATCCGGTGTGGATACCTTGCCTTAGTAAAGCTACCATAAAGTGTTTTTTTACAATTATATCGTATTACCTCCACACATTAATCCCTGATATCTGTCACATGAGAAGTTATCACATTCGCAATATTTTCCGGAGATTATCTCCCGTGAATTCTAAAACGAACAAACGAAGACAGACAGAATGATTAAACAAGATCGAAATGTCCAACTTTGTAGCAATGTAACAAATGGTAGAAACTATATTATACGAACGCTGTAATATGAATGTGCGTACGCCCATAGAAAATCTTTTAATTGATAACATTCATGCATAATCGATGCTGCACCGTTAAAGCCATTGTTTATCCAAACATTTTGGTATATCCTTGGTGTAAGACTAAGACATTCGTAAGTAAGTGTAAAGATCACATTACGGAATAAAGCTGTATATACATTAGAATCATTTAGTCCATAATTGGATGCTAATGCCGTACTGTTGTACACCAAGTATAAACACATTTTGATTTCACTTACCAAACGCTTATTGCAGTCACATTGGTTACATATGCAATCACCTCGACCATGGCATGGAATCGTTGAATTAGGTCTGTTGTGTAAAGTAAATATCAATGGAACAGATTAAGCAATACAAACGAATACCTAACGAACACTGGTGGGAGTTCGAGGGTTACGGTGGCTCGATTGGCTGAGTCAACAATTGCCATTAAAATATGTTTTAGCCCATGGTCTGAAGATTCTGGAACTAAACATTTTATTTCAATCGGACATTCGGTTGCCGAGATATGCTAGGGCAAATGGGGCATACAACCAACTACTTTGGCAACAATTTGTTTCTTCTTTTTTTTCTTTCAATTCCAGTTGTCAGGTAATTTCCTAATATGTCAAATGTATGCATAACATTTGCAAAGTACAGTCTGTGGATAGATAGATGAACTATGATAATGTGGCTTGGTACATGAGTAGTATACTTGGAGAGCTTCAAACGTAGGCCCTACGTTGGCGTTTGTCTAAAATATATTTGCATATAATTAATAAGGCCCACTAATTAAAATGTGAGGGGTTTTTCACAAGCAAAATACAAATGTTTGAAGAAAAAAAAACTGTTTAGACACCAGCCTCCAATTTTCAAAGAGATACTGACCAAAGAATACCCTGATATTTTGGTTGAATTACGTTTACTCTAAACGCCTCCACTAGTCCTCCTACCAATGTTGTACGTAGCGGTGGCCATTCCAAGATGGCATCTTGTGATTAGCTCATTGCGCAAGCTGGAGCGGAAGTCATATTTACAGAGGCAAACTAGGCAATAGGTAATTAAAGTGTTGTCAAAAAGTGTCCCTCTTATTGACATCTTATGATGGGTCTCATATTCTCTAAACCTAGAATACTCCTAACACTTTCCAAGCAGCAGGCGTCTGCAGACGACTTTCCAAAATTTCACAAAATGTTTAAAATATGTCAGAATTATTAAATTATATTACCATATTTGGAATCACCATGAGAAATGCAATAAAATATGAACAAACATGCCTAATATTGGTTCAGTAATCCTTGATATATACCTTGGAAGTTGAGAAAGATTTCTGAAAAATCTGTTTGTATATGGGAAAACCAATAGCCGCGTGAAAAGTGTTAATATAAGACCCATTATACTAATCTTACGCTTTGCATCCGCTGACTTCATGAATGTCACTGTTTGACTTGCCACTGCATTCACACCGTTCACCATAATGTCCCGGATCACAGTGGCATTGTCCACATCCAAAAGTACCATTGGCTCTATTACAATGGTTTAAATCTCGGACCTGACCAAGCAAAATAGAAAACGAGAGAAGCGAACATGTAAAAAAAGGACATAGAGCGTGTTTTTGCTGGGGAAGAAACCGCTAATAAACGCTAAGTTTGCCCAGTAGATACAGGCAGAACCCGGCAATAATCGGTATTTTTGGTAATCCCAAAAACCTTTACAAACCAGGTTTGGAACCGGCAATAATCGGCAATAAACCCAATAGAAACAGAGAGGCGATTCTTAGCGGTTTGCGCCGTGAACCGTGTCACGCTGGATTATACACATTATTGTGAAGCAATCTTTTCCAGGTGCGGTGGCATTGTTTGGTATTACAAAAGGTCAAATGTCGTGGCCCATCGACTAGGATCGATAAACTTAGCGGTAACTTTTCGCGAGTAGAAAAAGGGGGGATTAAAAACTGACCGATTGAAACTTAGCGTTTATTAGCGTTTACTTTTTGCAGTGCCCCAGCAGAAACACGCTCATAATCAGGCAAGCTATAGAGAAATCATCGCGCATCTATCGCGCCTCGAGACGTCTTAAATAACAGGGGAAAAGAATATACTCGAAACAAATTATCGATTACCTACCCAGTCTCGATACATCTTATTATGACAAGGTTTAGGGAACAGTTGACTTTATACCTGATAAAATGATCGGTCATCTATTTAGTCTCGATGCATCTTATTATAACAGGGTTTATACAGGGTTTATACGTATCATTTTTGTTATCACCTCGATAAATTAGACCTATTGATCATTTTTCGACTTTTCGAGGCCCCCCGTGGCCGGGACAAAGTGTCCGGCACCGTTTGGTCCCGACACCTCTAGCCGAGATACCGGGGTAGCCGGGATACCTCTTATTATAATAGGGTTTAGGGAACAGTTGAATTTATACTCGATAAAATTATCGATCACCTATCGAGTCTCAATACCTCTTATTATAATAGGGTTTAGGGAACAGTTGAATTTGTACTCGATCAAATTATCGATCACCTATCGAGTCGCGATACCACTTATTATAATAGGGTGGTTTAGTGAACAGCTAAATTTGTACTCGATAGAATTATCGATCACCTGTCGAGTCTCGATACCTCTTACTATAACAGGGTTTAGGGAACAGTTGAATTTATACTCGATAAAATTATCGATCATATTGAGTCTCGATACATATATTATAATAGGGTTCAGGGAACAGTTGGATTTATACTAGATATAATGATCGATCCCCTATCGAGTCTCGATACCTCTTATTATAATAGGGTTTAAGGAACAGTTACATTTATACTCGATACAATTAAAGAGCGTCTATCGAGTCTCGATACATCTTATATTATTAGGGTTAGTACACAGGTACATTGTTACTCGATTTAATTATCGGTCATCTATCGATACGCTATTTATTGAGCAGGAAGCTTTCAAACCTTTTTTTTCCTTTCAACATATGAACATATGAAGATAAAATTGTTTCTCCGTAAAAAGCGTCTGACGATTCGATAGATGCTCAATGATTTATTCAGTAGCATGAATGGAACTGTTCAGGCCCGTAAGAAGGGGGGGGCGATGGTGGCGATCGCCCCCCTTGAAAATCTTCCCCGGAAAATTTGTACACAGATGAAAAAATTTCGCGCGCTACGCGCGCATATGTCTTCCCAAAATGCAATATTCTTTGCTACAAGCTTGTTTAGAGCCAAAATGTACCTCGATCGTGCAAAAAATAGGTGCAAATTCGAAAATTTTCAAGCGCTACGCGCGCATATTTGACTCACAAAAATCTTCCCGTGATTTTTTTTGCAAACGCCCCCCTTTTGAAAAAAGTGTCTTACGGCCCTGCTGTTCCTCTACTAAAAGATGTGTGCAATTTTATAATCTATACTTGGTGTTCAAGAACATTATTAGCCTAAATGTATCAGCCTGAACTGATGAATTTGGTGCAAGCACTCGACCAATTTGGAACAATTGTGTAGAATTGGCTCAAAAATGTTAGAGGACACGCTGAGTATGAGGCTTTGTAATCATTCAATGAAATGCAACAAACGGCTAATGATGGGAACAATGACCAAATACGCGGGAATTGGTTTTCGAACTCCGCCAGTTTAGAGATAAAATAGTTTAGTCATAAAATGTCTTGTATTTTCTCTTTTTACGAAGGTGCCGCTGGGCACGCTTGCCGGTAAATCTTGAATTCCCATTGGGGCTTTTTTATAACGACATTATAAATTTGGACTATAAACTCCGCAAATAAGTTCGGAATTGTTTTCATCGCCAGATTTTCAGATATTTCGTAATAATATTCACATTGTGTATCATTCCAACGACGATCTGATGTGTTCCTCTTTCCAATTATATCTCACTGGTAGCAATTACTTGTATCAGTGGTTAACTACGTCGTAGAGTATCGTGGAGAGATGCTCTATTGACTTTTGAGCACAAAAAGTGATGATGTTGGTACACTTTTTAAGAGGTTTATTGTCATAATTACGATATGTTATCTTTCACACAAGTTACAATGAAGTTATGCCTTTTGACGTTTTATAATTTTGTTAATCATAACATTTATTTATTTTTATTGTTTATTTCACCAACCTTAGTCCTTGCGCAGGGACAATTACAGACAACCTTAATGAATACCGACAATGTCTCGTCGAAGCCAACTGGTCGTATTGTAAACCTATACAATAAAACAGCAAACATACATTTAACAACTTAAATAAATAAGTCTGGTACTGGCAGGTAGCTTCTAAGGGTTACCAGCCATGCAGGCATATCATTGGTCAGAAAACATATCATTGTACAAGTGTGTTCCTCTTTTGCACTGATATGCCTTTCGTGTGTCTATGTAAGGAATCGACTAGAAACACATCATTCTTTTGTTAAATATTATCATGATTTTCACTGATAGAAAATATATCATATCATATCTGGTATTTCGCGTACTACAGTAACCTACTTTTTTGTTTCAGGACAGTGTTATGATACACGTGAGAGACACATGATGTCTAAATGGTTTCCATGCTAACAATGCCTGAAGATGGGAATTGTTGGCGCTTACTTTCTTCTTTTGAATCCTTTAGTACAATCCTTCCCTGTAATTTTGACATCAAATGTGACCGTCTCCGATAATTGTAAACCCGTGCACTTGTATGACTCGGATGTAGCGACTCCATTGGTGCAGTTGGACGTGTAGGAAACATCCACGATATCAGAAGAGTTATCCACAAGATGAATCTCGGAACTTATTGCCTAAATTGGGGACAAAATAAAGACATACACAGGAAGTCAATGGTAACCCCTTAAACAGGTTGTATGTGTCGTCCATTGATGGAAATGTGGAGCCGCTGAACCGTACGATACCATGTTTCTTTATCTTAAAGGGCTGCTTAAAAATCTGGAACATATCAACTTGAGTGGTACACATGTGTAGGATGTTATGGTTTTATAATTGGCCTAAGTTGGCTAACATAAATAGTTGAGGACAAAATAAGGTCAAAACTTGTAAACACATACTTGCTACTCAGTGGCGTAGCTCAGGGGGGGGGGGGGGGGGGGGGGTGGCGGGCAGGGGTGGCAGGGTGCCACATGCCCCCCCCCCCCCCCCCCCCCCTGACGGAAAACCCCCCATTTGTGCCCCCCGCCCCCCAGCCCCTTTTAAAAAAATAAAAAGGAGGAAAAAAAATGAAAAATAGGAAAATAATGATAAAAGACCGAGATTGCGGGCGGTTATGTATGGGTATATTCAGCCCAAATAGTCAAATAAGGCAAAATAGTACATGTAGAACATGTATCCCAGCTACGCCACTGTTGCTACTGCATGCACACTGACTATGCAGACAACCTTGTGGTTGTCAACACTCATCAATGCACTAGTCCCTGCAACTTGCCTGAAGCATATTTGGCCAGGCCTACCATGCGGCCCTTTAACACTTTCAAAGCGGTAGGCGTCTGCAGACGACATTCCAAAATGTTACAAAATGTTTCAAAAATGTCAAAATTATTGAATTTCATTACCATATTTGGAATCACCATGAGAAATGCATTGAAATAAGTACAAACATGACAAGTATTGGTTCAGTAATCTTTGAGATAGACCTTGAAAGTTGGGAAAAGTTTCTGAAAAAATATATTTTATATCCAATGGCTGCGTGGAAAGTCTTAACAACACCAATACTATCCACCATCTTTAAATAATTTACAACTAGACTGGTATAGTGGAGAGGTACTGGTTAGTGAGAGAGTTGTTTTGCATTACCTTATATTATCAAGGTGACAAGTTCCAGGCTGTCCAGAAAAAGCATCTTAAGATCAATTAAGGTAAAGGATGCTTAACCATCAATACAACTGACAGCTCCAGACGGTGTGATATTATATTACATCCCTAATAACCCAGTAGATTCTATGTCACTTATCATGAAATAAAGCTGATACTACTAATTATATTTTTCAGAAACTTTTCCCAACTTTCAAGGTCTATCTCAAATATTACTGAAACCAATACTAGTCATGTTTGTACTTATTTCAATGCATTTCTCATGGTGATTCCAAATATGGTAATAGAAATTCAATAATTTTGACATTTTTGAAACATTTTGTAACATTTCGCCATCTCGTTGTTAGAGTTACTCTTTATTAATCCTGAACTACAGAATTTAACATGTATGAAGAGCTTGGTTGCAATAAAGGGCTTACCAAACACTGCCTTGAGTTTATTTTCCCACTCTAGAGCTTTGCAGCTCATTACAATTTTGTATTTTATAGTTAGCTGACAGAGTGCGTTGTAAACAGTGTGACCCCCACAGGGCAGTTAGGTCGCACTGCATGACTATACTCTGTTTGGCCATCTCGAGACAGTGACGCTAACTGAACAGGCGCAGCTTTTACGCACGCGTGTGTATCTTCCGCCTTTCAACGCTTGTGTTTGTACGCCAGCGCCGCGAGTATGCGCGCGCGTTATGTGATGCAATTAGTAGAATACGCGGTTACGTCACTGTCTCGAGATGGCCAAACAGAGTATAGTCTGTTGACTCATATGTATATGGGGACTAGTACGTAATACTTATACAAAGAGTCACAAAAGTAATATTTTGCTTGTACAATACGTGCAAGCAAACATACAAATTGAAATGAGACAAATGCAAATATTTCTATATTATTAAGGACATATCATTTGCAGTGGCGTAACCAGCGGGGGGGCAGGGGGGGGCGGGGGGGGGGGGGGGAGGGGGGGAGCCCCCCCACTTGGAACCCTTGCCCCCCCGCCTTGCCCCCCCCCCCCAATGAAATCAAGTACGGCTGTTAATGAAAGGAATCATGGAATTATGATGGTCAAAAAGTACACATATGAAAAAAATTCGCGCGCTACGCGCGCATATGTCTCCCCAAAATGAAATATTCTTTGGTACAAGCTTGTTTAGAGCCAAAATGTAGCTCAATCGTCCAAAAAATAGCGGGTGTTAAGGTCGACAATTTTCGCGCGCTACGCGCGCATCTCTTTACTCAAAAAAAATATACGAGCCCCCCCATTTCAAGTCACTGCCCCTTCTTGCCCCCCCAAATGAAAAAGTCTAGTTACGCCACTGATAATTTGTATTGAGTTAAGCTCAATTTTCATTTGTGTAGGCACGTATGGTGATGCAAGATATTACTTATGTGACTATCGTACAAGTCCTACGTACAAACCACTTAAAATACGTTTGAAACATACGTGGTAGATTTGCAGTGCGGCCTTTAGCTATAAGCACTATTGAATGAGCTACAGAACTTAACAATTGGAAAAAGATTCAAAAACCATTGGATGTAAGCCGTGTTTGTAAACAAATTCGTCATAAATTCACATGTTCCTTGGAACGCTCTCATGACAAGTGGGATTTTTGATTCCATTAGTCAGTTGGCCAACACTGGGAGTCCAGGATATCAAGCTAGAAATAGGCTGGACCTTGGTGCGTACGCACTGTACGGCAAACTTAAGCCGTCTTGTGACTCGCTTTCGTTACGCATATTCGATGTTTCCCCCATCAACGGCAGGAAGGCGCCATTATAAATAACCCTTAAGTATAATATAGGTAAGATAACTGTTATAGCTTATTGCGATTAACTCGTTGTACTTTGTAGAACTGTATTTCTTGTTCTGAGCAATTCTATAATACGGACATTTCGACTTAGGCCTATATATTACCCACTTAATAGTTTTGTTACGAGATTTACCTGGAATTGGTCCACAACAAGATCTACCACATTGTTGGAGTTAGATGATAGGATACCGATTTTTGCTCCAGATATCATTTCCGCAAGATCCTGCCATTGGGAACATACACATAAATATGACTGTGTTAAATTTATCAAATGTAAAAAGATGAATCCAACGGAACCAGGAACAAAACACACCAAGGATCAGAAAACTGATACAAGAGGATATCTCGAAAATATAAAAATGCTAAGAGTAAAAACAAGATATACCAACAGGTGTGGGGAAACAGGTAATAACAAGGGAGAATAACGCGATTAAAACAGATAAATAACAACAAAACAAAAACAAACGGAAATGCACTGGGACAAGCAATGAAAATTGCTGTGCAATAAAACAACAAAGATATATCTGAGACTACTCAGGATATATGGTAACAATAAAGACCGACGTTTCAAGTGGATATACCACCCTTCATCAGGGACAAAATATAAAAAGCAAAGGTGTAAAGAACTATAAATAAGATAATGAACTAGACAAGTCCACCACTGTAATTATAGCAACAATGGCCAGTAATAGATGTTGACTACTAGGTGTCCAAGTTAACACAGTGTTAACTTGTTTCCCCACACCCTCCTGTTGGTATATCTTGCTTTTACTCTTAGCGTGTGTTAAATTTGTTATTAAAACGATCGATCACATTCATGCAATACCCAGTTAATTTCGAACAAAATCTTTCTCGAGAAAAAAATGTTTGGAAATAATATTCATAATAATATCAGATCAACTTTAAGAGAATACGACATCTTTTACCAAAAAACATATATATATATATTGAACTCATTGGATACTCGTAGCTATGGAGATTTTCACGTAGAATAGCTGGTGACTTTATTCAATAAGCTGGCTTTATAGTATTGATCGACCAATAGTGCGCGACACTTAACCCCATGAGAACTTCCTGCCGATTGGTTGAAATTTTTAATATGTGAAATTTAGAGTGAAAAATAAGTTGTCGCGCAGACCTGACAGTTTATTTTCACTCTTTAAACCATGATTTTGAAGTAATTAGGAATCGTATCGCTCTGTTACTCAGAATATATTTATGATTTATGATCAGAAATGAAAATCTGCAAGAAAATCTACTTTCTAAAAAAAAATCATGAATAGAGGGCGCCCCTGGTTAAGATCACATGATATGCCTTTAACTGTTTCTGTGCACATATCTTTGGTGGCGCTGTAAGCGCTGTTTGTCGTCTGCTTTAGGTATAGACTTAATTGAAGTTTACACGGAATTGTTCGGAAAATTCCAAAATTAATGGAATCCCTGGTGACATGGTGACACACAGCCCTGACTCGCCAATACCCGCGTTTTAAGTAATACTT
Organism: Ophiura sarsii; assembly: GCA_035610835.1. Classification (NCBI taxonomy): domain Eukaryota; kingdom Metazoa; phylum Echinodermata; class Ophiuroidea; order Amphilepidida; family Ophiuridae; genus Ophiura; species Ophiura sarsii. Next base: position 62,280,802 of record CM069447.1, on the reverse strand, counting down.
ACAGTATATAATCTTGTCAGCCTACCGTCAGGTACCGCAAACACTGGGACGATGTTGTGAAGCTGAAGGATTTCATTGATTTGTCCAATCGATGGATAATCCTGTTATGACAATAATGTGAATACACATGTTTAATTTAGCACTGGGCTACCACACTTGGTCCCCACGACTTTCTATTTGACCGCTCTTTTCAAAACATTGAGCACCGTCGCAGGGCCCGTGTTTAAATCATAGTAAATAGTGAAGAGGGTAAGGATTACCACAGAGTTACCACAAGGGCACCAAAGGTGTGTAGGGCATAATTAAGGTTGAAAAGACCTCTTATTCCTCTTCACTAACCATGACAGCCAAACGCCGAAGGCGCGAGGGTTTTCAAGAAAATTACTTTTTCCAAGTGTAAGCTTCATAATTATGTCAATGTTACCTTGTGTCGTTATGGATAGCTCAAGTATATAAACACGTTTTGACTGATAATAGCGTTTGGCGAAAGTCACCATGCTGATCAACGAATGAGATATTCTCAACAGATATTTGCCGACATTCAATGGTTGAGGCACAGAGATACAGAAAAGGGTCATTTGATTTCAGCAGGATTGAGGGAGTGCGCTATAATAATGTTATAATGTGAGGAAGAATGCTCGGACGAAAAGAAATTCTCGGAAGAAATCAACAGTGTTAATACAAGGCTACGTCTTAGCAGGGGTCGCATTCTGACGCGTCTGCGCGTCCTAGACCTCTCACTTTCTAATAGTGACGCGTCAGGTTTCAAATTAGAAAGACTTGCGGGTCCCGATCAAAATTGAAGGGAACCCTTAAATTTGACGATGCATGGAAATGGAAACCTTAAGAAATTCTGTAAATTACATATCCATCCTTTGCTCACAATATAAATTCATTAAAACTGCCCATAAAAAGTAAAATTTTCAAATACCCAAACTTCAGGACCCCTCAATTTCTTGGGGGACCTCTTAAATTTGTTTTTGGAAGTCCTACGGGGTCCTGAAAAATGTCATGGGACCTCTCACATTTTTGACCCAGTGCTATCCCTGCGTCTTAGGCAATTATATATATTAACATACCAATAAACCCTGACGAAAGGAATATAAATTAGTGTAACTGTTTTGTACGAGCCTACATTAAATTGCAAACGTGATGGTAAGAATAAGATCTCCAGTGTTTCACTCATAATGCAGTCGCTCCTCCGTCTCTATTTATGAGACAATGTCAAGATATATCGCCGCTGCGCGATAACGCCAGGTTTGTATTGGTTCTTCGCTACAATCATGGCACTTTTTCGAATACGTTGTTACCGATTTTCGGGCGTGCCAATCATCGACCTTTATTACGTTGACATTCACTCTTATTGGCTCATAACTCTGGTTATAACGACTACGGTATTTGGGATCACATGTATCTGGATCTAATTTACAACTTATTTGATAGTTGATGTCCCTACCTGCGTTGCTGATTGATTATAATACTTTGAAGATGTTTCCATGTGACATTTGCCATCATTTGGACGTACAATACCAGCTAACTGTGGGTGGAGTAACAAAAATATAATATTAACTAATTACCGGAACATCGTCAAGTACACATTTTGACGTCAGTGAATCCAGTTATAGACATCACGAATGCAGTCATTTCATTTGATGGCCTCGATGGACGAGTCTGCACGAATATCCATTTGACTGTTTTGGAGTGAGGTCAACGTTGCGCATATAATCCAGCTTAGGCGTATGTGATGAGCTCGATATCGCCCGAAAAGAAATTAAGAGTTTTTTATTCTTCAGGGTTTGTAATTTCTTTCAGAATCGCACCGAATTATCAAAAGTTACCTTTCCATCTCCGGCAAAGTGGAATCCAGCATCCGTTACAAATACCAACATTCGTCTGGCACGGTCACGCCAACCTATCTCATTCTGTAATAAAAATAGACAAAATAAAACAAACGTGATGAACCAATCCGTGTTATACATTCCCACACGTCACTGGTAGCAATTGCTGAGGTGGGGATGGGAATGGCATCCCACTTGAAACCGCCCAAACTTGTGGCGGGAATTATGAACTGCATTCAGCAACCCGTGTTACCACTTGAAAAAATATGAGTTGACTTTAAAATGTAACAGGTACAATACAATAATGACTTATAAAGCCGACCTTGTACGCCAAGTTGGGCACTCGTAATGCCAAAATGGTACAGATACCTTCAGTAACGGCCAAATTACGACCATTAGTTGGCTTACCACCTTCTGTCAACGAGAGAAATGCATTTACAGATTATGTACGAAAATACGATGACCTTTGATCCTGACATTGGAATTGACATATTTTAGTCTATATTGAACTTTTAAATAAGACCAAATAAGAATTAAAACTAGTTTTTCGTCCTAACTTTTGAAAAAAGGGAGGATGACGGCTCTTTTGTTCTTCTTCTTTTTTTATAAACAATGCAAAATCACCATAACCAGCGTTGTATTGTATGATTGATTGCATAAATAACTTGAAGGCCTTTGTAAACTCTTTTTATTTCGTGTGTCTGGGGGTTGGGAACACAAAACGTGCTTTAAAATGTTCATTGGACTTTTGTTAATCCATAACCAAGATGTCAGCTTTTTAAATACTTTAACAAAAAAATTATGAGAAAAAAAATACAGAAAATTATAGAATTCCTGAAAAATGATGCGCAAGGGGACGAGAATCTGTTTTATCATTTTACTTGGCCTAAAGAAAATGGAAGATTGCATATTTACTTTGCAAACAGCAGCTTGTAGAAGGGCGTCGAAACCTCCTTCCACTGTATCCAAATTGGTGGAAACTATTGTATGGGATACTCTATCCTGCGTGAAAACAAACATATCGATACGTAATTCGTCAGCCTGCTTCGATAATTGCCTAACTCATTTTTTCTAGTTTTTAGAAAACAACAAAATTATGAAAAGTGAGTTAGGCAATTATCGAAGCAGACTGACTATATAGTGGCTCTTTGGTATACAAAAACCGATGGAGTTGGATAACCAACTCCAGAGTGTCAGCATCATTTAAACAAATGTAATCCGTCGTTAACCGTTTGTTTAATCCGCTTGAACATGTAACCTCATATCGTACTCTCATAATTATCCTTGAATATTCGTGAACGAGCCCATGTCTGGTATCGTCTGGTAAGAACAGGGTAAAAATATATACTTGTTTACGCCACCAACGGCGAGAAAAAGACATTTATAAATTAAGGCGAAGAGGTTCCTTTAGTTTTTATGAAAACAGGAATGTTACTCAGTAAAGTGCACACTGTCAATACTTACATAAAACCTCCTTGTATTATTAGTGAGAGATAACTCGTTTTTATAACTAAACGGTGGATCACAATCTGGACAACACGAGGTACCGTGACACCTTTTGAAAAAAGGAGAGGAAAAAACAAACCCACAAAAGATGCTTAACAATTTAATTGGTGCATTTTGTAGATTATTTTTAAAAACCTGCTTGTGAAACATCTTTTAAAGTTCTTCACAGTAGGACTTAAAATACATTTTTAATTTCAACAAATACTCAAGGACTAAATTCGCTTGTGAAAGGTCAATTTATTTCAGACTTATAAACCTAAGGATGACAATTTGTATTAGGCTATTTAGCCATACCGGAAGTTATTCAAATTGTTATCATAACATGTGTATTGTAATCTACATCAGACTACAAACCTGTATGAGCAGAATCTGCGCTTAAAATGATTCTCTTAATCCTAACCACAAATTCGTGTTTTAGGAGTCAAACTAGCAGGGAAAACGGGTCAAATTCAGGGGGTCCTGCCGTGCCGCTGCCGGGAGTTGAACCCTAGTCGCTTGCGAGGGAGTCCCGCACATACATAACATTTACATACATACATAACATTCTTGATCCGCGCCCACGCGGCGTCCGCTTCGAAGAATACTAAAGTGTTTTGCTCAACTTATATTCATGCAGATATAGGAGCCCACCAGATCGCGCAACGAGATTGTGGAAGCGCGCGCTACCACGCAGTGTGGTGTTTGTTGTAGTGCTAGGATGCTAGGGAAAGTTACCGTTGACGTACTTTTGTGAATACCCTCAGACATCGTCTTACTGGGAGAAACAAAATAACCCCCATGAGTTTCCGATTGGGGGCATCTTTACTCACGTATCCGTGTCCAAGATTACAAATGGAAGCGCCGTCTTGTCTACAAAGGTGCCATATCCCAGCTTGAGATTGCTTGTGAGTCTCTTCAACTTCCGAACTACAACAAGATGATTTAGGGAGACATCAAGGAGTGGTCGTTTAATACAATACAGCGACTATGGGGGACGTTTAGAAAATATGAATATTAATGACTGGTCTCTTACACAGTTATACGTCCTCTAGCATCTTGTGAGTCAGTACAGTATTAAGTGCTGTTCTTTGACTCTGATACATCGACTTAAGAACTTATTTTATGATTATTGATGAGTGGTCTCTTACACAGACACAGATACGTAATTATTGATACATTATTGCAAGGCAGTATACCCTAACATCGAATGAAACTGGTTTGATATGAATATACATGAGTGGCCTCTTGTACAGATATGTTCATACACTAATATAATGTGAGTCAAACAGTAACTGATAATACTAGTGCTAATCTTTGATACACGGACTTGTCTGCATTAGAACGGATATAAATATATATAAACGAAAAATCTGCCACACCCGAAAAGTGTAGATACAACGAAATATGTTGTATGACATAATATTGAAAAAAAAGCATTAATGATATGACTGATACAGATTTTCGTTTTGGTTTTGGATTGGACACAAAGCTCACTTAATGTGCGGCCAATCTCCGCATGTAATCTCACAAGTGCAATAGAAAAAATGACATTACATTTATAATGTAATATTTGTACGTAGAAGCTATATAGTAAGAGCATTATTACCTGGTAAGCAGGGGCGTACCGACCGGGGGGCAGGGGGGGCAAGTTGCCCCCCCTGGCTCAAAATATCGGGACGCTAAATTCGTCGCACCGGGTCGCTAAAAATTCGCATAAGGAAAAAAAATAGTGCCTAGGCCGAAAACACTGAGGATTGGGCATTATTTGTTGATTGTTGTGCTTTTTTGGCTGTGAAATTTTGTGACCGTGCGAAAATTTGTGACCGTGCGAATTTTGCCACCCCCCCCCCCCCCCCCCCACCCCCACTTACGTGAAATTCACGAGGTGACTGACTGGAAAAAAAGTTGGGGCAACCTTTTACGAAAATTTACCATCGGGACATCGACGACATTATATTTCTGCCCCCACTGGCTCACATGCCGCGGTACGCCCCTGCTGGTAAGGGTTTTTTAGGACCTGTATAATACTTACCCAACGCTCGTCCTAGAAATCTGAGACTGACGAGATCATCTTTGAGGGACTTGCTAACATCCATAAGATAATACAGATCTAGTGGATAATCTTGCGCCTGACGGACTGATACACGGACTGTTAAGGACTGACCTGTGAAAAGAAGAAGATAATACAGATCTATAGTGAATAATCATGCGCCTGCCGGACTGTAACGGACTGACCTGTGAAAAGAAGAAGATAATAGAGATCTAGTGGATAATCCTGCGCCTGACGGACTGATACACGGACTGTTACGGACTGACCTGTGAAAAGAAGAAGATAATACAGATCTAGTGGATAATCATGCCCCTGACGGACTGATACACGGACTGTTACGGACTGACCTGTGAAAAGAAGAAGATAATACAGATCTAGTGGATAATCATGCCCCTGACGGACTGATACACGGACTGTTACGGACTGACCTGTGAAAAGAAGAAGATAAAAGAGATCTAGTGGATAATCATGCGCCTGACGGACTGATACACGGACAGTTACGGACTGACCTGTGAAAAGAAGAATACAATGTCATCTGAAGTCTGGTGGTGACGGTAACAGGTGTAGCTTAACAATTATTCACATTGTATCAACATATGCTGTAAACGCCAATGCGTTCCCCATAAAATGGTAGCTATACAAATACGGGATCTTTCTATCGATAATGTGGATAGTCATGGATGCATGGACTTGATCAACTTATTCACGGACTGTTACAGATTAACATAGAGCATGTCAGAACCATCCCTCGGTAGGCCAGTGAATATGATCTGCACATATGGATCATTTTGTGTGACACATATCAACTGAAGTGCTTCTCCCACATCACAGTAACACAGTGGCTAACCAAGCGGGGGGCAGGGGGCGGGAGCCCCCCCCCCCCCTCCCACTTGGAACCCTTGCCCCCCCCCCCCCCCCCCCCAAATGAAATCAAGTAAAGCGGTAAATGAAATTTACAAAAAAAAGTACACACCAAATCCCCCCAATAATGACAGTCGTGTCGGTTGAGATTGGCACTGTCGGTTCATTTGACGAAAGGAATCATGGAATTATGATGGTCAAAAGTACACATAATTTTTCGCGCGCGCGTAGCGCTTACGTCTTCCCAAAATGAAATATTCTTTGGTACAAGCTTGTTTAGAGCCAAAATGTAGCTCAATTTTGCAAAAAATAGCTGTAAAGTCGAAGATTGTCGCGCGCGTAGCGCGCATCTCTTCACTCAAAATATCTGGTCGGTTCATTTACATTACTTGCCCCCCCCCCCAATATGAATAACCTAGCTACGCCACTGGGCACATCCCCCCTCAGACACCTCCCTGTCCGCGCAAGTGCGGACGATGCAGCTGACGCGGCACTTGGATTTTCTTAGGATCCCCCCCCCCCCCATTTCAAGTCACTGCCCCTTCTTGCCCCCCCCCCCCCCCCCCCCCCCAATGAAAAAGTCTAGTTACGCCACTGCAGTAACATTGTTATCTTTTGGCTCCATCTATATATTTTTAAAGCAAATATAACCAATCCACTGTGCAGACAGACACCATACTCAAAAGTACTTGATAATTCTGTGGTTAACAGAGTCGACCTATTGTCCCTAGGAGAAATGTGTTTGTATAGATGGTGTGACCGGTGACGTCATGTATTTACAAATGGGACACCCTCTGTTGATTCCCTCCAGGCATAATATACAGTAAAATTAATGAAGACAACATGAAATTTCTTTCTAATGAATTGTAAAACTCATTTATTTATTTTATTTTTTTGTGAAATGCGATAGCTTATAGCATTCCTAAGCAAGTTTAAAGACAGTTTTGATAACAATTTGCTGTGACACCACAATCTAGTTAGAAAACCTGATCTGGCATGTAAACTATAGGAACTCTTGCCCGGTGTGTTTTGTCTCAAATCAACAGAGGGCGTCCTAAATGTAAACAACGGTCACCTCATCTATAGCTTAGCTGTTCGGAGGTGGTGGCTAGCAGAAATTATGGGTTATTTATTTGACTAAAAAGTCAATATCACTATATTCATGTTGGAGTGGGGTGGTCTTAACATATCTTTATATGAATGAGTAGAAGATCATTCGGAAAAGTGTACTTTAGGTCACATATTATATACTGTACATCGTCCTATACTAGAACTCCCAGTATCGTACGATACTGGTACAAAGTCAGTGTTCCAGTATCGGGCGATGACATATAAATTTGTACCAGTATCGTCCGATACTGGAACAAAATTATGTACCAGTTTCGCTCAATTGGTAGCATGTGTACCAGTATCGCCCGATACTAGAATATAAAAACGTTCCGGTATCGCTCGATACTGGAACACAATTTGGTATCAATACTGGAACAGTAAAATCGTACCAGTATAATGCTAGCAACCTTTATGTTAACAGTAAAATCGTACCAGTATAATGCTAGCAACCTTTATGTTCCAGTATCGTCCAGTATTGTACGATACTGGTATACCAGTGTCTCGGACCTACAGCACACTTTTCCGATTATTCTTTAGCTCCTCTCGTACATGTCGTAGGTAAAATTTGTTTTACTTTAAGGTTGTTTATACGTATGTCTTACCCACTCGTAGTTTAACAGTTATCTTCTGTGGCGATATCTGTACTGCATGACCGGTATGGGACTCATCTTCATCGCCTAGTGGCGCATTCTTTAAGGGAAATAACAGAATAGACTCTATTTATAGCCGACATTAATAGTAGGCCACATGTAAAAACTATAGTAGATTCACAGACTTTGGCTGCGTTACCATTTCAGTATAGGTACTATCTTCCAATTGTGAGGAGGCCTCGGTCCAATTTGGATTGTTCCATCAAAATCGAATTCGCCTCGTGTAATCTTGGTAATGGACGATTCCAAATTTGATTTCGTGATATACTTTTAACTATCACAATCTCAAGCATTCAATGTTTCTATACAATTGTATGTCAAACATTCCCAGACAACATAACAATATTGGCCCAATATTGGCCCAATATTGATTTTTCAGTGGCCAATATTGGCTTACAATATTGGCATAATATTATTTGGCCATTGGCCCAAGCTTGGCCCAATATTGGCACTCGCCAATGAGTGCCAATATTGGGCCAATACTGGGCCAATATTGGCATTTGCCAATGAGTGCCAATATTGGGCCAATATTGGAACTCGCCAATGAGTGCCAATATTGGGCCAATATTGGAACTCGCCCATGAGCGCCAATATTGGGCCAATACTGGGCCAATATAACATAACAATATTGGCCCAATATTGGCCCAATATTGATTTTTCATTGGCCCAATATTGGCTTACAATATTGGCATAATATTATTTGGCCAATATTGGGCCAATATTGGGCCAATACTGGGCCAATATTGGCATTTGCCAATGAGTGCCAATATTGGGCCAATATTGGAACTCACCCATGAGTGCCAATATTGGGCCAATACTGGGCCAATATAACATAACAATATTGGCCCAATATTGGCCCAATATTGATTTTTCATTGGCCCAATATTGGCTTACAATATTGGCATAATATTATTTGGCCATTGGCCCAAGCTTGGCCCAATATTGGCACTCGTCCAATGAGGGCCAATATTGGGCCAATATTGGGCGATCTTGGAAAAAATGTTAGGTAGGAAGCCAGGTGGCCAGGACAAATTTGGCCAAGGGCAAGCCTAGGACAAGGGAACAAATCTTCAAGGGACAGGACAAGGCACAAGATCCTAGCCAAAAGGCCGGGAAGCGATAACTCTTAACAGCGGCCGCCTTTTTTAGACCACGTCATAATTTGAATATCAAATCAATGGTGTTATTTCCAAGATAACATAACAATATTGGCCCAATATTGGCCCGATATTGATTTTTCATTGGCCCAATATTGGCTTACAATATTGGCATAATATTATTTGGCCATTGGCCCAAGCTTGGCTCAATATTGGCACTCGCCAATGAGTGCCAATATTGAGCCAATATTGGGCGATCTTGGAGAAAATGTTTGGTAGAAAGAATTCTATCTTTATATTGTTTTACTTCCCCTAAAGAGGAGTGAGCTGATCCCGGGCCAACCCGTGGCCAGAACCAACTTTGGAATAGGGAAAGCCCAAGGACAAGGGAAAAATCTTCAAGGGACAGGACAAGGCACAATATCCTAGCCAAAAGGCCGCGGGAAGCGATAACTTTTAACAGCGGCCGCAATTTTTAGACCGCGTCAGAATTTGTATATCAAATCAATGGTGTCATTTTCCGCCCCTGTTATATTGTGCCCATTATTGGACCAATATTGGTTGCCAACATGATGCCAATTGACGAGCGACAATGTTAAACCAATATTGGTTCAATATTGGTGACCAAGAGAGTGCCAACATTGGCACTCAATTGGTCACCAATATTGGTCCAATATTTGTAGCCAACATGATGCCAATTGACGAGCGCCAATGTAAAACCAATATTGGTCCAATATTGGTGACCAGGAGAGTGCCAATGGCATTGGCACTCAATTGGTCACCAATATTGGTCCAATATTGATTGCCAACATGATGCCAATTGACGAGCGCCAATGTAAAACCAATATTGGTCCAATATTGGTGACCAAGAGAGTGCCAATGGCATTGGCACTCAATTGGTCACCAATACTGGTCCAATATTGATTGCCAACATGATGCCAATTGACGAGCGCCAATGTAAAACCAATATTGGTCCAATATTGGTGACCAAGAGAGTGCCAATGGCATTGGCACTCAATTGGTCACCAATATTGGTCCAATATTGGTTGCCAACATGATGCCAATTAACGAGCGCCAATGTAAAGCCAATATTGGTCCAATATTGGTGACCAATAAAATGCCAATGCCAATATTGCCAATATTGGGCCAATATTGTGCCAATATATGTATGTTGTCTGGGTTGTAGCATGTGTTTGTTTGCTTGGCTTTTTAGAATGCAATATGGCCATGTAATTGTTATGATAACGAGGCGAAGAATGTTAAAATTACTTGCTTAGCCTCGTGTTCGTTACACGATATAGATGTACCCCATCAACGTTCATTTCTAACCTTCCATGTCATGAATGTACAATTCATGAATTTGATCATTTGTTTAATTTCGATGGGGATCGTATCAAAAGTTCATATAAATGGCCACATTATAACTTCCACCAAGTTTGATTCATGTTTACCATGAGAACCTTGAAGACTACCGTGACTAGTTATATCTTAAGCAAAGTCATCCCTGATTCAATTGGTAGTGCTGATCTTTAATCAAGACACAAACGAAGGTGAAAAACAGCAATGCTGATATATTTTTTCTTCTTCTCATTTGTTGTTGTTGAATAAATCATTACATGAGAGGGTTTCTACATCATCTATCTTAAGAAGGTAATACGATTTATTTTGTATGAAAATTCCCTCAAATTTGTCAATGCCCCTTTAATTACCTCCATGATTTCGATTGAGTTTTCCGGGTAAGTAATATCGGCACACATTCCACTTCCATACATGTTATCATATGTGTCACATCTGGAATAATTACTACCGCTGTATAGCTGAAAGAACGGAAAGAACATTGTAAGAGAGTTTTAAAACAAGTTTGAATTTAATATCAAATTAGACATTTCAGAACAACCTGTTCTAAGTAATTTTGACACTAAAAATCATAACTTTCATAGGTGGTGCTTGAGCTGACTGGGGCATTTTTCCCATGCCTCTATACCACTCACGCATAATGTTTTACAGGGGTAAGGGGTAATGACAATAATCAAAGATTTTCTAGTACAGGGATTATGATCTCTATTGAAATGTCGAATAAGAACTGATACTATGTGTGTTTCATAGCACCTGTATGACATGGCATGTTTGAATAGAGCGGTGATTAGTATGTGCATTGGTAGTCTCTTGCGACAACAACATGGCCCTTGTAGTGGCTGTTGTGACACAAAATTAACGTTAAAAACGAGATGGCACGGTGAAAGTGTAAATACTTCTAACAATTTCAACATATTAAATTATCACATACATTCGCCGTGTCCGATTTATTTTACTATATGTGTGGTAATTGTACATAACTTCTCCACCCATTGTTTTTATAGAACTAAACTCGAACCCACGCGCACAATGGATAATGTGTGCATATTGTTCAGATCAATACTAATAGATGCAATAGTTCAGGGAACGAGAGTGAATAATTATTGATGACTTGTTCTTGAGTTATTTCATGACAGGGCTAAATACTACACGTTCTTTATCTTGGTCCGAAACACACATAGCTTCAAACGACTTGGCGCACATAAGTATCCCTGTACTAGAAATTCATTGCAATAAATATTGCCTTTTAGCAGCTTTGTGACAGAAGCTGCCAATTGACAACAGTAATATATATCTAAACGCTATTTGTTATTTAAGAACCTGTTGCGAATTTTCAAGCATTCACTGGAATCAATTATAAAAATGTCTGATAATAGCGAAATGTTGATCAATCAATTCTAAAAAAGTCACTTTTTGATTTATATTTCTTGTTTTAAAAGCCCACTGACGTAGACTGTTGTACGTGGTGTTATTTGTAAGATCATAAATTTTGTCGATAACATGTTATCATCCGGTATGTAAACCTCGCCTAAAGTCTGACTACCTACCCGATCATCGCTACACCAAGCACACGAATGATGTATTTTAATACATTCGCTGCAATCATTGATTCCCAGGCACACATTCAATGTTGAATCTGAGGGGAAAAAAACATTTTAATTAAAACGATGTGTTATAATCTAGTTTTACTTACAAACACATGGCGTATTTCATTTGTTTAAACAAATACATCACCCTGCATGATTGCATGCCTATGGAAATGGAAACGGTTCATGAGAACAATATAGCAATGTATCGCTACTAGTTCACGCCAATTGTGTTTCGAACCACGATCAACCATTTCAATGGATGTCTATCCAATGAAGCATGAACCAGTGACCATGATATGACGCGTAAACTACAGGCTGTCCCAAAATGATTAGTACCCATCGATGCCCAAAGTTCATTAATCGTTTTCGATCAACACCAAAATTAATGAGATTAAGGTCCATTGGTTTGTATCATCTTTGGTCACATGTCACTAATAGGTATATCAAATAAGGTGGGGCCGTTTCAAAAATCCTTAAAATCGTGATACGTGTCTCTATTTTAAATAGAAGTTGTCAAAAAAACATAACATTTTTGGTATCATATTAAAGACAATTTATCCAGCTACCGAATAAAAAAAGAATTAAAGCCACATGTTTAGTAACAGTGACGTTATCAATCTAAACGTCGAGTGAGTCAAGGGTGGGGCCGGTGGATGTGGTGCCCATAGGTTTCTACACAAAATAGCGGAAAACTAGAACTTTTGAAATTGATGCCATTTTAAAAGTATACATAGGAAAGTTTTCAAACTCTCATATGTGTTAATAACATGTGCCTGCTACTAGGAATACTAATATTGAATTGTTATCTAGACATTCTCTACTATAATATGATGTTCAATTCAGGGAGTGTTTTAATGTAAAAAATACACAGTTTTATTCATTTTATTGATTAAACAATGGCCAAATCGAAGTCTCTCTATTTCATTTGTGTGACTCTTCGGTCCTTTTCTACCCTGGGTAGTAAAACATTTAACTAAAAAAGCCAGAAGTGTTTCTTCACAGAATTGTTCATAGATTTATGAAAAAAATGCCATTTAGACCTATTTTGGACCACCCTGTATTCAAAATAAAAGAAACTTTAACGATATTCATGTAATTCATTTTGATAACCATTTTCTTTTAAATTAAATAGTCCATGCTAACTAAATTTCATAGAATATTATATACAAACCTTTATTTTATGCATTATTTCATCATAATTTTAGACACCCTGTACTTTTCCTGTGTACATTTTGGGCAAATGATTCTTAGCAAATTTGGTAGCACCTTCTGCGGTTGTTCTGATTTTGGTGACTATTTTCAGCTAAACCCTAATTGTACAAACTATCAAAATAGTTTGCGAGGAGCAAAAAAGATCAACTTTTTTATGTTCCACCCTGTAAAAAAATTTACACACCCTGTATAATTTGATTATTTTTTGCAAAAATGAAAAACCTTGAATCATAAGCTTTCCAACAATATATAGTTTGTGGGTCATGAAGTATGTAAAACTTAAGTTTTTTCCCGTTTAATCAGAATTGGTGCATTTCTCAACATTATTAGAAGAGAAACATTTTTGGACCAGTTTGTGACATCTGACCCTTTGACATACTGTACTCTTTCAATACAATTTTAGATCATGAATATCAGACTTATTTAACTGAGGTTACACTCCATTGTGTATGACACACATATTCTCTAAATCTCTTATGTTATATTGTTCCTTTCTATTTTAAACTGTTGTTTGTTATGGTTGTTCATATAATTTATAATTCTTCACTTTGATTCAATTTGAAGAGTATGGGTCGTAACACATGAGTGATCCCAAGCTTTGTGTCTGTATGAGCTAGTTTTGAGGCTAAACTTTGCGGACATTCAAATAGGTAAATAAGTGGTCATTGGTATTATAGCAGTGGCTTAGACTTCTTTTTTTCATATTGGGGTGGAGTTTCTTACACAATTGATAAAACTGAAACAGTCCCTTACTTTTGAACCTCATCAACTCCAACTCCCAATGTGAAAATGAAATCTAACCCACTCCTAATTCCCCAAATACCACTTCATTAGCTATTTAAAAGTCCTTAAACACTTGTCAAATATAAAAAGCATGCATGGGGTCACTCAAGTGTACGCACTACTGTTACATTTCAAATTGAATTAAAACGAATAATTATTAATGATATGAACAACCATAACCAAAAACAGTTCAAATAGAAAGGAACAACAGATTATATATATATATATAAAGGAACAAGAGATTAAGAGAATATACAGGGCGTCCAAATACAAACATGGGCACATGTTTACCCAACTTATTGACCATGCTCCAGTTCTTAACAAACATCGATATTAGGTAGCTTAGTTAATTGATCATATCTCAGGATTGACAACACCAAATCAGATGAAAACGGCATCTGAAAGCTAAGCGTAGACTTTCGATATGTGTAAATGTGTTGCATGGTCAATAAGTTGACTAAACACGTGCACATGTTTTTGGGGGACACCCTGTATATTCTCTTAATCTCTTGTCTACCAATATAATATTTGTTTCTTTCTATTTTAACTGTTTTAGTTATGGTTGTTCAATTTGAAGGGTAAAATAAGTTCGTCACAAGTGGTCAATAAGTTGGGTAAACACGGACACGGTTTCTTTTGTTTCTTCTTCTTTTTTTTGCCTCATGGAAAATATTTCTCTGGCGACAATCTTTAAAGTTTTACGTGAAAGTATCGTATATGTATGAGCCATAGGTACTAAACTGCGCCAATAAAGTATCTAAATACTTACAAATGGTCAGATTTATCGGAACCTGAAATAGTATGCAAACAAATAATTAATTACTTCGATTTACAGTTATCGTCTGCGCATTTTAACACCACTTTTGTTGCGCTACGATATTGTTTGGCGGATTTATGGGCACTTGAGTGGTCGAATTCAAAAATTGCAAAAGCCCCTATTCAAGCAAGAGGGTACTGTGACGAATAAGATCAGCATTATTGTTGCCCGCCTTTTATAAATGATTTGTTTGTCTTGGTTAATTGCATTAATTGTCAATAAAAAAAACAAAAGGGTCAGAGATGGGAGGCATAAATCAATAATTAATCAATTATTAATTGTCATGGTTAAGTTAACAGAACAAATTGGTGTCTCTTGATTTTGTCTGTGTGTGATGCTTGTGTGATTTCTCTTCTGGAATTGGGGTAAATAGGAGCTTTTGCAACTTTTAAATTCAACTTAAAGCCACTCAAGTGCCCATAAATCCGCCAAACAACATCGTAGCGCAACAAAAGAGGTGTCAAAATGCGCAGAAGATAACTGTGAATCGAATTAATTAATTATTTTTTTGCATACTATTTCAGGTTCCGACAAATATGACCATTTGTAAGTGTTTATACACTTTATTGGCGCAGTTTAGTTTGGCAATGTGGCCTAAAGGCATACTGTACATGTTAGAATGTTTGTGGTCCGGTGAACAGGTTCATAATGCTACTCACAATTTATTAAATACACTTACTGTTATTATTGTTATTATCACTTTCATCAGGAAACTGTGACAAACATACAGATATAGAGAACAACGCTATCCCTGCGTACAATATAATTCCATTCGCAAATGTTCGCTCCATCATGATGTCGGTATATCACCAGCGCCAAAAAACCGATAACGATAAGGTGTAACTACTGCGAAGTTTATAAAAGTGCCGGTACCCAGCTATTTTACACACCTGTGCATCCACAAGAAAACAATAAATGACAATATTCAGAGGGAAAACTGAGCGCCCTTGTATCTCAGGTTATTTCTTCTAGTAGATGGGCGATTGCAGAACATCTCTGGATAGGAGAATATTTCTTTTATATTGGGAGTTTGCACTTTCAAAAGGCCCTGTATCTACATAGTAGGATCAGTAAGTGTTCCATCAGAGGTAAATCTATCCAAAAGAAGGTTATTGAACACGAGTATTTAAATGTTCCATCAGAGGTAAATCTATCCAAAAGAAGGTTATTGAACACGAGTATTTAAATGTTCCATCAGAGGTAAATCTATCCAAAAGAAGGTTATTGAACACGAGTATTTAAATGTTCCATCAGAGGTAAATCTATCCAAAAGAAGGTTATTGAACACGAGTATTTAAAAATGAGAACCACTCAGAATCACAACATGTATCTAACACTTAGGTCTAAACGCTAGGAGGAAGATCCTTCTTTGACATTATAACGGTGGTTCTAGTTGCCAGTTGATTGAGCTAACTTGAAGTAAAAGCACAGCATTTGTCTTAAAAGCTTAATAATCCGTACTCCACTAACAAAAGCATTGCTACAATAGAGAAAAGTATTCCAATTTAATTGCGTTGCGAAAGTTGCGTTATGGGAATGGAGCGTTAGAGAAGCAGAGTTGATTGCGAACTAGATCGACGATACCGCTAAATTCCTCACTTTCTGGTGTGTAAATACTGACATCTTTCATTGGTTCATCAGGTATCGCGGAAAAGCAAATTTAACCACGTGCCTTTTCTCAGATAAATCAAAACATCTCAACGTTGTATTGTACACTATGGAAATGATACATAGATAAAAATATAATACAAAGTACACATTCAACATCAAGGTTAGCGATACTTCCCTTAAACAAGGTCAATTATAGATGTCAAAAGATAGATGTCCGCTAGTGACCCGTACTTCCGCTAGTTAGCCCAGACATCAGACGCATGTAAGAGCCCAATACGTAACAGTAGCCCAATACGTAACAGTAAAAATACTTAGAAAATTTACAAGAAGAAAAAGAAAATCTTTTTTTTTCTTTCTTTTTTTTACACCCCCTCCCTCTGTATTGATTGTTACGTATTGGGCTCAACTATTTTACTTAATTTAAAAAGTGGCAAAAAAAAAGTCATCCGGCCCAATACGTAACAGTGAAAATACTTAGAAAGTTTAGAGGGAAAAAAAATCAAAAATTGTTTGTCTTCTTTTTTTCACACCCCCTCCCGCATTCCAAAACTTAAAAGTTTGTTTAATATTTTGCTGTATGATGTATTAATTCGAAATATTGTAATTGCAATGCACATTTCACCCTTTCTCGTGCTTTAATATTGATGCAATACTGAATGTGCAATATGTATTCTGTGCATCACGCTTTTTACTATTTCCATTTTTACTTATGTATATTTCACAGTTTTCCCCGTTGTCTGTTCTTGCTCTTCTTATAGACTTAAGTGCGCAATATTCATACAGTATTTTATCTTGTTGTTATCGGTAGAGTATGTTTTAATACTGTATATCTAGATTGAAGAGCTCTATTCCAAAAGGGATCAACTCCACTTTTTGTCGAAATGGAGTTAGGTGCAGAACATGAAAGAGAGTTACGAAATACATCTACAGTCATCAAAAAAGTAACTATATACAGGTAATAAATGGGCTTTAACTCAAAAAATAAATATCCTACCTAAAAATCACAAAGTTGTTGAGAAATTTATCTTCTTTAACATAAGATATTGCACGCTAGGATCAGTTAAATATTGAAGAAGTGACAATCCAAAATGTAAGGTAAAGTCACAATTTCATTTTCACATTTTACATTTCAACACGGGGAGAATATCAGGTAGCGTGTTTGTGTCGTATTGATCCATGGGAACGATACGCCGACTGTCCAACCTGCGAATGCATTCCCCAATTGCACTACCACAGTAATCGATAATGTACCCGTAGCTGGGTCCGCGTGTAGAAAAGAAAAATGTGAAATTGAAAATCGAACTTCACCTTACATTATGGAGTGTCACTTCCTAAATAATTACCCGATCTTAGCGTGCAATATCTCATATTAAAGAATATAAATTTTTCAACAACTTTATTATCGAATATTTTTAGGTAGGATATATATTTTTAGAGTTAGTAGCCCATTTATTACCTGTATAGTTCCTTTTTTTATGCCTGCATATTGCTCACGTGCTTTACGCTTTTAATTTATCTTTGTAAAGCGCCTTGACCTCTTTTTGATGTAATTGCGCTATATCATTATTATTTTGACAAAACTTAAAAGGTGTGTTTGTTTTTTTAAAAACATGCCAATTGGCAGCTTTTTTCATGAGCTGCCAATTGGCAACTCTTGACAAAAGCTGTTGACAAAAGCTGGCAATCGGCAGCTCTTGACAAAAGTCGACAGCGTTTTTTCTTGAAAAAAGCTGGCAATCGGCAACTCTTGACAAAAGCTGCCAATTGACCAATTGGCAGCTTTTGCAAAAGGTTAGCAACTCATGAAAAAAAGCTGTCAAATTTGCCAGCATGTGAATAAAGCCGCCCACTGGCAGCTGCTCTCGAGAGTCTGCTGCCAATTGACAGCTACTCCAGACGACGGTGGACACGAACGGCCGTTAATTTTGAATTTCCGTTGGTTTCAATGTAGGCCTAACAATGGATTTTGAGTATATGACCACATAAAATTCATCACACGTTGGAACTAAATTACGGTATTTCATCCTAAAACCACTGTGGATGGCTAACCATCCCCAGTGTCAGTATCATTTTTTGAATTTAAACCGTTGTTAAGCATTCGTCCCATTCACTTGATCACGTAACCTCGTTCGCATATTTTAACCTGAATATTCGTGAATACGCCCGTGTCCAGCGTCGTCTGAGCTACTCTTGAGATAGAGAGCTGCCCAATTGTGAGATTGCTGAATGGTGCAAAAAGCTGATTTCACGTGTGTATATATATATTTTGTGAATATTTTCTCTACATTTTTTAAATAAATTGATTGCAAAGCAATTGATTTCACAATTGTGTGTCATATCATGTTTTGCAGAATTAAAAAATAGCTCCCGATGAATGAATTGAGGCAATTAATAATTTAACCTAATCTTAAAATTAATCTAGAGTTACAGCGTTCACAACTTGATTGTTATTAATATGTTTATAAATTTATTATGTATCAGGGCCGTCAGAAGGGGGGGGTGCGTTGGGTGCGGACGCACCCCCCTTGAAAATCTCTTCTTTTTTTAAATTTCTTTTTTATGGAAAATTGGGTCAACGATGGCAAGATACATGAAAATTGTGTCCTAAATTCGCTGTAATGCTCAGAGCTTCCGGGGGCTTCGCCCCCTGGACTCCACCCGTTATTGGCTTCGCGCCAGAGGCGCTCGCATCGTCAGCGTGCTGCAGCACTAACACTCTGACGTCATACTACTACTTCCGGTAAAAAATCGTGAAAACGCACCCCCTTTCCGGTAAAAAATCGTGAAAACGCACCCCCCTTTCCGGTAAAAAATCGTGAAAACGCACCCCCCTTGGGCAAAAGTTGCTGACGGCCCTGTGTATTAATAAGGAATTGTATGTGTGTATAATTGAGACAGTTACATTGTTTTGTTTTATTTAGTTTATGGTATAGATGAAAAATGACACTTTTATAAGATTTCTCTGCATTTTGTATAACAATACTGCAACATCACCAAAACCTACAATCAAGGAAAAAAAGGTTGGCACACTTTGTCCTAATTACAGAAAAAACCGCCCCTCTCCCCGGAGGCAATGTTGATCCGAGTCATGTTATCAGAAGCCTTGGCAGTTCCCCTATTGATTGATGGGGGTGTGGGGGGGTGGGGGGGGGGGGGGGGGAGGATTTAAGAAGGGGGAGACTTTTGCTTTCTATTTAAACAGTGCTATGTCCCTAGTCTGATCTCAATTGCGAGCACAGGGATAGTTGTAATAAGGTGCGTCAAGTGTGTCAACTATTATTTTCCTTGATTGTGGCTACATTACAACCATGGATTACGTGGAACACTTTATATTTGGGACTTGTTCGTGTAATTCTGGTTTGTAACTGTGTTTTGTCATGGAATATGTATATGAGACAGGGTACCGGGTGTAAACATAAATAGTGTTATATGGAATTTAAAAATCGACACTTTTATATAAAGAGGTATTTTTTACCGATGTTTAGAAAATGGGACCGTGAATATTTTGACTCTCCCTGTATAGGTCTAGTCAAATAATAATAGAGCTTAATTATGCGATTCAGTAGGGGAAGGTGGGGTAATGGCGGACACATTTTGTCAGAGAGGTATAACACACATATAATACGTCATATAACAATAAAAATCATGTAAACACAAAGCACTGTGATGGTTCTACCTTTTATCAAGTTTTTATCAACTCATCATTTTGAAATTCGAAGCTACGACGCAATAAAAAAAATGGCGTCGTCCGGCATTACCCCACACTCTGGGGGTAATCACGGACCGTATTTTCAATGGCAGCCCTATTTTTATTGGAATACAGTATTTCAATGGGAGTTAAAAAATACCCTTTTTAAAAGTGTAGCAGAAATCAAAGAACAATGTCACATATTTATATGGTCAACAACTATTACCGATTTATGATGTTAAATTGACCACGCCCATATTGGTTACCATGGAAACGGTACATGTCCGGGATTACCCCAATCCATGTACAATGTATGGGCACATCCTCTCTTATTATTATGCTCATCATTGTGACTCCGAATTCATTTCTTTTTTATCAGAAGGTATCATACATTAAATAAAAAAATAATAAGAATTTGTTTTCCTTGATGTAGAAATACCAGTTTCAAAGAGAAAGTAATGCACCAAAATATCAACTTGCCCAAAAAGTGATTTTTGTAATTCTCGCGAGAATTTGCGAGACAACCATCCCATTTAGGTTTTGTGTGATTTCAATGGAGAGGCACCTAACATCATAGGGTGGCAAAATACCCCCTTCTTTCACCTGCCTTTAGATACAGATATTACCCCGCGTCCGCCATTACCCCACCTTCCCCTATGTACATTCGTTTCATTCATTAACCAAAGATGTACTACTTAGCCGTAAGGACATGAACAGTGGCGTAACCAGATGGAAGGGGCGGACATATGCCCCCGCCCCCCCCCCCCCCCCAACCCCCTGTCAGAAGGTTTGCCTCCCCCTGATACCCCCAAATGAAATAACAAACTCTATGTATACTTACGTATACTAAAAAAATAGTCAGATATGCCCCCCCACCCCCACCCCCAATTGAAGACCCTAGTTACGCCCCTGGACATGAAACAAAACTAATTTTAGTATGGCCTTACCAATGGTTATTTGTGCTATATTCAGGATAGTACACCCACGCGGTTAGACCATGGTTAGACAATCATCACGCAATGTTGGCGCGTTATAACTTCCCCTCAACACGCTCAAGTGAAAGCACTCTCAGTTTGGTTGTTTAACCTTATAGTAAACGCGAGTAGGTATACAGTGCAAGAATTGATATAGGCCTACAGGCTGAGTCAAAAAGACTGCAATAGTGGAAAGAAGCCATTTTGTTTTCAAAACCAAAATGAATTTTAAAACTTTTTAAACGTTGCAAGAATGCTGTATTTAATCCTAACTGTGTGTGAAAAAATGAAGTCGATCGCATTTTTCGTTTGTATATGGTGACCCTCTTTGCTGCACAACCACATTTACCTGTTTGTCCATGAGCTCAGTGATTTTCATTTGAAATGGCACACATTGCATTTTCATATTTGAATATCCCGCCAACAAAAAATGGACAATTTCAGTTTTTAATTAAAATTTAGAACATTATACGCTTTCATTGCATGAGTACGACTATAATTGATTATGCTAACTCACATGTAAACAAGAAAGGATGCACCAAATTCCAATAACATCACAAATGAACTCAATCCAAATTTGAATGAGAGACACATTTTGCGATCTGATGCATATTTTGGGTATCTCGTGGACAAACGTGTAAAATGGGTGCACTGGTCAAAAGGTTCACCAAAGACAAACGAAAAATACGATCGACTTCATTTTTTCACACAAAGTTGTGATTAGATATATAATTCTTGCAACGTTTAAACAGTTTTAAAATTCATTTTGGTTTTGAAAACAAAATGGCTGCTTTCCACTATTGCAGGCTTTTTGACTCACTCTGTATATGTTAGTTTTCTTGGAATACTGATATTAATAATCTCATTTTTGAAAAAAAAGAAAAATTCAGATATTTCTTAGAAATGCGTGTATTTCGACCAACACCATGCAATCTAAAACGTTTTCTTTCCTACTATACTTGAGGAAAAATATACTCAATGGAATGCATCATATGCATTATTTCATTGAAATATACTCAATGGAATGCATCATATGCATTATTTCATTGAAAAATGGTATTAAACCAAACAGACATTTGATTTTTAATTTTGAGGCAACAAAGTAGATTTATAAGTTATTATTTCCATGGAAATCCATCCTCTGGCAACTCATGACTGTCTTCTTTCAAGAGTTACACTTTATGTGCCATGGAAGCTCTCATCATTTACGTCTTACTCTTATCTTGCGTTTACCCCAAATTGCTGCATTTGGAGGTAGTGCACTTTTAAGTGTTAAAACATGCGAAAGTTTTTAGTTAAGGGACCGCTCATTATTTCCACCGGAGGGGGTGGGGGGGGGGGGGGGGGGGGCGGGAGAAAAGAGGGGGGGTCACATGGTTTTGGTCAAGCAAAAGGGGGGGGGGGTCATATGATTTTAGATTATCGGAAGGGGGGTCATATGGTTTTGCATTTTCAAAAGTCGCCCCCCCCCCCTGACCTCAATATGAATAACATAGCTACGCCACTGTAATTTGCAACAATAATTACAACAATGCAACATTTTGATTCATACTGAATTAAATTTTACAAGTGGTTTAATATTGGCTCATTTGTAATGGCATATGTCAATGACAAGCAAACACAACTTTACACTCTTGTGTCCAAACATTAAATTTAAAAAAAATTAAAAAAAACTTCCTGTGCCAGCAAACTTTTTATTTCTTTTGTGGTCAAACTGGACAAATCTAAAATCTCCAGCTTTTGATATCTTTCCAACTTTATGGGCATTTAAAAACAAGCATCATTGATTACTATTCACATACAAATTGCAGATATTTTGGAACCACTAAATAACCTTAACATTCTGATGTCTGTGCAGAAGTATGCGTATATATTATGATGGTACCCATCCTGTTCAGTATAGTAGAATGATTTGACCGTTAGTTGAACCATTACTGAAAAACAAAGTATAGTTAGGGCCAAATTTGGGTCATTCACTGATCAAACCAATGATAATATCCAAGTGCATTAACCACAACTAGTCAACTATAATGACAAAAACAGATGTACCGGTAGGCGCTGGTAGACTTTAATAAGTACATTCAACATAAACACAGTTCAGTGCTACGACTAAACGGAAATAGACCATTAAATAAGACAATATTTCAACCAAATTGGCACGGGATATAAACTGAAAGTCATTTCATCCTTGTACCTCATAAACACCTAACCTGAACAAAGTAAGGCGGGGAAAAACCTTTTCTATGGGCGGGCCCGACCGACTATTTTTTTTCTTCAAATTTTAATTTTCATTGTTTTTCAAATAACATTTACAATATTTTTTTGACAATGTTAGACATTTTTTTGAAAATTCACCCAAATTTCCCAATTTGTTTGGAAAAAGGAACAAATTTAAAATAAACCAAAAATCCCTACAGACCTGAAAAGTCCGTTTACCGTAGAACATGATGTTCTTACAAGAGGTACATTGTGGGCGTGAATTCAAGTATAAGGGGGCACAGCACTAAATATACCGCCCATTGGATTACATGTAAATTAGGGCTAAAAGAGTCGCTATTTTGGGCCCTTAGTAACCATTTCTGGAACGTCTCGAATGCTTTATTCTAATAAACAAACATTCAAATTTCATAAAATCGTCCAGAAGTGTTACACCTTCCAATTCGATTTTACGATACGATCATTTAAACAGCGCCACCCCTATTTTCAGCCCGGACGCTCGCCTTCTAACCGCCTCCGATCACGTGTGTTCATACGCGTGATAAATTTTCAATACAATCGAAAATCAATATTTTGCAATATCCTGATCAAAGTACAAGAGATTATCTTTCATTTTAATTATGAAACACTATCCTCACGCCAAACTGATTCCCAAAGGACCCCATTAATCACAAAATCGTTTTTGGTTTTTGCCGGAACTAATACTACCATTACACAAAACGAGGAGTGATTTAGTGCTGTGCGCCCTTATAAAGCTACATTGTGGGCGTTTTCCCGCCCTGTGGGCGTACCCTCACAGTGCAGACGTTGCCAGATGGTTTAAAATGGCCTCTAGAGGGGGTATAGCCTATCATCGAAAATGTGTGTTTTAAGGGGGTATTTTTTCATACCTCCATAGGGTCAGGTTTCGTCAGATTTCATCAAATTTAAACGCCCACAGTGTATGTTTGTACGTGTAGGGGTGTGTGTACTGTGGGTGTACTCCCGCAATGTACCTCTTGTCAGTAGGGGTGGGTTTTTTCATCTCCTAATGGCCTTTCTGAACATTTTGATACCAAAATCTAATTTTTGAAAAAATGGAAATGAGGCCTTTTGTTTATGAGCCCTCGAGAATATTGAAATTGAGACCTCCTCAGATTCCCACGGAAGTGGCTGTGCACTGAAGTGATTGCTACAAAAACTGGTATCAGTGAAAAGATTGCAAAACACATCAGCTTTCCATAGATATGCAACACAATATGAATGTCACAAAACATTTTTTTTAAATTGGAGATTGAAAACAAATGTCAACATTTTTTTCAGGAGTTTATATTGAGGTATAAAATAAGAACAACACATAACTCAAGTTTTATCGTCAACATAATTCAATTTCTGTGACATATTTTTTTTTTTTTGGCGGTACAATCATGTTAGGATTTGGGTTACACACCATGCTGTTCTGTCAAAACCATGTATGCTTTTCCGGCTCCTCAACATGTATAGAGTAAACTTCCCAAAGGGTTATGTATAAAAAGTGTTGCTTTATACATGTTCAGGGTCATGAGCACTTTCAAGGTTTTCGATTGATGTGTTTTTGGCCCTTATGCATGTGTAAAGCATACTGCCCAAAGGTTAAACCTAGGAAGTATTATTTTATACATGTTGAAGGGCCGGATGGAGATACAAGGTTTTGACAGTACAGCGACGATATAATATACAATATTCTATTATACCATAACATTGCAGTCTACATAACTACCTCTAGGCAGAAGACTACACCAGTATAATAAGTTAGCTTAAGATGACTTCTATATACACATCAATAATATAGACATTTACTTAGTATGGACAATTTTGTTCTAAAAAAAATGTTTCCAAAAGCAAGGGTGATTATAATGTGATTGTGTATAGTGGCGTATCTAGTTAGAAAAGACAACTGATACAGGAATGGATGTTTATAGATCCATCAATGTGTATGTATTGTTTCGAAAGAAATTAGACAAATCAATGCATGCTCGCTGATTTTGATGTGTAAATAATGGCACAACCTCGTAGGGGGAGTGCTATTCAAGGCTCAAGATAAGCCGGCGCTGGGCGATTTTTACCACTCGGTCCTCCTGCAATAGCGCCCGGTAATGCTGAAAAATAAACAACCGGGCGCTGTTATTTTGTCCAAACCAGCGCCCGTTGACGATCGGGAAGCTTGCCCAAGACATCGAATTTCGATGGATTTGATAAATAGTTAGCTCCCGGTTGACTGAAAGTAGCTCCCGGTTCTCAATAAATCCCATGATCCGGGGGCTACTTTTGAAAAAAAGTAGCTCCCGGTAAAAAACCTGTTATTTTGAGCCTTGGTGCTATTGTGAGCAAATCAACATTTGAATGAGTGAATTGATTTTTATAAAAAAAATTACAAGCAAAACATAATTCATACACAATATTAATACAAATCAACATTTTCAATGTTGTGTATACTTTTAATCTCTTTAATTACGGATAATTACATGTTAACAGGTTCTATATCACCCGTAGAAAAAAACCGGTGAGCCTGTGTTGCGCGAACAACAAATCAAAACAATGCGTGTGCTGCGTAAATGTACAGCGCGCACGTGGAGTGCAATTAGACACTTTCAATGCACTCCGCATATTTGAGTTTCCTGCTTTCTGATTGGTTTGAGACTAATAAGCGTGTACGAATGGCATTTGTCCTCTTTTAATGTTGACATTTTTGAAGATATGCACCACTGGCCACACATCATTACAGTGTAAACCAAGAAGCAGGTAGTAAGGCATGTATTGCAGACAACATAATAGTCTCTGTCATAACGCCTTGGACAAAATTCAACTAATATGTGCGTGCTTGCGTACATGCGTATTAGCGTACATGCGTAAACCCGGTAGTGCGTACCGGGCGCTTTTAAAATGATCGCGCGTCCTCATTGGTCAATCTCGAAAGGCGACACGCGCATGCATGCATACTTGCACACGCATTTCATGCATTTGGATGCAGCTCCGCGAACAACAACAAAATACGCTCGCGTGAAATAGCTTGAATTTTGTTCAAGGAATTATGACAGGGACTATAATTGCCTGGACACATTTTGATTTGTAATTGTTAGAAATTGCACTTTTCTCTACCTACTTAAAACTTTTCACGCGGCTATTAGTTTTGCCTTATACAAAACAGATTGTTCAGAAACCTTTCCCAATTTTCAAAGTCTACCTCAAAGATAACTGAACCAAGACTAGGCATGGTTGTACTTCTTTCCATGCATTTCTCATGGTGATTCCAAATATTGAAATTCATTCAATACAATATGTCATTTTTTAAACAATTGACATTTTGGAATGTTGTCGATCTGCAGACGCCTGCTGCATGGAAAATGTTAACACTTTCCACGTGGCAATTGTC
The DNA here is from genome assembly GCA_035610835.1 of Ophiura sarsii. Classification (NCBI taxonomy): domain Eukaryota; kingdom Metazoa; phylum Echinodermata; class Ophiuroidea; order Amphilepidida; family Ophiuridae; genus Ophiura; species Ophiura sarsii. The sequence goes on along the minus strand of CM069447.1, from coordinate 62,254,073 downwards.
TGCAGACAACAGTTCCAGACTTTCTCAAAATGTTTCAAAAATGTTAAAAGAATTGAATTTCTTCACCATATTTGAAATCACCATGAGAAATACATTAAAATAAGTACAAACATGCCTAGCATTGGTTCAGTAATCCTGGAGATCGACATTGAAAGTTGGGAAAGGCTTCGCAAAAATCTGTTTTTATAATGGTAAAACTAATAGCTGTGTGGAAAGTGTCAAATATCATTTTGGCACATCACAATAAAATGCTTTCTCTCAGAAATTGATTAAAATAAAAAAACAGTTACTGTTTACAGAAATAATTCATTGGTGTATTAAAGAAGGTTGGTATACATTAATATATAGTACAACTACAAAAATAATTATTAGGTGAAAACAGGGAGGAGCCATACTGTAAGAGTCAATATTTTCGCGATAAGATATTTTCACGAAAATGGTCATAACAGGCATTTTGCGATTATTTTTTTTTATTTTCGCGATTTTCAACATTTGTGAACAAAAGTCAATGGAAGTCAATAATTTTCGCGAGTTTATATTTTCGCGGATGAGGATTGATTCGCGAAATTCGCGAAAATAAAAACCTCGCGAAAATTTCTACTTTTACAGTATTTGCTGATGTCCAATGCCATAACTACAATTTTGATATGTCTGAATACTGCAAATATATATATCAATTATAATAAGCTTTAAATTCATTCAACATGATTTGTACATTTATAATAAGGCCAACAACAAAAAAATGACTTGCCCTTTCCAACCGACCTGAATTTTCGGAAATCTAGGGTCGCTATTTTTTTTTTTTTTTTTTTTTTCAAAAAAAAAGAAAAGAAAAAAAGTTTTAAAAAATTGAAGAAAATTGAAAGAAGCACATAACAATACAGAAAGATGAAAACGTGTTTTTGAGTAGTATCTGCTTGTTAATTTTTTTTTTTTAAATCAATAAAAAAAAATTAAAATCTTTAAAACGTGTTTTTGTGTAGAATCTCCACGTTGAAATTTAAAAATAAAAAAAATCCGACCGTCCGACCCAGACTCTGGACCTGAAAGGGCAAGTCAACTTTCTTTTCTTTTTTGGCCTAATCAGAAACCATTAATAAAATAGTCAGAACTTCAAGGATACCTGTTGGGATTTTGCTGCTTTCAGAACTTAAAGTGTACAGCTTTACACGGCTATGAAGTTGTCACCCGACTTAATGCCTGTGCCTTCAACCTGCTCTATGTGTGACCATCCGCCGCAAATGGGATGTAAAGCCGGCCAAACAATTTATTTAGATATTGAACAGGCAAATTCTCCTGAAAATCAGCTTTACATGATGTATTGTACAGGGTGTATCAGAAAGAACTGTACTGAGAGGGTGTATCAGAAAGAACTGTACTGAGGCAATATGATTTATTACGGTATGAATTCGATTGATATTGTTCAAACCGTTTTCACATATATCTTGCGCAAACGCCCAGCTTTCATGTTTTTCATCAATTTTCGATTATGTCTTGCCACACGAGAACAAAAAGAGATATCTCACGAAATTAACATATAATATAGAAAAAATGTTCACCTTTATATTGCAGGTGTTTAAAACACGGCATGGTACAGTTCTTTCAGATACACCCTGTATGTCAATATTACTTGTTATAAAGCAATACAAAATCAATAAATCCATTAAGAAGGTCCTTTGTTTTCATTGATATTTAATCGTTGGGCCATATCTCAGATCATGCTCTGCAGACTCTGCCCTTTGTGGTGGATGGTCACAATTGAATGTAATTAGTTATTCTATGTTCATCATATTTTGAACTAACTATAGATTATCATGATTTTGTTCATGTATTGGGAATAAATTAATTTTCAAGGTGCATAATTCAACAAGTAATGTGTTTTATTGTCAAGACTTCCATGTTTTTTTGTTCTATGAAATATTCACATCTTGATCAGTGTTTTCACTCACCCTGTACAAAGGGTGAAATACCCTTCAGGCCTGCACTTTTGACTTTCACCCTTACATTTTTTTCTCAAGGGTGAAAAATGTTGAAAATTTTATTGTGTTACTGCGCAAGCACACGTTTTGGCCATCATCTTGGTTTTTCACCCTCGGTAAACCCAGTGAAAGTGCTGTTGATACATTTTTTTTTAAAAATATTTTAGGGTACTGGATTATGCATGTTTTTCATGAGATATCAGACAAATCTATCACACATGCTGATGTTGATGTGATGAATAATAAATAATAGAGTAACACTACCCATCGGGGTGCTATTGTGAACATCAACAGCTGTGCAACAAGCGCATTGATTTTTTCAATTTCTTGGGAATCTTAACACTTTCCACGTGGCTATTATTTCTATCATACACAAGAAAGATATTTCAGAAACCTTTCACAATTTTCCAAGTCTATCTCAATGATTCCTGACCCAATACTAGGCATGTTTATACTTATTTCAATGCATTTCTCATGGTGATTCCAAATATGGTAATGAAATTCAATAATTTTGACATTTTTGAAACATTTTGTGAAAATTGTGAATATCATCTGCAGCCGCCTGCCGCTTGGAAAGCGTTAAAATGACCTTATTCAAAGTTTAATTTCAACAAATAAAACCACATAATATTTGTGCTGAATGAACAATAGATGAGAACTAGGGCAAGAAGAAAAAAAACACTGTTTTACGGGCCCGACCGACCCACTTTTTGCGTTTCCAAGATTTTTTTAAAAAAAATTTTAATTTTTTTTTTATCAAATCATGTAATATCAGCTGGTTTTTTGCCGAAAATCTGTCGACAATTTTGTTTCACTAATTTTTAAAGAAATCCTGATTTTTCAGATTTTAGTGACATTTTAGGTAAACAAATTTTTTTAAATTTTTTTAAATTTTTTAAAAACATCACATACTTGACAGATGCGTCCACCCGTAAAACAGGGTTGTTGTTTTTCGTCGCTTAAGTGCAAAACAGTATGATACAGAGTACAATATCAATGCACTAAGCATATTTGTGACCATCCACCACAAATGGGATGTAAAGTATACCGGAACATTTTTTGAGATATTGAACAGGGGAATTCTTCTTAAAATCAGCTTTACAATGTCCATTTTGTGTGTTGAGTAGGCAGTACAAATCAATAAATCCATTGAAAATTCCTTTGTTTCCTATGGACTACGGCACATAATCTCCAGGCCACAGTCCGACATACAAATGTACGCGGGCGCAGCTTCGATCAGCTGCGCACGCATTCTTGAAACTCACAAAATACCGCTAACCAATCGGAGCCATGAGGTCGAGCTTACGTAGAGCGCACCACGGATGACCGTTGCACCGTTTTGGGGTGAGGTTGAACTCGTGTACTTTACGCGAGTTCAACCTCATGTGATGCGTCTATTGTTTATTGAAATGTTCATTGAGCCATAACTCAGAACATGCTCTACTTTACGGCCCCTTTGTTTTGAATGGTCACATTTTGGTTTCCCCCTTTCAGATTGGTTAAATTTGTAACCACTTAAAATGTATGAATATTATTTACAAGATAAATAACAAAATAAGAACAAATTGATTGAAATCGGGTTAAAAACAATGTGAATAATCTATTGAATAAAAGAGAAAACAAACACAACATTGCTGTTCTGTTAAACCTTGTGTGTTTTTCTGGCCCTTCAGCATGTATAAAGTAAAAACAGTCCAACGTTGCTTTATACATATTCAGGGGCAAGAGTATTATTGACTGGATTTTGATAGATGTGCTTTTGGCCCTTGAGCATGTTTAGAGCAAACTGTCAAAAGAGTATACACAGTGAAGTATTACTTTAAACATGCTGAAGGGCCAGATATACAATGTTTTGACAGAACAGCGACGATAACTAAAAAATGCATTCAACCTGTCATGCCACTTGACATCCCTAGCACCAGTTGCTGTCACAGTAAACATTTTTATTTGAGTTGTACACCTGGCTCTTTATGACATTGACCCCAGTGTTGACCCCACTACCATATTGCTGAGTGTCTGACACTATACACTGCAAATTAGGAGTGTTTACTTGACAAACTAAAAGTAAACTCAAAAGTAAACACAATACTAAATACTTATGTGAGCCCAACAACTAAGCTGTTTTCCACCCAGCCTTTAATCAATACCATTATATCACAGATGGTGGAAACATCTGTGATATTCACTCACTTGGAGCATGCTTTAAGGTCAATTCAGTGCAAAATGCAAGAAACGGTTAGTTTTGCATTTACTTTTACGTTTACTTTTGTGTTTAGAATTGCATTTACTTTTGAGTTTACTTTTAGTTTGTCCAATAGTAAACGCTCATAATTTGCAGTGATACCTTTACCCAATCCACTACCATATTGCTGAGTATTGTCCTGCACTTAACCTTTACCCAATCCATTCGATCCAAGCACATCGCTAGCCCCAATTGCTGCAACATATCTAAGATACAACCGTTTAGCCCACAGAACCTGAATAGACTCAGTACTTTTTCAGTACTTCACAGCAATCAGAGCTAGCTCATTTACATATATAAACAGCTTGATATTTTGGGTGAATTTCAAATTCATCATGCATAAGTTCCTTTAGGAATCAAACATGACTGCCATATATACATACAACTTTGCACTGTTAATGTCATTGGTTTAAGTGAACCATACTTGTTTAAATGCATGCTCTTATGTAATGTAAAGACTAAAAGCTGATGATTTTGAACTGACTTTAGACTAGAGGATCATGTGGACATCACCGTAGGAAATGACAGCAGCATTAGCTAACATGATTAACACATTGATGCTCTGGCAACATACATCAGGCCTATTTGTTGACCCTTTATTACAGTGTTTTCTTTTATACATTTGTATTAAATGAGGGGGGAGGCTGTTATTAGATCAAGAATGATTCAAAATCTAAAACTAATCTAAATTCATCACTAAAATTGTAGCACATTTTGGATTTGAAAATGACCATATGAAGTGAAAATATGAAAACAGGCACTTCCAGGCACTGCACATTATGAGCGTTTACTTTTGGACAAACTAAACTAAAAAGTAAATGCAATTCTAAACACAAAAGTAAACGTAAAAGTAAACGTAAACCAAAACGTTTCTTGCATTTTGCACCCAATTGACCTCAAAGCACGCTCAAAGTGAGTGAATATAATCACAGATGTTTCAACTATCTGTGATATAATGGGACAGTTATTGATTAGCGGCTGGGTGGAAAACAGCTTAATTGTTGGGCTCACATAAGTGTTTAGTATTGCGTTTACCTTTGAGTTTACTTTTAGTTGGACCAAAAGTAAACACTCATAATTTGCAGCGAGGGAAAGGCCATTACAGTTGCTGTTATAAAGCTTTGGGTATAATTCCAAACTGCTAAATTTATGCTGTGTGAACCTGCAATTGATTTTCCAACAGTCTCAAATATTCTTTCTCTGCATGTGCAAGTTTGGGCACCTTTTTTCCAAAATTATGACAGCGACTATAATATGCAGCGATGGAAATACCTACATGACTTTTCACCTGGGGTAGACTAGGAACTACACACTTTGTGGATGTAGAATATTTCTAACCATAGACGGTTACCGTCTATTCTAACCCAACTTTTACAAAAAGAAATAAATCAGTTGATAAAGTGGTACTAGTGTGAATCGAACCATGGACCTCTGCATTGTAAAGCATTTAAGTCAACAACTAGATTAGCGAGGGGTGAACTGACCAAGACATGATTTTAATCGCTCTTATTATTACGGAATAAAGCTATACTACTGTTATGATCAGTACATAAAATATTATATAGAGCTGCGACACACATAATCGTTAAAACCCGGGTGGAAAGTCACGTGGGTATTTCCACTACTGCGCGACTTTACACCTTATTTATAATTGGAGTGTTCCTGTCGTAGTGCCGTTGATGGGGTAAAACCTCTGTCTTGAATAATGAAAGAAAGGCGAAGAATGTTAGCATTGCATTCTTTGCCTCGCGTTTGTTACACAGTATCAAAGTTTACCCCATTTCCTTAAAGAAGACAAAAATTATTCGGATCAATATTGGTGGTTGGTCTTTGCATCTATTCTTGAGTATAACTTTGTGTAATGGACTTTCAGGCAAGTGTCCTACTGCCTTGTGGCCAATCAGACCATCTGATTGATGTTGAATAAGAAAAACCATTGCAAAAAGTACCGAGCACTACAGTTTATAGTCAGTTCCATATACTGTCAAAGTGGTAATTTTCGCGTGATAACATTTTAGCACTTTGCCAATTTTCATCCATTTTGCTTGTTTCTAAATTCAGGATTTGAAAGTTCATTACATAGACTTATATACAAAATAAATATGTTTGTGTGTTTTTATTTTCGCGGTAGCTGCTTGGAGTGCGAAATTTAATATAACGCAAAGATTTCCACGTTTACAGTATGCAAGCCTCCTTACATCAGCGAGTTGATACAAAAGCGCATGAAAGTAACAGGCTTGCAACAGGCACACCCCGCATCATATCATTGTATGTTTTCCAGCCCTTCAGCATATTAAGTGCTCAACAGTTATGCATTGGAAATGTTGCTTTACACTTGTTCAGGGATAAGAGCACTTATGTGTTTTTGGCCCTTGAACATGTTTAGAGCAGACTGCCCAAAAGTTATACACAGGAAGCATTACATCATACATGCTGAAGGGTTGGATGGAGATATGAGGTTTTGACAGAACAGCAATGATATGTAAGATCATTTTTGTGCGTGGAGAGATAGAAAATGCCAATTTGAAACTGACTTAAATAAATATAAGATTAAGATTAACAACAAAATTTCCTGACCAGGTGCTTTCATATAAGTTGATTCAAAATTAATAATAGGTACCATAAATCTGAGATTATACATTAGGGGAGGACATTTCCTATCCATAATTTGACACCTCATTCATAAAAATTGAGTAGATATTTGATTTAAAGGTTATGATGTTAAAAGTAACCACACCTATTAAAAAATAGTTGCTTTTTCTATGGATTGTCATTGAGTTGTACACCGTGCACTATCAAGATCATTCAGACATGTATTGTTGTACATTATCTATACGTAGCATCCACTAATTAGCAATGATATCCTATAGAAAACACAATTTTCAACAACTTGTTATCATTAGTCGTGGTTACCACTAGTTGTGGTTACTTAATGCATCATAACTTTAATAGTATCCACTCAATTTAATAAATGAGGTGTTAAATTGCGGGGAAGACATTTGCTCAGATTGTCGGTACAGATGATTGAATTTGGAATTAGCTAACACAAAATTAAAAAGCACCTGGTCAGGAACCTTTTGTGTTCATCTAGTATTTCCTGTCAGCACAATGCAATGGAGGAGTAATATTCTGTGCTTATAATGACGACTACTAATCTTGAGTAACAGCAGCACTGGCCTGCTCCATAAGATCCGGATAACGCTGACTCTGGTTCGACTCCTCTTCCCTAACACCAACATCAGTGACGGGCTCCGCACCAGCAACCTCTCCTCCCGAACTCATCCCGCTACCAGAATACGTACTTACTTCAGTCACTACAGGCTGTATCGTCGGCTCTTTCTCGCGGTAATAGTCTATGACGGTCTGACCTTCCATCTCGGCAAGAAGCGTCACAACGCAACTTTCCTCTTCCGGCAGAGCTTCCTGGAGATGAATTGGTCTACCGTGGCTCTCCGATAGACTAGTCAACGGTATCTCAACCGTTTGTTCATCTCGCGGTACATCATCATCTGATTTGTTTGGAGGGACATCTTCTTCCATGGGATCATCATCGACATGATCAACATCATCGTTGCTATGGTGAGCCACTTCCACAGGAGGTTCACCCATCCCTTCTGCATCCTCCACTAATACCCCACCTTCTCCTCTATGTCCACCAATTATAATTTCGTGCACATCGGTGATGATGTTCTCTGGCGGCACGTCTATTTTCACAACATTCTTCACATGTATCTTCCTTCGCTTGGCCGGTTTGTTGGACTTGCGTGTACGCTTAATGGACGCCGGTGTAGGGGCTAACGCGACCCCGATGCACTCCTCTAGTAGGTCTTCAACCGTCCTGGTAGCGTGGTCCAAAAGTTTCTTGCGCACTCTGGCGCTGCGTTCAAACACAGACACAAGTTTCTGGCAAGCATCGCGCATCCTCGTTGTATCCGCCTGCACTTTGATGGCATGCAACTGACGCTTATTCAAAACACGAATTCCTCCTCTCGGTGGAAACGTAGCCAACGGCGTCAACATCGGAATGTCCATGTTTGAAGCTTCCGCCGATTCCTCTTTGTTCTCCTTCACATGCTCCCCGCCTTCCTTCTCCTCTTCGCCATCCACACCTGTAGTCTCCTCTGAAACCAGGACTTTAGGTGGAGTTGTAGCCAGTTTAGTCTCAACTTGTAGGTACTCGTTCACAAATGTCTTAATCTCCTTATGCATCTGCTTGACTGGAACCCCCCTTGCAAACTGTTCGCTAAGCTGCGCAATCGTCCGTTTAGGAATCGGATGAAACTGCGTATCCAGTATATTAATTGGATGACTGTGAGTTTTAGTGTATATCACACTAATCTTTCTCTCACCCTTCTGATATTTCACAGACATTTTAGCCGGACATGCTATTCCGGTTTTTGTGACGCCTTTCTTTGCTCTCCGATTAGTCTTACGCTCAGGTTGTCCCTTTTTTACATGTGCCCTCGCCGAGCCGTCTCTCTGGCAGTAATAATGCTGGTCATACCATCCCTTGTGGAACCTGAGTCCCCTCTGTTTGACAAAGTACACATGATTATCTGCTTCTTCATTCTCCTTCCAGTCCAGGAAGGCGTCCATAGTTTCAAACTCCAGATGTTCTTGTTCGGGTTTAATGCCGTGATCTTGCTCCAGATGCTTGAGCATTGTCTTGCGATGAAAGAACGATTTGCCACACCCTTCCTACAGAAGTAGAACATTACAAGAAAAAGTATTAAGAATGGACATTGGTATACACCTAACACAAAAAAGTTTCTGAACAGGTGCTTTTTTGTTAGCGTATTTAAAATCAGTAATTAGTAAAACAACTCTAAGACATACACTAAACAGATAAATTTCCTCTCCACAATATGTCACCTCATTCATAGAATTGAGTGGATACTTTTTAAGTTAAGCAAACTTTTTAAGCAAACTTACATCTTAGGTCGGTTCTGTTGGTCGAACATTTTTTGGGTTTCTTTTTTCTTTTCTTTTTTTAAATGTCTTAAAAAATAATTTCAAAAGTTACTCACTATTTTAGCTGGCATTTAATTTCACGATTCTGGAAATGTTACTGTTGCTTTCAATGCAAAATTGTCAATTTCGTGTATCTAATTTCTGAATCCACATTCTTCTCAAAATTAAATCCCATGCGAAATTAAGCGGTTTTACAGAATAAGTATTCAAAACATTGGGTCAATCAGGGCCCGTTTTTGTGTGTTTTTTGGTGTTGGTTTTTTGTGTGGTTTTTTTAGGAGGGGGTGGGGTTCGCCTAATAATACTGTACTTACATGCGGACATTTTGTGTTGTATTCTTTCTCCACAGTCAGACCATCTTCCTTGTGTACATTAGTATAGTGAATCTTCATATTCTGCCAGCTAACAAAACCCTTACCACAGCGTTCACAGGCGCAAACCTTGGCCTTAGTAGCCTGAAAATGACACCACATAATTTGTTACATAAGCTTACAAAATACAATGCATATAAATGATATAAAGACTCAAACTAAGGGCATAAATGAAATTAACAAATACCTTGGCGGTATCAAATCCGGTCCCTCTTACTATTACAGCCAAAGTCTACCTCAGGGGTGGGCAACCTATGGCCCTCGGGCCACGTGGCCCGCCAGTGTTTTTTTGTGGCCCGCGAGATGTCTCAAGAAAATAAAACTATTCAATTTTACATTGTAATAAATATAAGAGGACCTGACGTTTCGATTCTAACAGAATCTGTATCGAAGGTAAAATGACAGAATACAACATACACAACATATTCTGTCATTTTACCTTTGATAAAGATTCTGTTAGAATCGAAACGTCAGGTCCTCTTATATTTATTACATTTACTTACACAGGCCATTTTTGTGGATAAGCAGTTTGCATTCAGCTTTTACATTATATTTTACATTGTTATTACATCACAAAAAACAAGCTAGCTATCGGCACAAATGATGTTCCTCAATGTGCGTAGGTCTATTTTCCCCATTAATTGTTATCTGTACTGTATTGAGATTACATTTTTGTGAAGATAAATTAGATTATTAAGCACACACGCCTATTGCTTGAAAGTCTTCGGAATCAAAGGTTTGAAATCAACAGCAAGTAATTGCTAGCAAATTTGGTAGGTGCGGCCCAGTCAATTTTTCACTCCTTATATCTGGCCCATTCGTTCAAAAAGGTTGCCCACCCCTGGTCTACCTATACCAATAAGGCTGTGTTTATGTGAGCATCAGAATTGCAATGTACCAAGTCTTTGTTAAGAGTCTCAAGTGGTAGGAATAATGCAAGCCCACATCAAGTGTATTCAATTAAATTTGAACCAAATTATCTACTTCCTGAAAATTCCATAGAATTGTATTTGAATTGTGTAGGTATTGTGCAATAATTAAAATCCCAGCTACATTTTTATTCACAAAGACATTTAATTGCAAAACAACTCTCTGTGACAAATGATTGAGTATAACCTTAACCCTGGTTTAGGGTAACCTTAACCCCAGTTTAGGGTTTTTAACCAGATCACAATTTTTGAAGAGAAAACACCAACTATATATCGTCAGGGAGCAGGGACCAGCCGGGAATCAATCCGGGGACCCTCCGGACATTGGCCTGTCGTCCCACCCACTAAGCCACGAACCTTGGCTACTCGTTCGCGCAGTATACCCCGCTCACTATATGTGACCCAACATGAGTAAATGAGGCGGAATGCGGCAATAGCTATTTTGATTTAAGAGCAAAAATGTGGGACAAGGTCAATATATTATATAAGTCAAATTCAGAACAAGTCTTATTTCTGATCTTTGATATATCTTGTATCTAACCAAAGACTCAAATTCATGAAAATAAAGTGTTGAACTTCATTTTAAGGTATTTAATTTTCAGTTACTCCATTGATTAGTCAACAAAACCAAAACTTTAATTGCCCATAACTTGACAATTTGTATTTGATGTTTTGAGACAAAGTAATTTTCAGTCATATGTTTTTGGATTGGAATGTAATATGACACTGACTTTGGTACCAAAATGCCCTTAACAATACATATTATCATGATATCAATAACCCAATATTCATATTTCCCTCATTGGGCCTCATTTACTCGCGTTGGGTCACATATAGGCTCGGCTGATTACGTCATCGAAAACCGTCCGCACATGCGCATGGAGATAGCTAGGCTTAGAAGTAGTATTTTTTAGATTTCAGGGAGGTTAGGGTTAATTTACCTTTTTTTCTACCTTTGCAGGGCTAGTCCCTTGCTCTGACGCTGTTCCCTTGTTGACCTTTTCTTTCGGCGGTTTCTTGGATTTCTTTGCTCTAGAATAAATAAATGTTTTGATTGTTTAAAGCACATGTATAGACATTCATAATACAGGGATTGTCAATTGTTAGAACTCTGTACATATAAATTTCCCTCTATTGATAGGTCTGTATTTCGATTTGTTATGCAGTGAAAAACAAAACATAGCTACCGCATAATTCCTATTAAGCGCCCATGGCCTTATAAGCTCCCATCCCCGTTTTTCTCAATGACTACCAACAAACAATCCCTTATAAGCGCCCACCCTTTCAATTACCGTAGCACTGTACAACAACATTTTCACCACTGCGTCCTTCAGTAAAAAGGGCAGTACCAGTAAGCCAAGTTCGATCGGCGCCGCCGCCCGCTCTCCTTGATGCCTTAAATACAACATCGCGCATGCTCAAACTACCAAGAATAAACACAGTTTTTGGAAGGGCACTTGAAGCTTGTCGGAACATTGACGTCATGTAATGTGGCCACAGTGAGACCACTGCGATGCCGCAATGTTGATTTTCCCCAAAATTTTTTAAACAGTTTACTTCTCGATCGCACATGGTTTTTCCGCTAGTGCAACCTCACTGAATTCTACAGTGTTTACCATAAATGAGTTAACTTAATTAATAACCGCCCACCCAAAATTACTTTGCTAACCGCCCTGGGCGCTTAATAGGGATAATATGGTACTTTCAATTACACACAACAGGATACATGACCCATCAACATCAAATAGGTTATAAATACATACCAAACTCAACATGGATCAAATACTAAAATATGAGCAAGTCAGAAAATTATACAACCTTAGCGTCTGAAAAAAGGCTATCCCAACCAAACATGGTGGGATTTTCCATATTGGAGATATGTATATCATAAGAAAGCTGAAACTGTGTTGATGACAGAACTGTTTCGATAATTTTTCTACAATCACTACAAAAAAGTTATGAGTGAATGATAATTGTGATGTCATAAAAAGCTACAAAATAAGAAATCATGAAAACAGGCGAAAAAAGATACATAGTTTAATAGAATAACATTATAAGGTTAATTAGAAGTGACTAAAGTCAGTTTGGTCAAATAGTAAAGGTAGGAATGTGAAATTTCATAAAAGATGATGACACAAAGTATTGGAAATTAATTTTCTAAAAAAATCTTTAAAAAAATGTTTTAAAAAAATATTTTTTCATTTTATTTTTTTACATTTGACCCATAATCCATTCCTACATGTAGTTCACATTTTGCGACATCCGACAGGTTTGCACAGATCACATCACATATCTCAAAAACAACATGGAATATGATTTTACTTATAATTGTTTGTGTTCATTGTGGCCAAACTCAAGCATTATATTTGAGAGAGTCAGCAAGTGAGGGTCTACTTACCCTTTCTCCTTTGGAGGCCCTTTGCTTTTCTTCTTCCCCATCAATTCTACCTCCACCTCTCCCATACTCCCTCCTCCTCCCAATGTTTGCTGTTGAAGTTGTTGTTGTTGTTGCTGTTGTTGTTGTTGTTGATCCCCATTATTCCTTCCCATCACCAACTCCTCTCTGCCATGGTAACCTGCATGCATCTGTTCAGCTTGGCTGGTATGTGGCATTGATGACATGACACCTTGCATGGCGACATTAGGTATATTGGATACTACGCTGGACATGTGTTGCGACATTCCTGGAATTGAAAAGGAAATATTAAAGGTTAAGGTTGAGAAAGTCCAAAACACTGAAACAAAAGAATCTGGGTTATTAGTTTTTCGTTGTCTTCATTTATCACATGTGTGTATAGCCACTGCAAAAGGAGCTTTTTTTGAATGCTTCAAAATGGCACCTTTGTGGTTAAGATTGACTACTGATTTCTGATTTTATGAAGACAAATTACTGTAAAATTGTCTTTATTCATTTGTTTCTCAGTGCAAAATTCCATCAATATAACTGCACCCTTTTGCCGCGACAGTACGTACATCTAGCACAAAAGTCCCTGACCAGGTGATTTGATGTTGGCTAATTCAAAATAGATAGATAATCGAGATATACATTAAATGAGCAAATTCTTCTCCGCAGTGTGATACCTCATTCAAAAATAATTGAATGGATACTTTTAAAGTTAAGGCGATGGGATATCAATATCATTGATTTGTGTGTGATTATGCAGTGAAAATGTGTGTGTAAAGACTCACAGCTAATCAGCAAAAGACGTTTAATCTTCACAGCTAACACACCCTTTATACCGCAATCACTCCAGACCCATTTATCCAGATACCTAGGTGGCTGGTTCAGATAGCACACAGTTATGACAGTAATCACACACAAATCAATGGTTCCGCAAATCACCGACATCTCGCGAATGTGTTGAGTAATCTTTCCGGGCCTTTAAAAAGCAAATTCGCGAGTCAGCTGCACTCGCCAAATTCGAGACATTTTGATGCACGCGGACATTTCATGCTTTACAGTAATCTGCCAATTGCTACCCAGAGGTTGTGTGTAGAAAAACAAAATGAAAATGAAAAACGTACTTTGTTCAATTTTTGTACAAATAGTTCTGTTAATATTCAGTCAATTTCCTGCCAAATATCTCAATTTAAAGAAAATCTAATATAGGTGGGCCCGGTCATTCAGGTACTTTGTACCTTTTGCTGTTGACAACAAACCAGACGTTTTAACTACCTATCAGTTTAACGCTCTACTCGTCCATACCCAAAGGATCGCATCACGCTGTGTACGCTGCGTAAGAGACTTTTATTTACCTCTTTAGTTTGTGGTTAACGGCATGTGACGTCACTCCGGGTGACCTATACATTAGAGCTATAGTTTTGGACATAGTTCTGAACATATTTATTTACCTGGCAAGTTACTCTTTTGAGCTGCGTAGATACCTGACATATTATGTCCCTGCATGAGTGATGGCATATTACTACCCATACCCGGTGGTGGTGCAAGGTTGGGAGACATACCAGGAGGCATCCCACCTGACATACCAGCAGCGTTAGACCATAGTATGGTCTGTTGCTGATGGTCTTTGTGTAACATTGGTGGTGGGTGGCGTATGTCTGGATGAACATCCTGTAAATAACGGAAGATATTGATCATTTAGTGCATATCGAGGCATATGTGGGCAGGAAGTTGCTGCCCGCATGCGCTGGCAGTTTAGCTCAGCTGGTAGAGGGACAGATTGGGGTGCGGATGGTCCCGCGATCGAATCTCGGGGGTGCTGGGTGATTTTTCGGGTAAAAAAATAGTACTTTTTCCCCCTCCCCCCGATACGCACAAAAACATAGCTTTACTGGTTAGGGTAATATATTTTCCATTATAATGTACCCATGATATACAGGTTGTCCCTAAAAAGGGTGGACATGTTGCCCTCATTGATTATTTGGATGTACGCTTGATATAACCTGAAAGATAATTGTGTTGGCTTTCAAATGCCGTTTATTTGATTGTGTTTACTTTTCTCAATCTACAGATATAATTGATCAACAACGAGCACTAAAATCATGCTTGTGCCACTTTTAGAAAAAGAATAAAAAAAGATTCGTGTTTGGATTTGATGTATGTACAGCTTCAAGATAACTAAAGTCTAAATAACCATGCATTTGTTGTTTGTTTTATCGAATTTGTCTATCCAAAGATGCTTGTTTGACCATGATTAAACAATATCAAAATTGCTGTTATGTGTAAAGCTATGAAGCATTCTTCATAGAAATAGCACACATTTTACCTTTTTTGTCAACTTTAATCAAACATATTTTTGATAGGATAAAGCAATGAGATCAAAACAGACAGCATTTAAAAAGTTATGTAATCATCTTGAAGCTCCGATCAACATCAATTAGTCAATACTCATTATTAAATGAGCAAAATAACTTTTCCACAAAGTGGCACAAAACGTTTTTTAGTAGCCATGATTGATCAAGAATATCAAAACCAAAATGGATATCCTACTATAGCTTTATGCTATTTACGGAATAAAGCGCAATGTATGTTTAACGCAGCTTTATTCCGTGTATGGTCCTGGACCATAATCACCGCCTGAAAAAATGTTTTTTTCCCGGCAAGCTACTTGCAATTTCCCGCGAGAGAAAGACCTCGGAAGTGATAAAAAATTCACAAATCACTAGGCCCGCATGATCCCGTGATTTTTTAGGCAAAAACCGAGAGGCGAGTTTACTAAAACCGTGATTCACAGGATTTGCAACCAAAACCGAGAAATCCCGCGAAAATAAACCAAATGCGAGAAACCGTGACCAAAAATGTGACCGAAAAATCATCACCCCCAAATATCACTCTTTTAAGCTTAATTACTTTAAAGTCGATTTTTCTTCTCTGCGGGAAAATATATTGATTTCTAAATTCATCCCTGGCAGAGGGGTTTCATAATTTGCGTAATATCACAATTAATGTCCTCCGTTTTGACATGTTTTATACCGAAGAAATATTTGTTTTGAACACGCGCCGCCATCTTGAGTACATCCCCCAGTGGCTTCCAGTCGATCCTAAAAATTACTGTTCGTTACATTGATAACAAAATGTAGAGGGCAGCAGAGTCCTAGTCAATTCTTTATTGAGCTTTATTTCATCAACCTAGGCGGCATTTTAATCATTATGCATTACGTCAGAACACGTGCGATCTCAAATTGCTGATAAGTGATACCAATTTTACGGCGCGGCGTAACATGGGGAAAATAACATACGGGAACCAGACATTGTTTACATATAAAAGGTATTTTCCGGGGGTAAATATCCTCTGTTTTTCCAACATTTTCGATTTTTTTTTTTTTTTTCTTCTTCTTTTTCTTTGAACTTTTTTTATTTTATTTTATTTTATTTTATTTATTTTTTCTCACTCTTTGCATTTTTCCCGCGAGAGGTATTCATTTCCCGGCAAGGAGCTTTCCGTATTGCCTACTTTTTCCCGCGGTGACCATAATATCTGTCCAAAACCGACCCTACCTGACAGGTCCATCTGCCTGTAGAACAGGGTTGGAGTTTTCGTCGTCGCCTTATTATGATTGCAAGATCTGTTATACCTTCTTCAATTAACATACTCCAATCATAGAATAACCATATAGACGTTATTCGTAATTGGCGGCGCTTTTTTGGCGCACTTACGTCAAAAGAGGGCCGTGCTATCCAACTGAGCATGCTCGGGCTAGGGATGTAGCCGAGACGAGAATGATGTAGTTTTTCAATGTGGTGAACTTTGCACTAATCATAAAAATTCTTCATACTTCTGAGTTGTTTAATATTTGACCTTATTACATTCGTGAAATAAACTTGAAGGTTTAAACTATCTATTCCACTAGTTTGAAATGAAATGTTTGCTGGTTACTGACACTATCTAGGAAAATGTAGAAGTTCACAGTTCATTATATTGCAGTAAAAGTATAAGATTGTATGTTTATCGGTGCGACATCGAGTATGTCTCCCTCTTTGACATGAAATCGCCAATTACGAATAACGTCTATTTCCTCTCTTACTACTGTAGTATGTATGCTACCTATAAACAAGCCTGGAAATAGCACCCGCCCACATGCCCATAGCATGTTACCGTGTCGGGCGGGTGAAGATGCTAAACCATACCTGACTGACTGGCGGGTAAAGTTTTTAAAACTTACAGTATAATTGAGTTACACTGGCTGGTGGAATTTCTGTCAGGTGGCTATTTTTGTGAGTAACCTGCCCGATTGGCCGTTTGAATCTGAAGTTCCAGCCCTGCCTATAAACGTAGTAAACAAAGTATACTCACATCAGGAACCTGTACAGCTCTCCATGCTGTTTGTTCACGTTGTAGCTGAAAATGGGAGGACATGGTAAGGTTTAGTCAGGTTCTATGAAGTACCTACATCGTGTTATACAATTCTGTGGGTTTTATCTTTCTGCGCAAAAGTAATCCAAGCAAACACACACGAATATGGCCACATGCACACTGTTTTGGGCACACGCACATGTTACGCATTTGATGCAGTGCGCTCGGTTGCCTTCATGCACGCCAGCCTCCTTCTGTATTCATTCGCTTGATGTAATGGAGGCCCTGCCAGGTAGGAGCTGATCAAACTATAGTTTACAATTTAATTGTTATCAAAATGAGCAGCAAATAAAATATTCGGATGGACCCATTATCTGTGGTCATTAGATGGAATAATGCAAAGAAGATTTCTTGAGCAAAACCAGCATGCTTCACTTTCATCACATGACCACTGGTTTCTGCCACCAGTGTCTACTGGTTCCCATTGACATTACAGCACAACGACATGCTTATAATGTTGTCAAACGAGGGTCTTAAAGCAAATCCTTTTGCAAGTATAATCGATGGGACTTCAATTCAGTCCTCTCATGTTTTTCTTAAAGACCCTATATTTTTTGAATAACACGTGTATGTTTTAGTTGGGATTCAACTTCTTTTCGTATTTTTGGCCAATGTATGCCTATTTGTACCCTGTATAAGAAGGTGGAAGTCTAGACAACCTCCAGCTGTTAATTATTTCAGCACACATGTTTGGCACAGTTTGTTTTGGTGAAAAGCCCTGTTGGTACTGTATAGATACTAAGCATGTTGGATTGCACAAGAAATCTTCTTTGGGAATAATGAAAACAAATCAATACCATCTTGATTTATTCATCTTGATAGGCAGAATATGAAGAAGTCAATGTCCCATATTCTTTGCCAATGCTGCCACAATAGGCCATACATTTTCCTGTCATGGGTATAATTGCTATTCACTTTTAGCTGCAGAATTTCAATAAGTGAGTGTCTCATGTGTTTTGCAATGCTGTCAGAATAGCTGGTATTTGTTCTGGCATATTGTGTACGGCCCAAACTACAAGTCAAGAACATCAGATGGATTTGGCTCCATATTCACACACATTCTCCACATATTTGTGATCAAGGCACCGAAAAGTTGATATTATTTTCTGATAAAATTGTGCATCTTTACAATAACACTGTTGACTACTGTAAAACCAGAAATGTTCACATGCATTTCAATTTCATTAATTTTGCGAGGAGAACTTATTCACGAAAATTGCCATGCTGCGAATAATATACAATCTACCTCATGCCGCGAATTAAGCTAGAATTGGTGATTAGTAAAATTTAAAAATCATAAAAATGTCTGGTTTTACAGTATTTTGTTTACAGATGGGTTTTTCAATACTCTATTTGTTGCCTTCCTCTAGATAGTGACATAATTTTACAGGCACAGCATTTACGTACACATATTTATCTTTTGTCTTTCTACGCTCGTGTCTACATGCCAGCGCCCCAATTAGTCGCATGTTTATTTGCTGCAATTAGTAGAACACGCAGTTACGTCACTGTATTGTGATGGATAAATAGACTATAACTGGAACCGTTCCTTTCTCAAAATGTCTGCCAGGGGAAAGGAATAGCACTAAACACATGGTTCTAATAATATGGGAACGTATTTGTTGTCCCCATGGATTCAAAGGTACTTTATCCAAAAATACCTACTCTACATAAAAGTTATTTGACATTGTTAAATGTTTTGCTTCAGGCACAATTTGATCCTCTGTTTGGGATGACATAATCCCAGGGGGGGCATTGACATTGGAAAAGGGTATAGGTATGTGCCACGCTGAAGACCCCCTTTTTCACTCTGCTGCTAGCTCTTATGACCCCCTTTTGAGCCTGCATCAGTTCTTAAGACCCCCCACTTTATTCAAAATTCAAAAATGGTGAAATTTTGCGTTACATCGCACCAATTTTTCCAAGATTTTGTGTTCTAAAACCAAAAAAATTAAAAATTGAACTATAGACCAGTTCTCAAGACCTACCTTTTTTAGAAAAAAAATCAGTTCTGAAGACCCTATTTTTCATCCAATAATCCACTCAGTTCAGCTCTGTAACCTCCCCCCCCCCCCTTTTTTTGAGACCCTGGGTGGCACACCCCTACCCAAAAGTTGAGTGCCCCCCATGACATAATACTCACATGATGTCTAAGATCTACTCCAGACACAGGGATGGATGATGGTCCTACTCTGCTACCATCCATACTAGAAGGCGGTTGCCATGTACTGGTGGTAAATGGGCAAAATGGAACAAAACTTTACATTAATTAATGAAACTAAATGACTAAAATCACCAATTATTTGGATTTTGAAATCAAAACAGGTTCCTTTAATAGCAATGTTGACTGCTCAACTGATGGCAGATTTTCCCATGATGGAAAGGCCTTCAAACAATAAGGATTCTAATAGGAGAGGGTGTACATGGTACAGCTGTTTGGAAAAAACCTGGAAATATCCAAGTACTATACATGGATGTGCTGAGTATGCCATCAGCCATATTTGTCAAATTCTTATTGAATGTCATAACTCTTACAGACCACACCTCAGAATATTAAATGTGAAACACAAGCGAAACCATAGTATTAAAAAGGAAAACCATGATGTAATAACCACTACATTATACGTGTACATACACTTGTAAACCCCATGTGATACCGGTGTGAAATCTGTGTGAAACCCATGTGATATTCATGTGATACCATTGTGAAATATGTGTGAAACCCATGTGAAACAAAACAAGGTGTTACTAAAAAGTGAATCATTATTTTCTATTTATAGACATATTTTTCTAAATTTGTTAGGGTCATGTATGAATTGAGTTTAATAACCATCCACAAGTCATCTACATTATTTTCCTAGCTGTCATTTTCTGACAAACTGATCCTAAACCTATGCCTACATAAGCCACAAAGAGCTTTTCACTACCAGATTAGCTCTGACAAATGTTGTATCTAGGAAGTAAATTATCAATGTTTTATCCATAAGCCTTTTTACCGCCCACTGGATATAATTAAGCAGTGTTGCTTTAGACTTGTTCAGGGAGCATGAGATACATGGTTTTGTCTTTTGGACCTTGAACATGCTTAAAGCATACTGCCCAAAGGTTATACATATTAAGTATTTAGTTTATACATGCTCAAGGTGTTGAAGGGAATAGGTTCAGGGAGCACGAGCACATACATGTACATGGTTGTGTCTTTTGGACCTTGAACATGCTTAAAGCATACTGCCCAAAGGTTATGGCCATGCGTTTTGTACTGGTAGCCTGATATTGGGGAGCTGGGACATTTGTGCGAGATTTTCACATAAAATGTTAATTTATTTCATGAAGGCAGGTACCTACATAGACAAATGACCTATCAAATGAAAGCTATTGATGAATGCTTTAAAATGACATCAACTATTTGCATATAGGTCTTATGGTTCTATAGTTATGCTAATTTAAATTAAAAAATGACAGCGGGGAGCAGGCTCGGGATAAGAAGGCTTGGGATAAGACATTTTGCTTTGAATAAGGGACTACCTATTTAATACATTTTTTGAGTTATTTTAGTCAATGGAAAGTTGTTTGTGGTGTTTTAGATTAATCAAACATACAATTATAAAGCTATATAATGAATTAAAGTTGTTAATTATTTTTAATTACCAGTGCATATGGCCATGCGTTTTGAACTGGTGGCTTGATATTGGGGAGCTGGGACATTTGTGCGAGATTATCACCCCAAATGTCAATTTATTTCACGAAGGCAGGTACCTACACATACAAATGACCTATCAAATGAAAGCTATTAACAGGTGCTTTAAAATGACATCAACAGTTTGCACATAGGTCTTATAGTTCTCGAGTTATGCTCATTTAAATAACAAAATTACAGCATGGAGCCGGCTTGGGATAGGCCGGCTTGGGATAAGACATTTTGCTTTGAATAAAGGACTACGTATTAAATTCAATTTTTTGAGTTATTTTATCCAATGGAAAGTTGTTTATGGTGTTTTAGATTAATCAAACATACAATTTTAAAGTTATTTAATGTATTCAAGTTTGTAATTACCAGTGCATGTGGCCATGTGTTTTGAACTGGTGGCTTGATATTGGGGAGCTTGGACATTTGTGCGTGATTATCGCCCCAAATGTCAATTTATTTCATGAAGGCAGGTACCTACATAGACAAATGAAAGCTATTAATGAGTGCTTTAAAATGACATCAACAATTTGCACATAGGTCTTATAGTTCTTGAGTTATGCTCATGTAAGTAACAAAATGACAGCGGGAACCGGCTTGGGATAAGACATTAATTTGAACCTCACACAATTTTAAATGAATAATAGGTAGCATAGTAAAAGTATATATATTCTGAAAGGCCTTCATGTGAGGAGCTCAGAAATGAAGTCCTTTTTGATGTAGGGGTAATGCATGTTTTCAAAATGACAACCTGAATTTTTGCAATTTTTTGTGGAAATTTCTTCCTTCTCAGGTGGATATTTTTGTAAGCATCAACCCTACCTCATGACATTTCCTTTCAGAAAATGTATACTTTTACTATGATGGCATATATGGTTAGTGAACAAAATCATTTTGAACCAAAAACATGCGATTTTGTGAAAATCGCAGAATGTCTCGAGAAAATCCCCCAGTTCAAAACGCATGGCCTTATACATATTAAGTATTTAGTTTATACATGCTCAAGGTGTTGAAGGGAATATGTTCAGGGAGCACGAGCACATACATACATGTACATGGTTGTGTCTTTTGGACCTTGAACATGCTTAAAGCATACTGCCCAAAGGTTATACATATTAAGTATTTAGTTTATATATGCTCAAGGTGTTGACGGGAATATGTTCAGGGAGCACGAGCACATACATGTACATGGTTGTGTCTTTTGGCCCTTGAAAATGTTTAAAGCCTACTGCCCAAGGTTACACATATAATTAAGTATTTAGTTTGTACTTGTACATGCTCAAGGTCTGGATGGATATACGAGGTGTTGGCTGGGAACAGGGACATTATTATCAAGCAAAAACCTTACCTCCCATCCATCTCCACACTTGTCCACAAACACTCTTGACGAGATACTTTACTTAATCAGCTGTGTTATTAGAATACAACTATACTGTGTGCATGTATACGTGCATGGCCAGGATCTTACTTCATGGTACGGTGCAGCTTAATCTGTGGTGAACAACAAGAAAATCAAATTTCAAAATGTTCAATACATTTTAAGGCAAACACATATATCTGGTTGATTAATCTGCAGCTAATATTCTGAAATTTATTTCTGAACTATTGAAATGCCCTTCCATACATGTTGTATGGGGCTATGAGCCACCAATTCTCACAGCAGGAATCATTCAGTGAGGGAATACAATATTTGGCATTTAATTAGTCTAATGATTAGAAATGGTTTGACCAGTAATATAGTAAGGTCAAATAAAAAAATATATAGTAGTTTCTTGTCCTTGTGCGCATTTGTTTTGGCTGCCGCATCAAGAAAAGTGTTGCTTTTTTTTGCTATTTTTAAAAAAAAAATAATTCTATTTTTTCATTGTCTTTTTCAAGAAAATTTCGAAAATCGGAGTCATTTTCACAATCTGCACTTTTTCTCAGTCGTGAAAATATTCTCTTTTGCAGTCTATGCACAGGTGCAGTAAATACTACCAATGACGCTATTATAAATTCTGTGATAAGTCTATCCAAATGCATCAAATCCTCCGCCATCTTGGATCAGCAATTTTGAGAAGAAGAAAAGTTTAGTACGAGAATACGGCCCTATGTGTACTGTTCATTCTATTCTAATTCTACCATTTCACAAGCCAAGGCCAATTTATGTGGAAAATCATTAAAGATCATTGGTGAACAATTGTTGCCTTATTATTAATTGTATATCAATATTCTCAAATAGGTGTATCACATCCCGGCCCCCCAACTCAACACAAAAGTTGGTAACCAATAACCATGACTGTTCTTCATTTTTTCAAAGTGACCCCTTTGCAAGGATTTTTCAACAATTTTACCCCTTTTTTGGCAAACACGAGAACAAAATTGGGGTGAAAAATACCCCTTTTTTTGGTAGGCGTTTATGGTCCTGTGTTATGAACTGGTGTACCCCAAATGGTGTATTTGGGTTGTTACCATGTCTTAATCAAATGATTAAATTCATACTGTGATGTTTTTTGTTTTTTCCTCTTCGTAAAATACCCCTTTTTGAATTTCGCAGAGGGGTATGTCCATGAAGTTGGGCCAAAAAGTGTGACATGAGGTCAAAATTTCAAAATTGTTCAAATTTGTTAATCTGATATTATTTTTAGGTCCGACAATATCCATACTTTTGAAAAATAGTGAACTTTTCCCTCTCAAGTATGAAAATAATCATTGATTGCAGGTCAGTTTCAGGTTATTATGGTTAAAATACGCTACATGGACACCATTCTAACACTTCTCCCTTGCATTATTTTTAAATAGTTCAGGTTACTCACCATTCTTATATAGATCATTTATATTGCACTTTCATGGTCAGATTCATAAAAGCACACAATTGATACTACTCTACATCACAAAAAGTGATGTTGCTTTGCAAATTGAGGGTTGTGGGGTAATTTGGTTCAAGCCTTTTTGATGTAGTATTTATGTCTGTAATCAAAAGGATTGTATAATTTTATCATCGCTGATAACTCTTTAACTGATTTAGTAACATTACAATTAAATAAAAAGTAAAAGGTTCTGTCCATACGGCCAAACATACAAGAAATTCACCTGATGCTACATGGACACCATGTCCTGTAGCATAGGTATAAATTCTATTGTTTTAAAGATAACTAACATACGATTTGATCGAGAATTCTTTGTTTTGATCATATTCATAGGCCTACTTGGTGACAATAATCTTTTGGGAAGGGAACTTGGGATGACCCAAGTATACAATACATAGAGTATTTTATTAGTTACTCTACTCACAAATCTCACACAAGTCTTACAAAGTTACAATATGCCATTCCCATTGATTGATGTTGAAAACAAACTTTAAAATGGCATGAATGATAATGATATATCAGAAAATATGTAAGGCCCTACAATTGATCTTTTCGAAGGCCAAGTTGTCTTGTAGGCCGTGTATCTCAGTCAGAGGCCAGTCGTCTTATGGCGGAGTTGTCTGGGAGGCCGAGTTGTCCGCCAATGTCCAATCGCCATCCATTCCATGTTTACAAAAAAAGTGTCAAAAAAAAAAGTCCAAAAACTTAAAAAGAACATAATTTTATTTATAGGCTATGAGAATCCATGAATCTAGCTACGAAATTAAGCATATGATAGACAGTCCACCGAACTGAGGGCAATCGAAATTCAAGCCAGTGTAAACTGTAATCACTTGCAGGTTTTGCTTGCTGTAGCCTGTGCACAAAGCAAAAAAGAAAAAGGGTGCAGAATTTTGCACACGCAGTTACACCGACACTTTCATACGTTTCCTGAGCTTACACTATAAGTTTACACCCCATTTAATGAACATATACCTACTTCCTCTATCAAGTGATGCTCGGCAGTGTGTATAAAACACATACTAAGCATTTGAGGGGAAGATTCCGTTCAAAATACGCTTGATATTTGCTTTTCGGCGAAAATAGACGCCATTTTGAGTTTTGCCGATGTCATGAGTTGCCAGTTCATGTTCACACGGTAATTAGTAGTGCACTAAATAAATAGTTTACAAATCCCACGTAGATATCAGGTCGCGTTTTAATGCATTAGGGATCGTTTAAAAATACGTTGGTGGGCTGGGCTGGATAATTTAATTTTTGGTATCAACACTTTTTGACCCACCACCCTCCGCGCCATGCCACAAACTTTGTTGACGCCCCCCTGTATTATTGCCTGCACCTAAAACTTTCTTGCCCCCCCCCCCTCGCCCGTTCATGTTACAAGTTCAGAGAACATAGATATGATATCTTTTATGTAATTTTTTACAGAATTTGACCATGTATCATATTCTATTTTGATGGACGCATCACATCTAGGAGGGTAGGTTGTAGAATATAGAGTGAATCACTTCATAGTCTTCAATTGCAGGTCACCTTTGGTTTAGCACCATGGTCTTTAATCCCCTAACTTAATATGCACAGATCTCTGTTCTTGAATCCAATTTGGATGTTCCATCCAATTATATAGTCCTGGCTTTAAATACAATGTGCGCGCAATTAATTGTAGCTTGCTATTGACATGAATTTGCCCTTCATTCTTTTTTAGCTAGGCTAGTACATGAAAATAGATCCGTGGACATCTCGGCGCGTAGCGCGCCAAAAAAGGCTATTTTTACGTTAATTTATGATCGATGAACGTTCCGTAAATAATGGGAATACATGTAAAGCAGGGGTTTGCGCCCGCCCCCAGAAAAATTTAGAAACTAATAAGTGTTTTAAACTTTTTTGACCCCCCCCCCCCCCCCCCCCCCGGGCCCCCAGGCCTCTGTTGGGGTTTTCAAAAACGTTGTTGACCCTTTGCAGAGTAGGCCGTTCAACACTTTTTGGGCACCCCTATAATTATCCCGCCCCCCCCTCACCAAAGTATTTGAACACTCCCTTTATTAAGACACACAAAGCTAAGGCACGTCATCACTCATCAGAATGCAAGTAATTTATGCCAGCCTTGCATGAAGTACGTGCATGCAATGACGTTATAGTGTAAAAATGAATTAAAAAGCATAAAATAAACAAAATATTATATAATGCAGGCTTACCACAATTTTTTTTGGAATTTTTCAAACAATTCCGTGTTAAATTCAATTAAGTCTATACAGGTGTATGTCTCTCTTATCTGCCTATTGTTTAGAGTTTGGTTCAGTGAGGCCGGTGCCACTGGTTCAGTGCGCACTCTATCAATCTTTCACCCGGAAGTTACTGCGTAAACTGTCAATCATTCGTTGTTAATGCATATTCAGTCATGACTATTCATGATCTCACGCGATCCGGCGTCACCCAACTGATCTGATTACAATATTCATAAAATGCAAACAACGCCGCGCCCCTCCTCTGTCACTGCCAGACGAAGCCATCTACAATTTAAAATTCGTATTTTGCCGTTTCTACGTAAATTAATTTCAAATAACAAATTCTGAATGTTTCGTGTCATAAAAGAACTAAATTCTGCCATCATCAAAGCAAATCAGTTTTCTACTCTAAATCACAATCAGCTTTTTTTTAACCATTGATGTACTATTTTTGTGCCCCAAATCATGTTTTGAGCCGATAAAATCAACCACGTCTTAGGTCGTCTGGTTTGCTACGACCATGATAGTGCGCCCCCTACAAAACCTTCACCCGTAAATTTGGTTTTGGTAGGCGAAATTTTGTCGGAGGAGTGACCTCTCCCATTGTATAAGCTCCCTGGTCTATATCTAAAATTCATACACTCTATGTAGTGTTGAACCAATCAGGAAGCAGGCATTACAAATACGCGGAGTGCATTGAAAGTGTCCACTGCACTCCGCGTGTGCGCCGTTCAAATCACGCAGTGCGCGTTTTGTTTTGATTCGTTGTTCAAGATTCGCGGGTTCGCCGATTTTCACTGCGGGTGTTAGCAAACTTGTTAAAGTGTTTTTAGTCGCCATTTACATAGATCAAAATTATGCTTAAATTGTGAATTTTTATTTGTATAGTGTCGTGTATGAATTAGGTCAATGCATGCGTATGTTTTGTTTCTCGAAAAATTAGAAAAATCAATGCACTTGCGCAAATGTTGATATGCTCACAATAGCACTCCCCCTTCGGGGTCGTGCCATTATTCACACATCAACATCAGCGCGCGTGCATTGATTTGTCTAATTTCTCTCGAAACAACACATACGCATTTATTGACCTATAATTCATACACTCTATGTAGTGTTGAACCAATCAGGAAGCAGGAATTACAAATACGCGGAGTGCATTGAAAGTGTCCACTGCACTCCGCGTGTGCGCCGTTCAAATCACGCAGTGCTCGTTTTGTTTTGATTCGTTGTTCAAGATTCGCGGGTTCGCCGATTTTCACTGCGGGTGTTAGCAAACTTGTTAAAGTGTTTTTAGTCGTTTTACATAGATCAAAATTATGCTTTAATTGTGAATTTTTATTTGTATAGTGTCGTGTATGAATTAGGTCAATGCATGCGTATGTGTTGTTTCGAGAGAAATTAGACAAATCAATGCACGCGCGCTGATGTTGATGTGTGAATAATGGCACGACCCCGAAGGGGGAGTGCTATTGTGAGCATATCAACATTTGCGCAAGTGCATTGATTTGTCTAATTTCTCTCGAAACAACACATACGCATTTATTGACCTATAAGCAGTCGACAAACAGCGAAAACAGCGCCACCAAAAATATGCGCACAGCCAAAAAGTAGCTTCATATCGGCAAGTTGTGATTTAGTTGGTTCACGGGCCGCAACTTAGTACTAGTGAATTCATCGAAGAGCGATCTTTGGTGCTGGGATCGGCAGGGGTGATGAGCAACAATAAGACGTACTGTCTTCTGGCGTATTATTTTATTCCAACCTCCTGTCGAACCTCATCTATAATGTGAATTGAAACAATTAAGCTGCCTTATGCAATATACATAACACACATGCATATTATTATCATCCCACACATGCACGTAGCAGCTATGGCAAGTGTATCATTCAAAGAGAGACAACTATCGAACAATTTGCGCATTATTTGAAATCAAAAGGCTTTGAAATCGTCACCTGTGATTTCGGCATAATATGAATAGAACCACAACTGAGCTGAAAACATTCGAAAGTGGCGAATTTAGAAGACTTACCACAACGCAGGAGGACACAATGATTTTTCTTTGTTATCTTGTAATTTTTGAGTAACAGTAAAAAGTAAAAACCTTTCAAATTATTCCTCAAACTCAGCGATCATGGACATACAACAATACAATGTAGCGTTGAAAGCGAAATACCAACATCAAGTACTAATTAAAGGCTGAAATGCAGGAATGGTTGACAAAACATAACATTTCTTACTCAAATTCACTGAAGAAACCTCAACTTTATGATTATCATTAAGAAGTACAAACCACTTCAGAACTGACGACTTGCAAAAGATAATGGAAATGAAATAATCAGACTACCACAATGTCACTGCGATTAATATCCGGATGAAATCATTTGGGCTAACATCAAGGGATACGTCGCCAGAAAATGGTATTTCCGAATATGGAGAACTTGTATTGGATAAATTATCACATATCAATATCATATAGAAATTGATTAGGTACTCAGTAGTAGGTAAGGCAATTAAACATCATGGTACAACCTGGATTTTAATGACAAGTGCATATACGTGTTAACATAATGATTCTCTATTAGTATTATGGCTAGTTTTCATTCAAACTGATTCAATAAATTCCATCGATATTTTCGTCAGAAAAATTAGCCTCCTCTCCTAGTGAATTGAACGGCTGGGTGACGTCATTGGAAGATCGGTCTCAGATGGATCGACTATATGAAATATTGACACACAACCCTGTTATCCGATCACGGCTGCAAATGTATATGTTTTTGATCTAAATAGCCGCCCATACAGTTTAAATGTCACCTTATAGGAATACCGTTCTATTCATTAAACCATGCATGGTAGGAAAAGAATCAAATTTATCTAATGTGCATGTATATTGACCATTTTAATTGAACACAGAACTATGTTCAATTAAACGAATTTAAACTGCACATCCCCAACCCGTGATCTGTATAATATTAATATTGATACTACATATCTGAGCGCTAAAATTCCATGGCACAGATTTCCTTTAATCGACCTTGTATTCGGATGTTTACCGGGGGTGCATTAACGCGGATTAAGCGTGTTCGACCACTAACGCGGTTTACGTGGGCCCGCGTTAAAATCGCTAATTTTAGAGAATAAGGAGGTCTTTTATTACTTGAATCCGCGCTATCACTATTTGTATGTATCTCGAAACCAAAAATGCTAGTACAATTTTGGTGATTGGCTAAATAAATTGATGCCATCATCTTTTGACCAATCAGGATGTATTTAGGGATGGCATCCAGATTCGTACGGATTGAAAACCGTAGATCGGAGAGAGTAAACGCACTGGCTGTCCGTTCACGGGAGTTGTTCAATGCGTTCACTAAGCATGGTTAAACACGTATCGGTTGGTCATTATTTAACCGCGTTCCGTTTATCTACACAAAACTGTCTGTTTATCCCAGTGCGTTTACCCTCTCCGATCTACGGTTTTCAATCTGTACGAATCTGGATGCCATCCCTTAATATAACAAATTAAAGGAATTTCTTGGCTTTCGATATCTAGCTGTTCCTGCGATTGATATCTCGCTTCGTTTTCAATATAGAGCTATGAAACGCCAAGTGCAACAAATCAGCTGCGATTTCCCCGAAATAGTTGCATAAAATCGCTAAAATAATGAGCTTTCGTGGGAAAGAAAAAATAATTAACGATACCGTCTATTTTTTATTATGAAGAATAAAAATATTGTAATAATGAGGAAACTGTACACTTCCTGCAATCATTTACGACACTTAGAACTCAAATGGTTAGCGTAAAAGCAAAATTGGTGTCTAACCCTATGCATTTTTTTGTTGGGAATCACCAACTGTTTGGCTGCGTATATCATTATATCGATCTATTATACGCTCTTATCTGATATCTTAACACTTTATAACTACTTGAGTCCAGTACGCTTGAACAAGTACTCACCCCAAGTACTCATCGCCAATTTTAGCCTTGACAAAAGTTGAATCCGAGGATGGGTTTAACTGGAAAATGTTCCCATCTACAACTTTATTACAAAAAAGAGGGTATTTTGCGTGCAAGACGTTGTCATCCTGTATGGATAGCTAGTCCTACATTTATAGGGTTTAACTGGAAAATATTTCCATCAACAACTTTATTACCTATATATATAAGAACAAAGGGATATTTGTAAAGCGTGCAAGACATTGTCATCCGGTGTACCACTCGATAGTTTCAATAAAGTCAACAAGTTTCGATATGTAGTTGAAAGTGCAAAAAAATATCGTATGTGCACAACTTTTCTCGTTTCACCTACATTATTCACAAAGGACGGTATGTTATTAAATATTACCATCACCATGATTAATACTTTCCACTCGGCTATTACTATTACCATACAAAACAGATTTTTCAGAAACCTTTCCCAACTTTTAAAGTCTATCTCATGAATTACTGAACCAATACTAGGCATGTTTGTACTTATTTTAATGCATTTCTCATAGTAATTCCAAATATTTTAATGAGATTGGCGATAATTGTGATATTATTTTTACATTTTGGGAAATCTTTTTAGTGCAGACGACTGCGGCGTAGAAAGTTTTAAAGGTTCGTCGACTTTTCGTCGAATCACTCGACGTTGACCCATACCGCAATATTAACTAACCTTCACATATAATAATTGCAAAGATTATCAGATTTCGTGATTTTACTCTGTACCATTATATTTGATAATACAATACGTGATTGAAAAGTGACATTGAAGGAGCCTCGAAATAAGTCCAAAGATTTCAGAAACACCCTCTATTTTCACCTTCCACATAGATTCTCGAAAATAAATTCCCTCACAAAAATTAGAGAAATATTATTTGCATGAGTTAATATTGAACTTGTGTATTGTGTTGTTGTTAACCCCAATCGTACAAAACGCAACTTCTTTCAGTAAGAGTAATCAAGCATATCAAAACAGAATGCTTTAATATAAATACTATGGCAATGTTCCTTATTCTGGTACTGAACTTAACCTGATAAAGTAGCTATACACGTCGGACTAAATCACCACAGTAAAGTTTTCGATTTCGTATTTAAACAGGTGTTATAGCACGGATCGTGGAATTTCAAACATCCAGCAGCACCTGTTTAGTCTGCTTGTATTGCGTGTGAAATTTGATGTTATGTATACAACAGATTCTTTGATGCGCATGACGTAATTCTGTTTATTGTCAGTGTCAGTCTAAACTAAGTATCAACAAGTCTACAGTGCGGTGTGACCAGGTAAGCTTGATTGTCCCTGTGAAATTATTCGGTTTTGTCTATCACTGTATAAATTATAATACTAAATTGTATATAGTTCTGTATTATGCCGTTATTTACCCGGTTATTTATAGGCCTAACTATAACTGTAACAGTTTTCCACATTTAACCAACCTCATAAATAAAAACAATCATGCACACAAATTCAAATCACGGTTTGAGATTTGGCACCAAAACATTTAGAAAAATTGCCTTTTGTAGTGCCAACATTTTTAAATAATGAAAATGACAGAAAAGATGTGCAATGAATGATATCATCCAATAAATGATGCGAGTGTTATTGTGTTTTTATCTTTAAAGGTGTTTGGTCCGATTTCTTTTCATTCTGTGTCTTCTATATCAATATACGAGGGGTATCAAAAAGTTCTTGAAATCACCCAGAAGTGAAGGAGCTATATCGAAATTTTGTCTGTGTAATCACTGGTCCTTAAAACATTATGGTGCAAAATGGTCTCGTAGGTATGTTTACTTTTTATACAGGTGGCGCTAGATGCCAAGGCCATGTAAAGCAATGACGGCTCACAACGGTGCTGTGTACATGGCATGGTAAACGATAATGGTCCAAAAACTGATCCTTGTGGGTAGCCTTCCAGAGGAGTATAAGGTTTAGAAATGTTGTCATTTACAGAGATACATTGAGACCTACGAGTCAGAAATTACAAACTTTTAAAAAAAAATCTGAGCCTAATATTCTTTTGAAGGCGTCCTACAAGAATCGGTTATTGGACCATTATAATTTACCATGTTGGAAGACGTCATTGATTTATATGGCCTTGGCATCTAGCGCCACCTGTATAAAAAGTAAACATACTTATGAGACCGTTTTTGCACCATAATGTTTTTAAGGACCAGTGATTACACTGACAAAATTTCATCGATATATAGCTCCTTCACTTCTGGGTGATTTCAAGAACTTTTTGATACCCTCTCGTATATACCACACAGCACGTCATAAAAAACACAATTCCAAAATGTTACTTAAATAACTCCAGTGGTTCTCATGATAGAAACAGAAATATTCTTAACATTTGCCCATACAACAGTAGCCTATAGGCCTACATAAACTGTTGTGGGTGGTCAACCACTCTTGGGAGGTAATTCAATACCTTTTCGCCTATTCTAAATGAAACATCAATCAGGCCGCTCAGAAGTAATAAGAAAAATATGGGCTTAAATGATCTCATAAACCACTCTTGGGAGGTAATTCAATACCTTTTCGCCTATTCTAAATGAAACATCAATCAGGCCGCTCAGAAGTAATAAGAAAAATATGGGCTTAAATGATCTCATACCAAAATCTCAGTGTCAATGCATTTCATCTGGTCACCCACCTGACAAGACAACACGGAACAATATAATCATGATAATGAAAAGGTCTCGGTGTTAAAGGCATATTAGGTTCTCCGATTGCTGGCCCGAATTTAAACTTAATATTTTCTATTCTGCATGAAGGGTCATTCTTAAAATAGTCATATTCCAAAGTGTGAGTTGCAAATGGTTCTTATTTTAGAAGCACAAGGTGACATGAAATGTGCCCATCGAGTAGTACACAAACTGGCCAGGTGGTTGACCTTTAGTAGTAATCCACTGCATTTTGGCCTATTAAGTATCAATGGAACATATCTTGCGCCGAAGAATTTATAGAAAAATGAGAAAAATATGGGGTTACTTCTGATATCAAAATATTTATATGTGAAAAAAGCTAAAGTGAATGGACATGGGCCTTTTATTCAATGCGTTTTCTTAAAAGTTTCTCCCTCTCCCTGTGTTTTGCTTACGGTGTTTGATGATTATCCCCATCTCAAAACTCATAATATAATACATTTTACAAAACCTCATTGACAAAATAATACATTTTGAAACATATGGCTTATGGTCACAGAACGTTGAATTAGATTCCACATTTATACATGAACAATTCATCCAGCGAGAAAAGATTATATGACTAATCATGCTAATGGAATTGAAATACAAATACTCTAACTGTTTTGTACAGTAGATTCATCTTGATTTCATCATGCAACTGATCGTCTCATATTACCGCTCAAAACGGAATTTATAAGTCTAATCAAGCCTGACTTAAGCATTTTGCTTAAGCCTGGTCCCAAGCGTGTGTCCGTACGGACCGACCGTGTAAACTGTAAACAAACATACAAACAAACAAACGACTTGTATGCAGCGCACATCGCAAACCTTTATTTCATATGCACATAACATCACGGGTTAAAAGATATTGCAATTGATAACAATAGAAGGTACAAAGCCATGAAATTCCCAGTTTGTCACAACACATTTTGAGTGGTCGGGTTACACTTAACACTGTACTGTATTATCATGATAATGAAGATATCGTTTCATTGTTGGCCTAGTATATGGATATAGTATTTTATAAAATTGGAGGTTTTCTCAATTTGTTTTAATGCACTAAATACAGTGGCGTAGCCAAGGGGGTCGAAGGTGGCAGAGTGCCATCCCGGACAAAAAAAAAACTGAGCGAGAACATCGGGAAGGAAAAGAAAAGGGGCAGGAAAAAAGGGAAAGGAGACAAAGGAAAAGGACAATACACAAAAAGAAGAAGGACACAGCAGGTAAACGAAGCATCTAGAACTGTGAACTGTCACATACTGCCATTTCCTGCTGACCACTCTGACCTCGCAGTCCAAGTTCAACCCCAGTTGCCATAGTGGGGTAGGAATAAAGTAATTGAAAGGATTTGAAGAAGAAAAAAATGAAGAAAAAAACTCTTCTTGCTCTTCCAATAAAAAATCATGCTGGTGCCGCTACTGATGGTTATTTATCATGTGTATCCATGTTATTCTTACACATATACACCTGGAAAAAAGTATCGCACCGCTGGTTTTTTGTTGAAAAGTGCAAATGTGGCCTCGAATTTTGCCACCATGGTGTAATATTAAGAATCATTCATTTGCGTAAGCTGTCCAGCAAAATGTTATACAATAAAAGGGCCACATTTGAGTTTGTGACGTCATCGATGTAATGTTTTTCAAGGCCAAGGGGAAAATGCATGTTTTTGTCCAAACACATTCATGAAACAAGTTTGGGTATAACGCGATATTGAGAGGCCCGATGTTTAATCTCTATAGTTGTAATCCTTGGTAACACATTCAGGTCTTCCAAGGTCAAAGGTCATCTAAGGTCAAAGATCATCTGGGGTCAAATTTCAAAAATTGCCCGATTGTCCTCAAACATGAAACAACTCCCGTTTTCGTACTCCCAACGGTTATGGGGTCAAAGGTCAAAATAGTTCAAATTTTAAATAAGTGCTAATGACAAAAGCAATATTGCGGAAGTGTTGACCTAGGTATTTTTTTTTTTTTTAAATCAACGGTGACCTCTTTGTATATGCTTAATTTATTAGCAACAAAAAGAATATTATGGCATGTTTTGACTCATTCACTCCATAACGTCTAAATGGAACATATCTTGCGCCAAATACAGAGCTAATATAATGACTATTTTAAGTTTTTAAAGTCTATTCAATATCGCGTTATACCCAAACTTGTTTCATGATTTTTTTGGACAAAAACATGCATTGTCCCCTTGGCCTTGAAAAACATAACATCGATTACGTCACAAACTAAAATGGGGCCCTTTTATTGCATAACATTTTGCTGGACAGCTTACGCAAACAAATGAACTTTAATATAACACCATGGTGGCAAAATTCGAGGCAAAATTTGCACTTTTCAACAAGAAAAACAGTGGTGCGATACTTTTTTTTCAGGTGTATATATCACTATGTTGGGACTACCCGAATTTTGTTCCCACAGTTACAAAACCGGGACGAACATTTTATTCTGCCACCCATGACCGGGAAATATGGCTACGCGCCTGACTAAATGACAATTAAATGAGATACTAAATTGATAGTTATTGTTATTCCATTAAAGAGGCCATCTGAACAGTGACAGTAGAATAAGGATGTCTAGTGGCTTTTTGTTTGCGCAAGATCGCGGTGTTAACTTTTATACCGCGATCTAGGTGTTTATACCAAGGGAGGAATGGTTATCATAGGGTATAAACGGTATGTGTAAAAATTTAGTATAAACGGTAAATACTTTTTTCAAGAAAATGCATTTGAATTGTCTGGATCGGAAAGTGAATTTGCGTGAATACTCTACACGTATGTAAATATATTATCACTATATGTATGTGAATATATGAATAGCCTGATCTTACTAAGTTGAAATAAAACATAAAGAGAAGCAAAAACAGCTTCCAAAAAAAGCACGCATAGAGATGATCTAAGAATGTAGTATACCGGGTAAAAGGTTTATATTAGGGTGGGATGGTAAGGGAAAATGAATGAGAAGTTGACACTCTGGCCTCAGTGAGGCACTGTTTAAACCATCTCCTCCCTCCTTTATTGACAAAATCCTGCTCTCTGATTGGGAGGTTCAATGTATAGGTTCAAAGTTGCATTAACAGAGCATATGGGATATTTGGATTAAAAATTAAAAATTGCCCAATGGTTTTGCGAGGAACCATTTGAGACATAATATAAATATAAGTTCAGATCATTAATATTTCAATAATGTGTATAATTGATTTTTCCACCCTGCGACATATTATATTTATAGGAACACATATTTTATTTCAATCTTGGGCATTTTCATAATACTAAATACTGAAATAGTTATCAATAGTTTACATAAGGTAAAGGGTGTTCTATTGAATATTTCTTCTCAATGTATTTAATCCGCACTTGCACGATGTTTGAATGTACGCCATATTATCATGATTATTACAAGTCGTCGCTGTTCTGACATACCGGCACATATCACTTTACTTAATTCTGTTGTGATGTGCCGGTATGTCAGAACAGCGACGAAGTCATTGCGCAATTGTCAATACAAACACTGGCAAGTCTCAACAAGTAGTGATGACCCATGTGGGTTTTCCCCTAGAGTTATGTTTAGCTGCATGCAACTTGTGCAAGTAGCCCTTTTATTCAACATTACAGAATCTGCTTTGATATTTGAATTGCAGACCCTTTCTTATTAATAATTGGAATTTAAACATAATCATACTTTTGGGACTTTTTTCAGATGATAGATTCTTCAGATTATTGAACCTTAGGCCTAATTACGTAAATACTATAAACCTTTGCACTTAATAGAACCTTATGTTTTCGTAATATAGAACCCGTCGGACTACACAACCGTGACTCCGATCATGTCACCAAAATGGTCTTCATTTCATTGCACGGAATTTTACTTGATACTGGGTTTTCCCTTTTTATTAAAGGAGTAACAGGATGATTCACTCTGGGATTTACCAATATTGTGTTATATTTATAATTAATGGGTGCTAATCACATGAGGAGGTCGACCTGGACTAGTCATGGACTAGTACCTCTAGCATGTCTTTAGACCAGGCGCTAATCACTTTGTAAACACTACTGATGTAAACAACGGTCACCTCATCTATAAAAGCATAGTCCAGCAACGGGTTGTGTTATATATATCAGCCCCAACATTGATTTGGGGGGGGGGGGTGGCAGCTTTATATAAACTAGTTTTGACTATCATACTTTCAACCGACAGCTTTTTACTCATTTTGGAAGATATTTCATGCGCACGTGTATAGTGTCCCAACAGGTTTTGAACAAGATTCAGTCCGGGGCCATTATTTCACACAAAAACCTCAGCGCCAGGTGGAACCAGGAGGCTGGGAAATGGGATTTCATGGGATCCGGGGCTGTAAGGGTTAATACATGTATTAAAGCATTGAAAAAATAATAGGTTCGAGTCTGACATCGGCCTATGTTTTGAATATTTTAAAACTTAAATCCATATCCCCGTACACTTTTAAAAATTCCAGAGAACTCTATATGAGTGCGTTTAATACAAATCATGTATTTTGTTTTTACGTTCTCTGTATTCATTAGGTAAAAGAATTAATTCAAATAGTTAAATACTTAATACGATAGTGTGTGCGCCGATTGATTTAACTTGTTGGTACTCGCCAAAGCAACCACATTATTCCCCAATTGAGATACATACGAGTCGCATAAGCGATTAGAGCGCCCACCCTTCCTTGTTATGTAATCCATTTTCCGTGACGCAGGAGTCGCGTAAGCGACGAGAGTATTTTCTAGTATGTTTGGATGGTATTATATGTTATCAAGAAACCATTTGAATCTAATAACTGGCAATATCCATTACTTCTTGGGCATTTAGTGTGCAAAATATACCTCCGTAATTAAAAGTGAACTATCCCTAAAAGTAAGTTGGAGCATAACATTTTTATGTGGTCTCTTTTTATACTTGTTCGTGTTTGCATTACTCTACTACGATACTTGTATAATATTGATTGACCAGTTGGTCACGTGACCGATAACATGACCTATATATCCTCCAAATCACTAGCAGTGAAATGATCTCGTGTCAACAAATCATAGATACAAAAGGTTACAATGTAATTCTAAAACTGTGGATGCATGTCGAGGCTATTGACAGTATGGAAACATGCTACATGTAGAATCGATTGGATCGACAGTAAGCCAGGAAATATAGAAGGAAAATATGTCAAAGACCTTTATATTAAAATAATGGCATACTGTTGAAAATCGACTTTCCCATAATATTTTTGACTTCTGATTAAAAATATTATATGGATTACTGTTATCGCCCATCAAAATACGTTGTCAAAATGAACTATAATACATTAACAACAACGGCTAACCTATATCGATTGTGTCTATATATTCTTTAAAACGTTGTTAAGTGGTATGTTCCTTTCATGGCCGACCGGTCTAGCGCGCTGTTGTCTTACACACAATATTGTAGGCAGGCCTACACCAAATGTTGTATATAGGTTCGAGTCTGACATCGGCCTATGTTTTGAATATTTTAAAACTTAAATCCATATCCCCGTACACTTTTAAAAATTCCAGAGAACTCTATATGAGTGCGTTTAATACAAATTATGTATTTTGTTTTTACGTTCTTTGTATTCATTAGGTAAAAGAATTAATTCAAATAGTTAAATACTTAATACGATAGTGTGTGCGCCGATTGATTTAACTTGTTGGTACTCGCCAAAGCAACCACAATATTCCACAATTGAGATACATACGAGTCGCGTAAGCGATTAGAGCGCCCACCCTTCCTTGTTATGTAATCCATTTTCCGTGACGCAGGAGTCGCGTAAGCGACGAGAGTATTTTATAGTATGTTTGGATGGTATTATATGTTATCAAGAAACCATTTGAATATAATAACTGGCAATATCCATTACTTCTTGGGCATTTAGATACTTTGAAATTATGACACTTCATCAAAATAAAGGTTATTTATGTATTTCATTAAATATGTATACGTAATTAGACTATGAAGTTCAACTCGGAATGTTACAGAAGCAATGTTCTTCATTTCTTAAAAAGGATTGTTAAAATCAAAGCTACCGTTTCCGAGATATAGCGATTTTTGTATTATTTATAGCTCACTTTTCCACTCGCTTAATACAATCATGTTCAAAACTGTTGGGACACTTCCTGCATGTCCTGTGGAACGGTGGTCCCTCCCCCTAAACTCAATGTTGGTCCATATAAAAGCATCGTCCAGCAACGGGCTGTGTTATATATATCAGCCCCAACATTGATTTGGGGGGGGGGGGGGGGGGGTGGCAGCTTTACATAAACTAGTTTTGACTATCATACTTTCAACTGACAGCTTTTTACTCATTTTGGAAGATATTTCATGCGCACGTGTATATAGTGTCCCAACAGGTTTTGAACAAGATTGCAGGTGCTTTGAGGTTCGCTAATTCAAAATATATAATCGGTACAAAAAAATCTGAGATATACATTAAATGAGCAAATTTCTTTTCCGCAGTTTGATACCTCATTCAACAAAATCGAATGGATACTTTTAAAGTGATGGCAATTTCAATGACCGCGCATGCAACAGAAAAGTTGCACTAGGTATAGGAATCATTGATTTGTGTGTGATTACTATCATAACTGTGTGCTATCTGAACGAGACAGATGAATGGGTCTGGAGTGATAACCGCAATGTGCGGGACAAAGGGTTTATCTGGCTGTGAAGAATACAAGTCTTAGCTGATTAGCTGTGAGTTTTTTCAGTGCGTAATCACACACAAATCAATGATTTCCGACTTTTTAAAGATGTCTGAAGGGTAACATAACAAACACAAGTTTCTGGCTCCTTCACTTCTGGTTGATTTCAAGAACTTTTTGATACCCTCGTACACGTTAGTTAGCCTAGATAGGCCAACAGCTAACATTTGTATTTATTTCTTTACACAGCGATGGCTATTGTCGGTTCAACAATCAGCGTTGTCATATTATTGGTTGTGATAACAGAAGTGCAATCACAAGGTAGTACATACAGTATTTTATAGAAGATCATTTTGAAATAGATATTTATTTTGTATTGACATATTGGGTCGTATTCTCGTACGTTTAGAGACGCGGTTGTAACCTAAACACGCGTTTAACTTTGACTTTAAACTCATCGTTTAACTAAACGCAATTTGTTTAGCTTGAACACGCGTCTAACTCACTGAAAAGTGTCTTAGTTAAAATATGGATATGGGGGTAGTTTAACGCGCGTTTAATTAATCCCGAACACCAATTGTACGCCTTGAATGATTACTCTTGCTCGGTGCAATCTGATGTGCAGATCGTGTAGTCTTAACAATACACGTGCTTTTGATGGATTTGGTCGATACCTGTATACAGCGAACGCACAGCAACTCTTGGGACGAAATTCGCGGAGTTTAAAATCGGGTTTTGTTAAACACGTCGTTTAAATGATAAACTCGCGTTTGATTTAGATACGAGTTTAGGTTTTAAGCTAAAACCGTGCTCAGTTCGAGAATACGGCCCTATATGTTTCCCTAACTAACATGTTCAGGGTGAGTCCGAATTATTTGGATCCGAGTTCGCAGGTTATCTCTGGCAAAACTGTTAAGGATTTCATATTAATAACCTTCTCTTTCAAATTAATGGCTGTATGTAGTAAAAAGTAACTTTCATTAAAATGTCTCAATTTCAACACACCCGGAATAGGTTTAGATTAGACACAAAATATTTTTTTGAATGAGAAAGCTTTAACAATGAGACTTATACTTGCTATTCAAATAACTTGAAAGTAATAATCCGTGTTTAGCCGTGTTTTACCCCAAACGAGGAAGAATATAACAACTGTATCTGTACATGATTTCAACACTTGAACATTTTGTTGAACCATAAAACTGTGGTTAACACTTTCCATGCGGCAGGCGGCTGCAGACGACATTTCAAAATGTCACTCAATGTTTACAAAGATATCACAATTATTTGAATAACCATAATGCATTGACAATTGACATAAGTACAAACATGGCTAGTGTAGGTTCAGTAGGGGGAGAGCGGGGAGTGTACGCCCTATGGGCAGGTTCGCCCTCCACGTGATTCTCATCTTTGCGGCCGCTGGTTGAATTTGGCAAACACACAATAGATAAAGTAGTATGTTGCAAGCTTCCCACATTAACGTGGCAGATCACCGTTACATGTTTGTCAACTTATCATCCAAAAACCAGTTTTGCCTCACAAAAGGGAATTTTATTCCATTTTTATCCCCCTGGTTTTAAAACCAGAAGGGGATTTCGTCATCATGTCAATGTTCGTGCGTACGTCCGTAAGGGTGTGCGTCCGTAAGGGGTGTGCCTTTTGGTTAGCCTTTTTGGTTAGCCTTTTTTCCGAATGCTGTATCTTTTGAACGGATGTACGGATTGACTTCAAACCTTCAGCGATAGGTAGGCCATGGTCAAAAACAGTAGCTGCTTTTTGGGGGGTCTAATTTGCATTGGTCATCTGAGGTCAATGGTCATCCAGGAGTCAAATCGTAAAAGTTACCCGATTGACTTCAAACTTGGAGAAAAGAAACATGAACACCGGGTGAACATGTCTAAAATTAATTAGAGGTCATCCGAGGTCAACGGTCATTAGAGGTCATCCAAGGTCAAAGGTCAACAATGGGTTAAATCGTGCCATGAACACCGGGGGAACATGTCAAAAAATAATTAGAGGTCATCTGACCTCATTTTTAGGGCTTTAATTTGCATAGGTCATCTGAGGTCAAAGGTCATCCAGGGGTCAAATCGTAAAAGTGACTTCAAACTTGGCAGAAAAGAAACATGAACACCTGGTGAACATGTCTAAAATTAATTAGAGGTCATCCGAGGTCAACGGTCTTTAGAGTTCATCCAAGGTCAAAGATCAACAAGGGGTTAAATCGTACAATGAACACCGGGGGAACATGTCAAAAAATAATTAGACGTCATCCGAGGTCATCTGAGGTCAAAGGTCATCCACAGGTCAAATCGTAAAAAATTGCCCGATTGACGTCAAACTTGGAGAAAAGAAACATGAACACCGGGGGAACATGACCCCTATGTGACCTTTGACCTTATTTAGTTGATCTCCCAGCCAGGGGGATTCGCAAGTCGTGACTTGCAGTTTTTTTCATATTGATTTTTTCCAAAGATATTCGTTGAGAATGTTTTAATGTTAATTATCAATAAGTAGGTATGTGATTGATTATGAATTTGATGCAGTTATTTACCCATCAATGTATGTGGGACATCCGTGGTATAGGTCAATGCACTTATTGCGCTATATGGGGCACATGCGCCCTATGATGATATGGGGCAGGTTCGCCAATAGGATTTATATATTAGCGTGAAAGTTCATCTGTGTTGGTACTTGGTAGACAATAATTTGAAAATTAAGCTTATGATCTCAACACAATGGTTTGAGGATTAATATAGTTATGATTTTGCATAATTTCAAAATTGCAATTTTCCTCTTACAGGATAATTGTAGTTATTAGGAATGGAGTAACACTAATATTAGAGGAGAATATTTCAAAATGTGGTATTTTCTTATTATTTTTAAATTCTGAACGAGCATGTTCCGCAAAATTGCACCCACCCCTGTATTTTGGACCTCTAAATTTTATTTTAGAATAAAATAGCTAAGAATAACGAATCGATACGTATTGGATATTATGGTACTTTGTTGTAGCCTAATTCTGAGCCTAGGGCAAACTTGCCCCGGCCTAAGGGCGAACCTACCCCGGCATAAGGGCCTTTTTGAGACACCTGTCTTTATCATTTACTCCTGCTTTCAAAGTAAGGCCTAGAGTACTTTTGGCACTTTTTGGTCAATATTTTCAAACTAAACATTTTGAAGCCAAAAGATAATTGACTTTAGATAATTTTGGGGAATTTTGGGCAAAAAATGTTTTTTTAGGTTGTCTGAAAACATTTGGCGCCAAAAAAATGATTTATTTTTTTTGGCAAAAATGTAAAAATCACTATTTTTTGTAAAATTTGATACCAAAAATGGATTCTCCGACTCATTTCATTTCAAAAATAGTATACTTTTATAAACTTTTATTAGTTACAGTACTTGATAAATTTCATATAAAAGGGTTTCTCAAACTCATTTATTTGGTTAAAAAATAATTCATTACATTTCAAGACCGGTAAATGGCTTAAAATGTGTGGACTTACCAATATTTTCATAACTAACTATTAACTAAAATTTGGCCGAAGATATTAATTACGACGTTCTTACATTACATTATTTTGTAGCACAAGAGGGCGATATTCGACTTCTTGACGGTGAAAGTACATTGCAAGGTCGAGTAGAGATTTATCATGAGGGAGTTTGGGGTACTATATGTGACGATGGATGGAGCTTTTACGATGCTATTGTAGTTTGTAGGTAAGGTTATCACATCATTGGAAACCAGCATGATATGTTTGTCTATTCAAAGCAATTCATAATTAGGCTAAGTTTTTAATGACACAATAATAAATAGTAATAATAGACAGTTCTTATAGCGCTTTCCACAATGCAAACAATGTCCAAAGCGCTTTTGCCAATTATTATTGCCCAAGGACACAAACAGGTCGGCCAGCCACGACGGGGCTAGAACTCACAACCTTATTAGCATGTGTCCGCGCTGTTCCGCTCGACCACACGTGCTCTCAATTGAAAACAATGATGCGTTTTCGGACGACTCCTTTTAGAAAACATACTATAGCTCGGTTCACAAAGAAACACATATCACTACACAAAGAAAAACATACGAATTGTATTCCGAACAATAATATGTTTTCTAAGAGAAATCGTCCAAAACATAGAAACATATAGAAACATTTAAATGTTTTAATCTGGTTTTCAATTCGTGATTGACGTTTTTATCAAAATAATTTGTTTAGCATAAAAGTAAAACTGACGGACGTCACCATAGTCACATGTATGGGCGATCAGTCTGCCGTGGCTATTTAAAGTGTTTTAACAATTTTTGTAATGTAAATAATAACAATTGATGATGGCCTATAAGCATGATTTTTAACCATTTCTAGCGATTTACACAATTTCACAAATTCAAACAATTTCAAAAAAGTTTTATTTTGTTATAAAACCCGATTTTCATCTACAGGCAATTAGGGTTTACCGGTGACTCCACAGCTAGATGTTGCGCTCTCTTTAATAGTGGAACCGGACCTATACTATTGTCCTCATTATCATGTTCGAGTAACGAGGACTTACTCATAGAGTGTGATCATAGAGGCTGGGGATCACATTACTGTGGACATTACGAGGACGCTGGAATCGTATGCAGTGGACGTAAGTAATGGATTATGTGGGCCACCGTCTGAGTCGAAAGGGTCAACACGTTATAAAAAATTACAGACCTATACTGTTGTCCTCACTATCATGTACGAGTAACGAGGACTTACTCATAGAGTGTGATCATAGAGGCTGGGGATCACACTACTGTGGACATTACGAGGACGCTGGAATCGTATGCAGTGGACGTAA
Organism: Ophiura sarsii; assembly: GCA_035610835.1. NCBI lineage: Eukaryota > Metazoa > Echinodermata > Ophiuroidea > Amphilepidida > Ophiuridae > Ophiura > Ophiura sarsii. The sequence continues at coordinate 62,209,839 of CM069447.1, read as the reverse complement.
GTAATGGATTATGTGGGCCACCGTCTGAGTCAACATGTTATAAAAATTATAGACCTACATGTATACTGTTGTCCTCACTATAATGTACGAGTAACGAGGACTTACTCATAGAGTGTGATCATAGAGGCTGGGGATCACATTACTGTGGACATTACGAGGACGCTGGAATCGTATGCAGTGGACGTAAGTACTGGATTATGTGGGGCACCGTCTAAGTCGAAAGGGTCAACACGTTATAAAAATTACAGACTTATACTGTTGTCCTCACTATCATGTTCGAGTAACGAGGACTTACTCATAGAGTGTGATCATAGAGGCTGGGGATCACATTACTGTGGACATTACGAGGACGCTGGAATCGTATGCAGTGAACGTAAGTAATGGATTATGTGGGGCACCGTCTGAGTCGAAAGGGTCAACACGTTATAAAAAGTATAGACCTACGTCCTCACTATCATGTACGAGTAACGAGGACTTACTCATAGAGTGTGATCATAGAGGCTGGGGATCACATTACTGTGGACATTACGAGGACGCTGGAATCGTATGCAGTGAACGTAAGTAATGGATTATGTGGGGCACCGTCTGAGTCGAAAGGGTCAACACGTTATAAAAATTACAGACCTATACTGTTGTCCTCACTATAATGTACGAGTAACGAGGACTTACTCATAGAGTGTGATCATAGAAGCTGTGGATCACGTTTCTGTGGACATTACGAGGACGCTGGAATCGTATGCAGTGGACGTAAGTAATGGATTATGTGGGGCACTGTCTGAGTCGAAAGGGTCAACACGTTATAAAAAGTATAGACCTATACTGTTGTCCTCACTATAATGTACGAGTAACGAGGACTTACTCATAGAGTGTGATCATATAGGTGGGGATCACATTTATGTGGACATTACGAGGACGCTGGAATCGTATGCAGCGGACGTAAGTAATATATTATGTGGGCCACCGTCTGAGTCGAAAGGGTCAACACGTTATAAAAATTACAGACCTATACTGTTGTCCTCACTATCATGTACGAGTAACGAGGACTTACTTATAAAGTGTGATCATAGTCTGTTGGGAATCACATTTATGTGGACATTATTATGACACAGGTATCATATGCAGTGGATGAAAGTATTGGTTTTATTATGGGCCGCCGTCTGAGTCAAAAGGATCAAAAGGTTATTCAAATTATATATTTATAACATTGTCCTCATATCACTAGGTACGAGCAACGAGGACTTACTCATAGAGTGTAATCATGGAGGTTGGAGATCACATTTCTGTGAACATTATGAGGACGCTGTGATCATGCAGTAGTGGTCGTAATGCATTCTATATATGGGCCGCCAACATAGTCAAAATCAGAGTCAAAATGTTATACAAATTAAAGACCTATACTTTTGTCTACATTTAACATGTACGGGTAACGAGGACTTGCTGATAGAGTGTGATCATAGAGGTTGGGGATCACATATATTTGGAAATTATGAGGACGCAGGGATCATTATACAGTGATCGAAAGTTATTGATTTTATTATGGGCCGTCGTCTGAGTCAAAAGGTCAAAAGGTTATATTATTATATTATAGACTTATAACATTGTCCTCATTATGTAAGATTAACGAGGACTGAATCATATAGAGTGATACTAGAGGTTAGGGATAACATTTTGTGGACATTATGAGGACGCAGAGATCATATGCAATGGACGTAAGTAATGGATTCTATATATGGGCCGCCGTCTGAGTCAAAAAGATCAAACAGTTATATACATTATAGACCTATACTATAACAGTGTCCTCATTATCTTATATGGGTAACGAGCACTTACTCATAGAGTGTGATCATAGAGGTTGTTGATCACGTTTCTGTGGATATAACGAGGACGCTGGGATCATACGTAGTGGGCGTAAGTAAATGGATTCTATAAATGGGCCGCCGTTGGAGACAAAAGGGTCAAGAAGTTAAATAAATGTTTAGAATGGTGTCAAATACTATAGAACAGTGGCAAATGCCCAATGGAAAAACTTTATGTGCATCTTGTCTTAACACTTTCCACGCGGCAGGCGTCAGCAGACGACATTACAATATTTCACAAAATGTTTCAAAAATGTCTTAATTATTGAACTTTATTACCATATTTTGAATCATCATGAGAAATGCATTACAATAAGTACAAACATGCCTAGTATTGGTTCAGTAATCCTTGAGATTTGACAATTTGGAAAGGTTTCTGAAAAATCTGTTTTGTATATGGTAAATACTACTAGCCGCGTGGAGAGTGTTAAAATAAGATACAATTAGAGAATTGACTGGTTTTGAATTATTTCAACAAACAGTGACAGGTGTGGCATGCTGTTTGTTTTTGTTTTTAATTTGACAATTATTATCAGGCACGCAAAACGTCTTCGCCGGCGCCTGGTAATTGTATCATATAAAGTATATGACAGATATGGGACGCATATTTCCACTACTAGTTGGCCTTGTTTAACATGTTGAAGTTTACTGATATCAATAGCATTGTTGGCGAAATGGAGACAGAAAATCTAAATTGAAATATTCGCAACTTTAGTGAAAAATTCTTTATATAGATTTGTAGCTTGATTTGATTTGAATTTGATTTGAAATCATTTGGGTCCTACGACCCTGGCTAACCCAATAAGCTTATTAGCTTATTTCCATTGGGTCCGTTAGATGTGTGAACAGATACAGACCGGGATGATCCCCTACTCTTTACGAAAGAGTCTGTAACCTTTTAACGTGCTCGGGTATTGCTCTTCCGATGCACGGGACCACCATTTATACGTGACTTCCGAACCACTGTTTTTTTGCTGCCATTAGGAAATCGTCACAATCATTTCGCTTCATTTACCAGGCTACCGATACGGCGCACACACAGTATCAGCACTTAGATTGTAATATCCCCTAACAGCTCCCCAATCTCGCTTGGGTCGACGAAGCAATTGAGATTAAGTACCTTGCCCAAGGATACAAACAAGTTGGCTGCAGCGGGGCTAGAACTCACAGTCTTTGCATCGTGAGACCGGCATGCTATCCATACACGTGCTTTTGACAAAACTACCAATTGTGCAATCCGTGTTAGCAACAAATGAAGTGCGCCTACAAGACTATTAACATTTTGAATTTAAAAAACCCGCAAACTCTGAAAATATTTGTGTAACTTTTAACCTTCAACTTTGCATTCCATTTTAGCGACAAATGAAGTGCGCCTCCACGACGGAGTAGGTGAACTCGAAGGCAGATTGGAGGTATTTGTCAATGGCCGCTGGGGTACAGTGTGCGCAGACGACTTTGACACAGTCGCTGGTGACGTCGTGTGTGCGCAGTTGGGGTATTCTGGTGCCGATGAGGTGAATAATGGAACCTATGTTAACGATGTCCTACCGGTCATGGGTAATGTGGTGTGCTCTGGACGCGAGAACTACCTTGCGGAATGTAGTCATGGTGGCTGGGGTCCGGTTGAACAATGTCAACGGGGAGCTGCCGAAATAAAATGCAGAATAGGTGAGATCAATGTATTAGGGAGCAGTTCCATTTGTACGCGATAAAAATTGCGAGAATGTTCCGGGCCCCGATGAGTTTTTTATCAGGCCCCGATGAGATTTTTATCGCGTACAGTTGCGAGAAGCAAAGGATTATTTATCGAGTAGCGTATTACCGCTTGTTTAAATATAACGAAAGATAAGTGGTCGGTATGTAAATAGAGCTTCGGGCTATTTATTCTAGTTGTAAGGTACAAATTCAGCATTTCATGTTTTTAGAGATAATGTTATTGATTATGGATATTTAACGTAAATTGTATTATCCTCGTGTATTTGCTAAACAATGTCCCGCTCTATTTGCTAAACATACCCCAGGGTATGGCAGAGGCCCCGTATCGGGCCCCGATGTCTATTTTATCGGGGCCTGATGACTATTTTATCGCGAATCAACTTGAAAAACATCGGGTCCAAAACATATCAGGCCCCGATACAGTCGCGATAAATTTATCGCGTATAAATGGAACTGCTCCCTTAGGTATTCCTCTTAAAGATCCATAGAAATTCGAAGTCGATCCTCCCGACATGTCCGAACGATACTGGTATACACGTATCTGGGACCTAAAGTCCACTTCTTACAATGCCGCTCACTTTAATATTCAATTGAAATATATGGGACCGTATTCTCGTACTAAACGCGGTTTTAGCTTAAAACCGAGACTATCCATGCTAACTGAACTCCCGTCTAAATTAAACGCGAGTTTATCTTTTAAACAACGTGTTTAACAAAATCAAGTTTTTAAACTCTGCTAATCTCGTCCCAGCGTGGTCGTGCGTTTACTGTATATAAGTATTCAATTTAGTATGGCCCAAATGGGTCAACAGTACTGAGACATCGACCGAATTTCTCAAATGTATGTGTATTTTAAGACTACACGGTGTGCACGTCAGCTTGCACCAAGCACGGTTGAGCAGTCATTCAAGGTATACAGTTTGTGTATGAGTTTAGTTAAACGTAAGTTGCTCTACCCCATACCCATGTTTAAAGTTAGTCAATGAGTTAGACGCGTGTTTAAGATAAACACATTGTCTAGAATTGCGTTTAGATAAACAATGTATTTAAAGTGCGCATTCTAAAAGTTGGAACACCTGTAGAGGAGTCCACAAGTAGCTATCGCAACAAAAGTGAAATTATTTAGCACCACCTGTGCTACAGGATAATGCTTAACACTTTCCATGCGGCAGGCGGCTGCAGACGACATTCCAAAATTTCACAAAATTTTCAAAAATGTCAACATCATTGAATTTCATTACGATATTTGGGATTACCATGAAGAATACATTACAATAAGTACAAACATTCCTAGTATTAGTTCAGTAATCCTTGAGATAGACTTTGAAAATTGGGAAAGGTTTCTGAAATATCTGTTTTGTATATAGTAAAACTAATAGCCGCGTGGAAAGTGTTAACATCAAACGCATGGATCATGTCCCGAACACCACCATTTATGACATGACCAAGACAGAGCCTCTTATCAACCGTGTAAAAAGTCGCCAGCTGAGATTCCTTGGACACATTCTCCGTCTCCCTGATGACGAGCCTGCTAGAATGTATGCCACTTACATACCAACACATGGCCGAAGGAGACCTGGTCGTCCAAGCACATCATACTTGAAGTACATACAGCGCTTACTTGGTGACAATGAAGGCATGTTTCAAGAACGTCAGATAGCCACTCTTGCTACAGATCGCCGTGCTTGGAGAAAACTTGTGGTCGCCTGCTCCGCAGCCGAAGGATGATGATGATGATTTAAAGTCTAAGTTAAACGCGTGTTAAGCTTAAAACCGTGATTAAATTATGTACAGGATTACGGCCCATTAGTTACCATGATTACCCTTAAAAATACAGACCACATTTATAAATCGACTATAGTGCCTTGCTATCGGAACAGATGTAACGCATAACAAACAGCTCTTAAAGGCATATTATGTGATCTTTTCCAGAGAGCGCCCTCTATTCATGATTTTTTTAGAAAGTAGATTTTCTTGCAGATTTACATTTCCGATCATAAATCTTACATACATTCCAAGTTACAGAGCGATACGATTCCTAATTACCTCAAAATCATGGTTTTAGAGTGAATTTAGAGTGAAAAATATAAACTGTCGGGATTCCGACAGTTTATTTTCACTCTAAAACCATGATTTTGAAGTAATTAAGAATCGTATCGCCCTGTAACTTGGAATGTATGTATGATTTATGATCAGAAATGTAAATCTGCAAGAAAATCTGCTTTCTATTTTTTTTTTCGATGTTGAGGGCGTTCCCTGGAAAGATCACATAATATACCTTTAACTCACGCTAGCAAAATATCAATATTCCAATGTTACCCCCTCAAGCGGTTAAAAGAGTCTATTTAAGAATAAATTCTACGTCGGTAATATTTTATTCATCAGATTTTGGCTCCGATCAAATACGACTGGTTGGTGGTGGACCAAGTGAAGGACGAGTGGAGATTTTCTTTGATGGCGAATGGGGTACAATATGCGATGATCATTGGGACATGGATGAAGGAGAGGTACGTGGTTGGTGAGGGGGTTGTTGGGAGGTGGGTGTATGGGCGGTGGTGTTTGTGGAGAGGTATATGGTGGGTTTGGGGCGGTGGGTTTTGTGGGGAGGGCCGATGGATGGCCCCATTGTGTTCCACTGCCAAACCACTTTTGCAAGCTATTGGCCGGTCATAATTTCTCCAATTCCCCGATTAGGCAGGCCAGCGGTAATATACCTCAAAGCACTTTGTTGATGGTTGCAGTGATGATAGGGTAGGAGTTTTATGTTATGATGAACGTGGCACAATATGTTGTGATCATGTGATCATTAATGAAGATAAGGTACGTTGTTAGTGTGGGGTGGGTTTTGGGTGGTGCGGTTTGTGAAGAGGGCCGATTGGACGGCCCAGCGAAAGAGAAGTGGAAATAATGTTTGCGGTGATGAATAGGAAAATCACCGAAGAAAAAAGGCTCGTAGTTGGTGAGGCGAGGGGAGCGGAGAGGGCGTCTCACGTACAGCTTTTAGATTCCAGCGAAGAACGGGTGATTGTTTAGGCATTTAATTATGTTCATGGTGAAAAGAACACAGTATGTGACGATCATGGCGATATCATATCAATGGAGAAAATGGTAGTTGTTGTGGGTAGGAGCTGGGGCAGTTGGGTGATAAGGAGGGCTTGTGGGACGATGAGTCTGGTGACAGACGACTGCACGTGTTAGTTGATGATAAATTATCACAAATAAACTACTCAAAAATGTTCGGAAATTTGTTGTTCTTTTGAGCACGAAATATTGGTGAATTTTGTCACATTTTGAATGAGAACTCCCCACATTCACAAGCAGATGGCTAAGCACTGAAACAGGTGATTGCTACGAATGAGGTATCGTTGGAGGGAAGAACACATCAGCTTTTCATTGATATGAAACACAATATGAATATATCACGAAATATTTTTTTAAAAATCCGAGCTTTTTTTGAGCAGTTTATATGATGAATATTGAGGTATGAACGAAGGAATGGTACGTAGGTCGGTTGTCCTCCGAGCAAAAAGAGCTTGCACAAAGAGTCCTTCGAGTAAACATGGAGTTCACTGTACGTTGAACGGAGACTTCGTTGCTAAAAGGCTGGTGGCAACTACTAATAAATCCAAGATATGCGATTTTTTTATAAAGATTGGTGTTACTCTAGGGAACACATCACCTTTTATAGCGAATATATTGGAAGACGTACTTTTAGCGATTTCAAATATCTTTGGTGACGTCAATAGACCAAATCGTATAGCGCCCTATTCGTCAGCTGTAAATACGGATCACTGAATTACTAGACACTTCCAATAAATTACCGTCATTGCTATTATCATCCAGGTTGCCTGTCGACAACTGGGTTTTCCGGGAGTGCTGAACGTAACAACGGAATCTAGCTACGGACCCGGTGACGGTCCGATATGGCTGGATGACATGGCATGTGCGGGTGATGAACAAAACCTAGCCCTATGCATTCATGATGGTTGGGGCGAGTTTGGGATGTGTACGCACGAGGAAGACGCTGGAGTTGTGTGCCGTTTAAGTAAGTCTTATATCTGTTAGTATTTTGGATATGGAAATAAACCCAGCCGTGTCACCATAACGGTTGGGGTAAGGCCGACATATCTCACCGTGAGAAATGCTCTCAATGGAGTGTTATATTGCTTTAGTTTGTTGTCTCTTTATGGTTTGAAAGTGAAATAAACTTAGCCTAGTGTTCCAGTGTTGTCCAAACAGTTATACGGTGCGGTTGGAAATTGAACGCGTCCAAGAAAAGACGCAGATGTTTGTCGAATGATTTGAAGACATAACAATGCGAACAACGTAAAAGGTGAAATACAATATGGTGTCATACACTGCTAGTCTAAGTTAGAGTAATATTCGCATCGGCAATGCCTAGTGTCATAAAGTTGTATCTTTTTCCGTGTAAGTCTATGGTAATATGAGGGACCGTCAAATTCTTCACACCTGCTTGACGACAAACCGAACAATTCCGCAGACCGAATTGAAATGTATAACGATAATTATTAAACATACTTCGTAGCTAAGATTGGCGATGGTAATCTCAGCCATTTACGAAAGTGTGCAAAGATTATTGCTGAATGTTCAAATAAATTCAACATAACGAGATCTTATCAGCTATCCTGCGAGCACTTTCAAAGGCGGAGTTGAAATATTTTGTCATAAGCCAAATAAATAGGGATCGTATTTGATTGGTAAGACTGTTCTCTTATTTACAGCTGAGATTGGTGATGTTCGTCTGGCTGGTGGTTCGAACAATTTTGAAGGTCGAGTTGAGATATTCTACGACAACGAATGGGGTTCTTTATGTGACATAGGCTGGACGGACCTAGACGCAATCGTTACCTGTCGCCATCTTGGCTTCACAAACGTTTCGAATTTTGGAGAAGCAGGTAATACAAAACAAATTAATAATAGTTTTGTTGTGTTTTATTATGTTACCGAATTTTAGACACGGCATAGTTCCGGATGAAGACAGGTTGTATTGGTGGAATAAAAATATAAATAACAAGATTTGTTATCGCACCGACCCCATAGGCCTCGCACAATCGTTTATAGTGGAGTTTTTAAAACAAGACATAGGCCTCTTAAATCATACGTAGTTAGAGGAGATATAACCTTCAAATATTTGGAAACATAACAACAAAAATAAACATCATGAATAATATGCTAAATTAAAGCTACAACCCTTAGAAATCTAAATACGGGGATGCACAATCGATATAGGAGTGCATATATGAGTTGTTGGTCTGTTTTGGGGACATTCAGTGGCGCATGTTATGTTGGTGTTTTCCTTGTAGTTGGAATGAGTTCTTCTATTATACTTTAAAGAATCAAACATTGAAACGAATGATAAAACATTGATGACATTTTTCAGAATATTTTCTTTATGTAAGATTTTTACATATTTATCGACATTGTGTTAATTAGGTGGACTACCTTTGAATAGAGTCCTCACTGCCTCAGAGCGTAATAGAACTTCTGGAATAGAAATCGTAGCTCTGAGTGTCATGCTTTCGCAATCGTCAGACGAAACGTTTTATGTAATGAACACCGAGACACTTTTTGTTTCAATTGATCTTATATCAGGTATCTTCAGCAGAGGAACTGGTCCTATCTGGCTACGCAATGTATCATGTAGTGGCAATGAAACAACCCTACAAGAATGTGCTGATGATGGTTGGGATAACATAGGTCTATGTAACCATGACAATGATGTTGGAATTGTATGTCAGGGTGGTAAGATTTAATGTCATCATTACATTCCTTCTTTACGAGTTAATCTTATTTCTACATATAATCGCCAGTGATGTACCTCCTTAACTTTGCATATCAATATATATATTTATCTAGCATCGGACAAAACGGTGTGAGTTTTTTTGTATAATAATAATAATAATAATACAAATATATAACAGGGCATTTAAAGCGCTTCTAAAAATGATCACAGCGCTTAAGAAAAATACAACATATAGCCAATATAATATACCCCAGACAACATCCCAAAGTGACTGGAAAGAATGAGAAAGGATGTACAGAAAAGGTAGATACTGTGTTGGGCCAGCCACAGTAAAGACACCAGCTCTTTAATGTGTTCATGGCTGGCTGGCATTTTGTTTTAACATCGATGTTGACGTCTAAATACCTGCCTCGCCTTGAATACTGGACGCCCGTCACTGTAGGTTGTTCTCGCGTGAAGTCAACCTACATTTCAAAATGGTCAAACGGACATCTGGGGTGCGCATTGTGTAAGCTCGACTTACCGCTATGATTGGTTCCAGGAAATTCGTGGTCTTCAAGCATGCGCAGTGAACTTATCTGAGTGCGCCCGCGCGTGTGTGCCGTAAATCCGTTTTCAGGGCAGCCATGCTGTCCTTGGAACAATTCATGCACATTATGTGATAGACTAAGTGTTTAGTGAATCTATACTTGATAATAATTGCAGCAAGATTACAAACAAGGTGTCCAATATCAAAAGAAAGTTGTTAAAATATAAACACATTTAAGGCTCGTTTACAGTTTAAACATATGATAATAAAATTCAATAATTTTGACATGTTTGAAACATGTCGTCTGTAGACGCCTGCCGAGTGGAAAGTGTTAACTTATAATATTTTAACGCAGTTACTTGTATCTTCAGCTTACAACAAAATGCGTTTAGCAGACGGACAAAACAATCTCGAGGGCAGAGTTGAAATTTATCACAACGGGCGATGGGGAACCGTGTGTCCGGACAACTGGGATATAAATGAAGTACAAGCGGTGTGTCGATACCTCGGCTACTCAGGAGATGGCGCTGTACGAAACGACTTCTCAGGGGGTGGAGGACCCGTCTGGCTAAGCGGGTTAAACTGCACTGGTAATGAGACTAATATCGCTGAATGTGAACACGTGGGATGGGAAATTAGCGATCCCGGATGTAACTATGCCTACCAGGCAGGGGTCGTTTGTTACGTCGGTAAGTGAACAACATGCATCTAACTGTTGCCTTTATTTTTAAAAATCGTAATTTATACTTCAAAAGGATTGTCTTATGAAACTTAGATTGGGCTTAATGCTGGTGATCTCTCTGGTGAAAAGGAACAGCAATAGTTTTTTTAGATTATTTAGAAACATATTATTTTGGCTTGTATTTAATTGGTTACGTTACCATGTTTACAGCAAGAGAGGGCGACGTTCGTCTTATATCAGTAGCAGACGAAATCATCAGAACAAGAGGACGAGTGGATATTTATCATAATGGAGCGTGGGGCACAGTGTGTGGAAGAGGCTGGGATATAAAGGACGGGCGAGTTGTTTGTCGTCAACTAGGTTTTTCAAAAGCGGCCTTCTTTCCACCAGTACCAGGTAATGAATGTTCCATCGTACACTGTACAAGAAATTAAAATATATTTATCAAATATAAGGGGAACATTAGCTAAAATCAATTGTATTAAAATTGAAAAGATTTGAACACAGGGACAATTTAGTAATCAGTCGGTAATAACGTATACATCTGGGAAGCGGTGATTTAACCAAATGGTTTGATTATTGACCAGACTGCCATAGCTGTTCAGATGGTAGACCACTAGCCGATGCTTTAGATGGTACACCAGCCGGCATTCTGACCACAAACTGTATGTTGGTTCCCTGCGCCCTGGATTCCCGCGCAAACTCATCCATAGGTGCAGGTATTATAGGGTTCTCCATTACTTGCGAGAATCGACTCTACACCACAATACTTTGTCGCTCGGTTAACACATGTCTTGTGAAGTCCGACGCTGTCGTGAGAGTATACACAGCGTATGTTGTGCCAATCAACACATTTGTTATCATTCTAATTTTAGAAGCTGGCATTAACCGGATTTATTTGTGGATTAGTTTACGTCACTTCATGCATATGTATGAATTTTAGGCCAGCCAATCAATGTGATGACATGATTTGCGCGTACCTGCATCTATGGATGAGTTGTGTGAAGCCCGTTAATGTAGGGAATCAGCATACACAAAATGTTGCCTTCCACATGGTTAGATCGTACTGTAAAACTAATACGTATTGCTCATACGTATAAATGACTTGTACGCAAGACTTATACGATACGGTAGTTGACTTGTACGCAAGACTTATACGATACGGTAGTTGACTTGTACGTAAGACTTATACGATACGGTAGTTGACTTGTACGCAAGACTTATACGATACGGTAGTTGACTTGTACGTAAGACTTATACGATACGGTAGTTGACTTGTACGTAAGACTTATACGATACGGTAGTTGCCAAAGTAATATTCTGAAACACCATACGTACAAGCACTAATGAAAATTGAATTAAAAACCAATGGAAATATTTTGAATTAGTCTCCACTCAATTGTTAAGGTTGCTTGTACATATAGTTACTTTGGCGAGTATAATAGTCGACGTCTTACGTACAAGTCACGTATATGTATGAGTCATCGGACTAGTTTGCAGTACTTCCTTAGGATCCAGTAGGGATTAACCCAGAGCGTTCAGCTGGCTGGATGAAGACCACAGAGTCTGACTTAATATCAGTTGCTTGATAATCTCAGTGAAATAGCTTTTGATGATTTGATGACCTATAAACTATGAATATTTTCGATTTCACCAACAGATCATTTTTATGACCTTGGAATCGAGCCAATACCAGGTAAAATATCGAACTGTATTACAGTTATTTAACGTAAGGCAAGTTTTACAATCCAGATGACATGACAACATGCTGTGCGTGGTGCAATTTCAGTATAATATCCGCACACGACAATATGTTGTGATCTCACAGAAAACCCCACGCTTAATCGTCAACAGTTGGATTTTAAAACCAGAAATGTATATCGATGAACTGATTTTATTGTATTGATCAATCAATCAATATTTCCCTAATACCTGAAACCTTAGCACTTAACTACTTGTGTTCACTTGAAACATAAACAGGGCACTTAGCAAACGATACGTTGTTGAATATGGCGATGCAAAGTAACACTATTAAAGGAATGGGGATGCCTGAACATGCTGAAGGATGTAGACGTGACCTGCCAATGTGGTTCTGAATCACAAACTATGGATCACCTACCTGAGATGCCCTCTTCTGGAAAAGAAACGCACTGCTGTAGATCTGGCTGAGTTCAATGACTGTACTAATGACTGTGTTCAGCTTTGGTTGAAACATAATAATATATATAACTTGTGTGGAAACGCTAAGAACAAGAGATCCAACATTAAGACCACACCGGCAATATGGCTATCAATACAATATTCGGAATATTATGATTGGACATATATACTATATACAGGGTGTCCCAAAGTCTATGCACGTTTTTGAAGAGTCATATCTCATAAAATATAAATCATATGGTATAAATTTAACCATATTTTGATAGACGAGATTTGGGAAATTATTTTGATACCAAACACAACCCTATTGGTGAACCCACAACATTATAAAACTGGTTGAAAGTTTTTGGCCGTGTGAGACCCACCCATACCAAGTACCACACATTGTTTCTAAAACAGGTGCGCATATTAACGGTATGAAAGCAATGTTGCGCATTAGTCACCGTTCACTGCTTACCTTGCAACATTGATGTTTATTACCAAACTCGGTCATTTACAACATAAATAGGCGTAGTAGACAACATTGCACGGCAAAAGTCTTCATTCAAGATGGTTTACAGCATAGATAAGCGAATACAAATTGTATGGTTCTACGCTGAAACAAATTCAGTTTAACTTACTCAACAAAAGTTCAGAAAACATTTTAAAGTGAAACGCGCACCAGGAAGAATGTCAATTCTTTTTTGAACACAGGAACTGTGCATGATTTGTCTCGATGTGGTAGAAAAAAGACTGGTAGATCAACAAGTCACACTGATGTCATAAGACATGCAGTAGCCAAAAATCCAAAGAGATCTATTGTGTGATGTGTGTGTTCACTTTTCTGTTACGTTATTCAGTTTGTTAGGTCTGGGTTTTTGCATTAGCACACGTCTCTGCATAAATGGAAAACATTTCAACTTGATTTCACTATAGAAACGAAAAATATGTGTGATATAGTTTGTTATTATGATGATGGGATCACTGTAATGTAAAATTTTAAATATTACAATTGACGGATCACTTTCCGTGTAACCAACACTACCCGTCTTTTTGTTAATAATCTCAATAGGTATGAATTTTTAACTTTATATTACATTTTTGCAGTAATACATATTTTACTTCTAGGGTGGCATTACAAATAGATGTTACTCTTTCTAAATTCGTATTCTTACTCTTTCTAAATTCGTATTCATATTTTAAATACGACTTATATTTTCTGAAATACACAGCTTCAAAGTCGTGCATAGACTTTTGGGACACCCTGTATAATTATATGCTATAAAGTGAAATGTATAGTGAAACTTTAATCTCATGGCAATATTAGCAGGCATTTAGTAATTTATAATGCCTCGCAAAAGAACACATTAACACTAACAATAGCGAGCCTCAGACCCTCAACCACCGGTTGTATACCCCTGTTCCACAAGCAATACGTATCTTCAATAAACACTTATTACATTAATTTTTCGTCTACTTTCTCTCACAAATAAAGACTATCCTCCTGGTATTGGAGATATATGGATGTCTAATGTAGACTGCAGCGGCGAAGAAACATCATTAAAACAATGCAAGTTTTCCGGATGGGGTGGCAATGACTGTAATCACACAGAGGATGCCGGGATTATCTGCTCAGATTGTAAGATCTTAGATAGATTGGGTCCCAAGGTCCTTCTACAGCCCGAATCCTTACCCTCTCCAAATGTACACACTGCCCAATGCGGAGGTTCTCAATATGATGACTGGAAAAATAAAGTTTTAACACTTTCCACGCGGCAGGCGTCTGCAGACGACATTCCTAAATTTCACAAAATGTTTCAAAAGTGTCAAAGTTGTTTAATCTCATTACCATATTTGGAATTACCGTGTAGAATGCATTGAAATAAGTACAAATATACCTAGTATTGGTTCAGTAAATCTTGAGATAGAATTTGAAAGATGGGAAAGGTTTCTGAAAAATCTGTTTTATAGTTGGTAAAACAAATAGCCGCGTGGAAAGTGTTAAGACTCTGCGTTCATTAGCTCATGAATAGAATTAATCTGATTGACGCATAATCACGCCTAACTGCCCCAGTTGTTTAGCCCAATGTCCCAATATCAAATCGGACCAAATCGAAGGATTGGGGAGGGGGTGCAGCAAAAAGAGTGCGTCTTCGTGGAAATCCACTAATATTGCACATAATGCGACAGGAATAAAGGTAAAGGGCCTTGCTCAAACGGACAACACATTGACCACTACTTGACTTGAACCCATAACCTTTGTATCATGAGTCTAGTGCACTATCCACCTCGACACGTGCCCTAAATTAACTAGTAATGAAATATTACTCAAGATAAAAAGTTACCATTGTACATTTTTTCAGTTGATCTGACGCCGCCCGTGATATATAACTGTCCCCGCGATCTAACAATCATCGTCGAGATTGGAAGCAGGAGTGATCCGGTCTACTGGATGGAGCCATGGGCGGTGGACGATTCCGGTATCACGACTCTACTAACCAATAGTCATTCGCCTGGCTATAGGTTTCCTGTCGGAGCCACTGTAGTCTCATACGTGTTTATAAGCCCTGTTAACAACATCGCTGCCTGTACGTTTACCGTCAATGCTGTTGCAGGTAAGAAATGATAGCGAGATCATGCTTGCGTAGGTATAGATTTCCCGTCTGTGCAACTATATAGTCTTATACGTATTTATAATAATAAAGCCAGTTAACCTAGCTGCCTGTATGTTCATCGTCAACGATGTTGCCATATAAGTAATAGAGAGATTATGCGTGACTGCTATTCTGAAAGAGATAGGGAACTAAATTTCCTCAAGACTGCCTATAGTCAAATTCAACCTTAGTGGTCCTGGTAATAAGCATTGCTGCCTGGTTCATTTTTCAAATGCATTATCACCGACATTGATATCAATTCCCGGTTTGACAGACAGACAGTGTATGAGGCTGTCCACGGAACAGTCAAATTATCTGTAGTAATTTATAATCAGTATAGTTTCCAAGGTGTTTTTTAAACAGTACTATTATTTTATTTTTATTTATTCCGTGAGGGAGCTCTATTGTAGTCTACCCAGGGTTGGTCAACACAGGGTTGGTCCACCCGGGACTGTCTACCCCAGGTGGAAAGTCATGTGGGTATTTCCATCGCTGCATATATATACACATAATATAGGTACATAGATATATTAAGCACTCTATATATTAAGCACTCTATTCAATGGCTAGTCTAACCAGAAATGGTTGTCAATAATAATTGTATATATAATATATGTATACACATAAATAATCACCCAAGATGATCCACGTAGAGTGCTCAAATTAAATAAGGAGCTTTATATCCATCTATAATAGGAGATGTATCCATACCGGATGACAACATTACGCGCGGTACAAAAAAAATCCGTTTGGAATAAAGTGTCAAGGCTTAATTCACGATTCATGACATATCTTGTGATAAGCATTTGTTTAAGTATTTACTGGATCTGTTAATACAATTATATTGAATGACCAATATTACAGAGTCAGCTCATTGATTCATATTTCTTGTTCTAAACACACACTGTAGACAATTGTGCATGGGGTTGTCTGTTTAATAGATCATAAATATTGGTGTGTATGGCTGTACTGCACTGCAAGCAACATGTTGACATCGGGTATGGTAACCACGCATTATCAACTGAACAAATCTCTAACACCATGATATAATTTGTTTTATTAGTGGACAGCACGCCGCCAGAAATAACACAGTGCCCATCAGATATATACTTCCCAGTAAACAACGGCACATCATCTATCTCAGTCTCATGGTCAGAACCGAAAGTATCAGATTTATCGGGTACTATGTTGTTGAGAAGAACTGCTGTTTCTGGAGATGAGTTTCCTATAGGCAGTACCGAGGTGGTTTATATCTTTGTAGACGATTTTGACAATCACGCTTATTGCAATTTTACAGTTAATGTATTGAATGGTAAGTAAATGATTCTATACCCGTCGCTTGGTTTTATATGTGTTATTACTACTACTCTTTTTTGCTGTTGTCAAAAGCGGTAACGAAGTAGTTTTGAAAGCGGGGAGGCACATTTAGAACATAAGAAACGGTCTTTAAGGCCCCTCAATTTTGGTTTTGGGTCAATCAAAGCAAACGAACAGCAAGTTGAGGAGGGCGGTTGCAGTACAATCACGATAATCAATTATTGTGGTCTAAATAAGGTCAACATACTAAAAGGTCAACATACTAAAAGATGATCAATCATTTTAAAACAGGTGGTTCAGGTCAGGGCAGTATGCCACAAACTTCTACAAATAATCTAGATGTCTTCAATTGTCCAACGGACATAATGATTGATGTTGAGCTCGGTACCCAGGGAGAACCAGTGTATTGGGTGGACCCATGGGCTAACAGTACATTCGGGAACGTGACTTTGATACTACAAACCCACATGTCGGGGGCGCTGTTCAACGTAGGAAGATCAAGTGTAACGTATCTTTTCATGGATGTTGCCAGTCAGTTCAGTAACTGTACGTTTACTGTGATTGGAAGAGCAGGTAAGATGGAGTTCTTTCTCGAATAGGAATAGAATATTTAAGTGGTTTCTGTATCTTCATTTGCTTATATGCTCAGTTTGCCAACAGCGATGATGTAGTTAATTAATCTTAAATCATTTTGATCACAAGCATTATTGTGATAGTTAAATATAACAATTTCGATGGTTTATTCAAATCGTATGGATAGTTTACACGAAATGACTTGACTGGCGTAAGATGTGGTCGATAAAATACATTGCATATGTGACATTTGTTAATTGACCTATTACTATTTATAGATATATTATTGTCCATGTCTCTCGATTTGCTCAGCAATTTAAAATATGGTGGCAATGTAGAGGGACTGTTATACCAAGTCTAGCGAAATGAGTCACGTGTCAACAAGTCTGATTTTGCGTTCATATCCTATGGGATAGAGGGCGCTGTAATACTTTAATACCTAGCGCAGACAACGGTAGACACAAATGGCCCTACATTTTTAATCTCCGTTGGTTTCAATGTAAAAATAGATTTTGATTACGACCCCAGAAATGTCATCACATGATGGAACTTAATTATTTCTGGGGTTGTATAACCAATTCGTCGTAACCCGTCCCATTCGCTTGATCACGTAACCTCGTATGCATAATTTAACATTGAATATTCACGATGCGTGAACGAGCCCATGTCCGGCATCGTCTGACTTAGCATTGTTTCCCCGTCTGATTAATTAACTGTCGATTTATTTAAATGTTAACTCCACTATTCAGTCGATACAGCATCTCCTATCGTCATTGGATGCACGACACAAATCTCTATGTCCCATGAGATTGGTGGCGCCCTACCTCGGGTTAATTGGCACGAGCCAACAGCATGGGACATTTCAAGAAATATCACGCAGACATCGTCTCACCAACCGGGAGCAGTATTTGATGTTGGAAAAACTAACGTGTCCTACTCATTTGCCGATAATGCAGGAAATGTCGCTGCGTGCGATATTGAAGTCAATGTGATAGTAGGTGTGTACAAATTATTTGTGATAATGAGGGCGGTAATACGAATCGGATGGGTATTCGTGTAAAACCTCCGTGTTATTAAAAAAAAGGTTAGCAAGTTAATAAAATGTCCATCTCAGTTGTACCAACTAATTTAGGATTCTTTATGACAGATATTGTGGTTGGGCACCTTATTGTTTATACCAACACGCAGCTCTCCCTTTTTCAAAATTATCAAACCGTTTTTATTTTTTTTGTTAAAGGAGGTGTCCCGCAAGCATAAAAATGTGCATTATATGTTAGAAAAATAACTTTCGAGCCGAACTTTTGTAATTATATAGAACAAAACACCACACTTATGACAAAAACAAATAAAAACCGCAATCTCTCAACATGCACTTTTTAAAATTCGCGGCGATCAAAAGTCCCAGTGTCGATGATGTCATAGTTATACAATGCTCATGCGCAAATTTGAGCACCGATACCCATGACGTCATCGACACCGGGACTTTCGATCGCCGCGAATTTTAAAAATTGCATGTTGAGTGATGGCAGTTTTATTCATTTTTGTGACTAGTATGGTGTTTTGTTCTATATAATTACGTAATTTCGGCTCGATAATTATTTTTCTAACAAATAATGCTCAATGTTGTGGTTGCGGGACCCTTCCTTTAACAGCAGCTAGCGCTAACATCACGTCGTACGTTTGTACTATTATGATAATTTTGTGTTTTGAACTATACCGCGCACCATACAACTCACAATGACATTGAGTTCATCTCAATCACACAAACTGACCGAGTACAGAAACTGGCCGGGTGGTTAACCACTTTTGGCAGTAGTTAGTTGCATTTGGGCCTAAAATGTCTAAATAAAACATATCATGCACCTGCGATCTGCTGAAACTAAGCCAAAAATATAACAGAAATGTTAAGACAAATATGGTGTTTCTTCCGATATCAAAACATTTTGATGGGAAAAAAGGCTAAGTAATCGGAACATCCACCTTCAATGTAATCAATGAACAGGAAAGTGAATTGTTGAAATTGTTATGAATATTGCAGCCGTTATTGCCATAATAATAGAATCTTGTTTCCAGCAGCCTGGTGCTAGGCATAGATGAAAGGAACCGACAATTTGGAACCCGGTAGTATATTTTAACGGAATAAATTGTATTGGAAACTGGAAAACCAATGCTTAGCACCAGGCTGCCGGAAACGGGATTCATAAAAATACTGTACCTCTGTAATTTTCAGTTGATACTCACCCACCGACGATTCGAGACTGTCCCAGTACTATCAATAAAACAATTGAGCTCGGAGCAGGTGGGGTACCAATTACATGGACGGAACCTTTAGCAGACGATGCCTCTGGTGCGGTCGACATATTGCTAAGGAGCCATAAACCTGGCGCCAATTTTGCAAACGGAACGAGTCTCGTTACGTACTTGTTCGCGGATTCATCGGACAATGTGGCTAGTTGCATTTTCACTGTAAATATCGAAACTGGTACGTGATAATCAAGGTTATTTTAGTTGAATTCAAGGTATTACATTTCGATAGAAATTTGTCGCCTTTGGTTGTGAATTTTGCCTTGTTTGTGTGGAACATTGAAACACGCTAAATTGGCTGTGTGGAATAATAATCAATGTCCATCTTGTTGTGTAAGTCCGCTGGATAGTGATAATATCATTAATGAAATCGAAGACATAACAGGAACATTTATAGTCTGGTCCAATGGGGTTTTTTTTCAAACATTAAAGGGACATTAAGAGATGTGTTGGAGGATGCGCCCTCATTTATGATAAAAACTGGAATTGGTTTATTTTTACAATTGCATTACATGTATGAACTTACACCTATAAGGATCAGACCTCTTTGTACAACAAAACGTCGATTCAAAAATGCTGATCGATGAGGTATGAGGGGTTCCGTATAAATGAAATTTTGAGAATCCGTTTAGCTCTTTTTTTGGGGGAGTTCGATGTCTGTTTAACATTATTAGCTTTTGGTGAGATTAACATCCATTTTTATAACACTAATCTATCATTTGTCCTGATTTATTCACCTCTTTTTTTCCAAAGTTGATACAACGCCACCAATGTTATCTCAATGTCCAACTGATATGTACCACAATGCACCGCGAAATGGTAAAGTCGTCTGGTGGACGCGCCCTTCAGCTGTAGATCTTTCCGGCGACGTCATAATGACAATTGATGGTGAACGTGATGGCCCTGGGACGGGATTTCCGCTGGGTGTCACAGCGATTCGATATACTTTCTCAGATAGCGCTGGCAATGAAGCCGAATGCTCGTTTGATATTGACATTCAAGGACGTAAGTGATTCAAGTAGATACATTATATATGTCCCTCATCGGTGTCTTTTTGTGCGGTGCTGCGGAACAACTGGTTTGAAAACAACGCAAAAATGTTGATGTAATAACTTTGAAGTTAACAAATGCTAACTTAAACTTTGCCTATAACCAATCTAGCTGGTACCAAATGATAAAAATCCATCAATGTCATGATTATCATGCAAATATTTATATATATCATATAATTTTCTTGTTAAATCAAATATGTAAATCTGTGCCACAGCGTAAAGCTACAACTCAGCAAAAATGTTGACAATGATGTTGAGTTTGAGAGCTTTTTTCACGGAAGCATAATAAGAAACATAAGATCATTAACATTTTTCTTACATATTCTTCTATTGGGTCACATTGCAAACCAGTACGTATGGCTCATATAATAAGGTGACCTTTACGTAAGACCTTCACAATTGATGCCAAAGTAATATGTTGAATCTCCATACGTACACACGCAAGTATTTCCCTTAGGGATGGCATCGAGATTCGTACGGATTGAAAACCGTAGATCGGAGAGGGTAAACGCACTGGCTGTCCGTTCACGGGAGTTGTTCAATGCGTTCGCTAAGCATGGCTAAACACGTATTGGTTGGTCATTATTTAACCGCGTTCCGTTTATCTACACAAAACTGTCCGTTTATCCCAATGCGTTTTCCCTCTCCGATCTACGGTTTTCAATCCGTACGAATCTGGATGCCATCCCTTAACGAATACAAATATTTCTATAGAAATATTTGCATATTTGTCACTTATACGTAAGAGCCACCTGTAAGTTTTGCAGTGCTGCCTTTGATAAACCCTTGTACAGATGTGCCCTCCAAAGAGGATTTCTTGAGCAACACCAGCATGCTTCACTTTCATCACATGACCACTGATTGCTGTCACCAGTGTCTACTGGCTCCCATTGACATTACATTGCAACCAAAGGCTTTATAATGTTATTAAACGAGGGTCTTTAAGAAAATCCTGCTGCCTGTAGTACAATTGATATGACTTCAATTCAGTCCTGTTGTTTTCTTTATACCTGGGTTCTTGTTTTGGAATAACACAATTGGGATTCAACTTCTTGTCATATATGTGGCCAAGATGCCTGGTGGTAAGCATGCTGGACTACACACGATATCTTCTTTGTGTTCTTTCCATTCATACCTTTTTTAAATTTCAATCTCTCGCACTATGTATCTGGTTGACAAACTAGTTCCTGAGATAGTCGGTTGCCCTATCAACATGATGCAAACGGTAGAACTTGGTATTCCAAACATGGCCGTTATGTGGGAGGAACCATCGCTTTCATCTGGAGTAAATACGGAGCGAGCAGCCCTTCTGTTTAAAACTCACTCACCAGGGGCGTATTTCTCTGTCGGAAAGACAGACGTGTCGTATGTTTATGCAGACTACTCCAGTAACGTCGTCAGCTGTACGTTTAGTGTGCTTATAAGGACTGGTAAGTTTTTAACGCGCGTGCGCGTTGTTTGAAATCACTTTGAAATAATGAACCACTGCCGTACTTGATGATGAACTTTATACTCGTTGGAAAGAATACCGCCCCCTATTATGAACTCATGTGTCTGTTACCACTGATCTATATAATACTGTAATGTTAAAGGAGGTGTCCCGCAAGCATAATATGTTAGAAAAATAACTATCGAGCCCAACGTTTGTAATTATATAGAACAAAACACCACACTTATGACAAAAACAAATAAAAACCGCAATCTCTCAACATGCACTTTTTAAAATTCGCGGCGATCGAAAATCCCAGTGTCGATGATGTCATAGTCATACAATTCACATGCGCAAATTTTAGCACCGATACCCATGACGTCATCGACACCGGGACTTTCGTTCGCCGCGAATTTTAAAAATTGCATGTTGAGGTGATGGCAGTTTTTATTCATTTTTGTGACTAGTATAGTGTTTTGTTCTATATAATTACGTAATTTCGGCTCGATAATTATTTTTCCAACAAATAATGCTCAATGTTGCGCTTGCGGGACCCTTCCTTTAAGCGCTACATTCATGTGCATGTACATGATACCGAGATACACGCGTCCGAACTTCATGCAACCACAATAACGTAACAACGGTAGTCATTGGGTATTTAGAGTGTGAATTATTTGATATTTTAGTATGGGCTGTTTATGTAATTAAATCGTAAACGGTATCATCTGTAATTTATTGTACGGTTTTTCAGTGAACTCAGTGGATATTTTTGACGCAATTTTCTATTTTTAAATGAAGAAAACCAAATCAGACTTTGCCATTTGACCTTGCTGGGCCAGAAATATACCGGAAATAGCATATCTCGAAAACAAATCCCACTTTTATGCCCCTTAGTCCTAAAGGAAAATGCCATAATTTATGTGTATTTCACAGTCACGTAACTGTAAAATATGATAACTAGTTTGACAAGAATAAAATGATAAATAGAACAGAATATAAACATTTTTAGCGTGCTCTTGGGTCAATGTGCGTAGGGGGGCATTAAACACGGTAATGAGGTTTTTTTTATTATTTCTGCACGTTCGAGCGGAATGGGCCGAAATGCGGATAGATATATAGTTACTTCATACTGTAGAGTCCCCGTGAAGTTGGTTCTCATCTACTATGCTATGAGTAAAACAAAACACAAGCTGCGTCAGCATTAGATAATATAAATAATAATTTCAAAAGAAGAAAATGCCGTGATCTTAAAGCATTCCATTCAGAACCTGAACTCCTTGGGTGTTAAAGAGGCACTGAGAGATCCAAGAAGTTGAAACTCATAATAGTGTAACAGTAAACTCTCATTATTCACGGTGTAACACAACCTTTACCACACTTTACATTAAATTTCCACCGAAATTCACTTCTTGTTGGCGCTGTTTGTGTTTTTAACACTCTTCTTGTTTTAAATGGTGAGAATGAGTGATCGTTAGGGTAAACGCTCATTGAATTTAATATGATACACGCGCGCGTATGCCAAGTGGTCAAGGATTCTAATCATGACTTAAGTCGAAATGTCCAATTTTCAAGTTGGCGTTTAAATCGGTTCGTTTTTGAGGCAAACGATGAGTTATGAGACAGCGTTCAACATCAGTAGGAAATAGCAAATTGTATCTTTATAGTAGAGATCGAACAAAAGGACTATTTTATTCAAAGTAACATTTCGGATTTAATTATGAGAACATTATTCTACTCAAACCTGGTTTAGATACCTTTTCGAGCCATTATTCGTAAGCTCCGTATTCCCTGAACCATCGTAATCGCTTCATTCAGCGTTGTGTATTGTTTACTTCCCTCCCCTTATCACATGACCGCCTTTTGTGCTATCAAATGACAGCAGGCCATCGTAGATGACGGGTAGGTCATAGCCGGTGTCTCTGTTGAGCGTCGGTTTCTGCGTCCTTATTTCGATAGCCTCCCTCATTTTGTGTTTGCAAAATGGATTCTCTCTGGCGATGACTTGCTGATCCCGAAAGCAACGGAGCTCAAAAAATAATGTCTCGAAAAAGGTCGTCGTCGTCTACGCTTTCCGGCTATGTTGCCATTGCGCTCGCAACTATTGCTTTCCAGGTCTTGACCTGTATACGCTCAAGTTGCGCTTTGACAATTAGAGTAATAAGCTCAGTGGTCCGTCACGATCCACTCCCGACAACCTAACCTAACCTAACCTAAATGTGTGTACAGACACAGACCCGGGATGACCCCCTTCTCTTTACGAAGGAGTCTGTGACCTTTTAACGTGCTCGGGGATAGCTCTTCCGATACACGGGACCAACATTTCTACGTATCTTCCGATACACGATCCTCCATGTACATGCCTACTTCAGTCTGCACGGTCTGAAGGAGGCATGGGGACGAGGCTGTGTTGGTGTATCGAATTGAACTCACGCTCAAACGATCCACCAACAGAACTACGGTGCGCAGCAGTGTTACGACGCTCTAACCGACTGCGCCACAAAGGTATCTAAACTAATCATTAAAACATGATCGAGCCAAATATAAGTTTGCATGCTGCTAATGTATACCCTATTTGCACAGAGGATACGTCTCCACCGGTTATTACCCAGTGTCCACCTGACATAGAACGTATAGCGACCTCTCTCAGTGCTGGTACCAAAGTTACATGGACAGAACCTTCTGCTACCGACTACTCATCCTTCACTCAGAGTAAATCACATGAACCAGCCAGTCTCTTCAACATCGGTACTACACAAGTCATGTACGTGTTCACGGATGTCGGGAATCATCAAGCTTCGTGTAATTTTGACGTAACGATTGAATCTGGTGAGCATTTCGTTTTTATTTCTAATCTATAATATTTCTATTAAAGGTGGATGTTCTGATCACTTAAGCTTTTATTTGCCCATCAACATCAGAAGAAACCCCATATTTTTCTAATTATTTCTGTAAAATGTTTGTGTACCTTTAGAATACCCTACCAATTCGACGGCGCGCGAAGTTACCCCTTTTGAGCAATCATCGTCGACGTCGCGGAGCGTGATGTATCCCGTAATGATCTTCTACCACGTAACTACTCGTAGAGAAGATATCGTCCTGATTTTTTCTAAGTTCAAGGGAGAATAGAAAATGAATCAGTGCATGTGTCACACACGAAAGCTAAGCAGCGCCGGTTAAGCCATCATCTTCTCCGGCGCGAAGTTCAACCTTTTTCTCCGAATTAATCTAGATCAGCGAAGCAGCGCCGGTGAACAAATGATGAAGGTATCTCCTGTGACTTCGTGAAGCTCAACCTTTTTTTTTTTTAAAGAATTGTTACATCAGGGAACGAACGACCGCGCCGGTGAAGCCATCATGTTCGCTGGCGCGAAGCTCAACCTTTTCCAAATAAATCTACATTAAATCTCAACCTTTAAAAAAAAATCTACATCGGCAAAGCACCACCGGTGAAGCCATCATCTTCGCCGGCGTGAAGCTCAACCCTTTTCGGAAAACAAATCTACATCGGCGAAGCATCGCCAGTGAAGCCATCATTTTCGGCGGCGCGAAGCTCAGCCTTTGTTAGAAACAAATCTATATCGGCGAAACACCGCCGGTGAAGCCATCATCTTCGCCGGCCGGTTGTAAATCGGGCCAGCAATCGGTAACACCTACCATTAACTGATAGATGATCGAATTACACAACTAATTAATGTAAACAAATAGCTGGCTTTGTTTGTTTTGGTCGCACCTTTTCGATTTGTAGTTTTTAAAAGCACGATGATCAATACCCAGAGAGTTACATAAATATAGAACTCCTCGGTAATTTGTTTACTTTTAATTACACAAGTAGCACAGATCTTACGCAAACGCCTTGCGCATCTACAGGGTGTCCCAAAAGTCTATGCACGTTTTTGAAGAGTCATATCTCATAAAATATAAACCATATTTTGATAGACGAGATTTGGGAAATTATTTTGATACTAAAAACAACCCTATTGGTGAACCCACAACATTATAAAACTGGTTGAAAGTTTTTAGCCATGTGAGACCCACCCATACCAAATACCACACATTGTTGCTAAAAACAGGTGCGCATAAATTAATGGTATGAAAGCAACGTTGCGCATTAGTCACAGTTCACTGCTTACCTTGCAACATTAATGTTATTACCAAACTCGGTCACTCACAACATAAATAGGCGAAGTAGACAACATTGCACAGCAAAAGTCTTCATTCAAGATGGTTTATAGCATAGATAAGCGAATACAAATTTTCAGTCTACGCTGAAACAAATTCAGTTCAACTTACTCAACAAAAGTTCAGAAAACATTGTGAAACAAGTGAAACGCGCACCAGGAAGAAAATCCATTCTTAAGTTGGTGGATACAATTTTTAACACAGGAACTGTGCATGATTTGTCTCGATGTGGTAGAAAAAAACCTGGTAGATCAACAAGTAACATTGATATCATAAGCCATGCAGTAGCCAAAAGTCCAAAGAGATCTATTCGCTGTGTGATGTGTGTGTTCACTTTTCTGTTACGTTATTCAATTTTTTAGGTTTGTGTTTTTGCATTAGCACACGTCTCTGTATAAATGGAAAACATTTAAACTAGATTTCACTATAGAAACGAAAACAATGTGTAATATAGTTTGTTATTATGATGGGATCACTGTAATGTAAAATTTTAAATATTACAATTGACGGATCACTTTCCGTGTAACCAACTCTACCCGTCTTTTTGTTAATCTCAATAGGTATTGATTTATGAACTTTATTCCTCCGAAGTATAAAATTACATTTTTTGCAGTAATACATATTTTACATCTAGGGTGGCATTACAGGCAGATGTTACTCCAATGTTTGGTATCAAAATTATTTCCCACATCTCCTCTTTCTAAATATGTATTCATATATTCAATACGACTTATATTTTGTGACATACATAGCTTCAAAGTCGTGTATAGACTTTTGGGACACCCTGTATTAGGGGCTTCTAGTTTAACATATGTCGTGTATATTTTTACATAATAGTTGACGTGCCGTTTCCCCGTGTGAATGGTCATTTACCTTTCGAGGTTGACTACGGACTTTATCTACTTGTGTAACCCATTACGTCACGATATACTGGGAATAATATTTCTTCATCATTAGCTATAGCTTTATGCATTTTAGGTATAACGATAATGGAGATTTTCCTAACATCACCAGTCGGTAAATTTGTTGCAGCTGCCGTAGTAAAGATTGCTTGGATTCTTATCATATCAATTACGTGAAGCTTACATCCAGCGTTATTGAAGATTTACTTGAAACCTAAACTGGCCCGCTCCAATCGTGGGTTTCTAAATTTAAGACACTCCACTCAACCTGGTCTCCTTGTTAAACTGCACTATATATGCAGTTTATCTGTAGGTATAGTGCAGTTTAAGATCCAGATTAGATTGATTCCGTTAGCGCCCTCAACGGAATAAATCGCAATAACACTGACAATGACAGTATACGTACAAATATAAAATACGTACAGTATACGTATTTTATATTTGACACCGTTGAAATGATATTGATACATAATCATATGCCAAAACACTCAGGGGGTTGGTGGTCGGGTAGGTAAAAACAAGGAGGGCACAATCTATAAGTATTGGATATCCAACAATCTTAAACTATAAATATTGGATATCCAACAATCTTAAACAATAAATATCGGATATCCAACATTCTTAAACTATTTTCGTTTGTGTTATTGCGATTTATTCCGTTGAGGGCGCTAACGGAATGAATCTAATCTGGATCTTAAATTGCACTATACTTACAGATTAAGACGAATTGTAAACTGCATATATAGTGCAGTTTAACAAGGAGACCAGGTTGCTCCACTCGTTGTCCTCTCGTTGTCCTAATAAAACAAGACAACTCCCTCAATTAACGTAGCCTTACAATATTGGCAGCTAAGAGGAGTATTATACCTCTGTACTATGTGACGAAGCAAACCGACTTGATGATGTTTCAAACACCAAACCCGCCAAGTTTTACCCATTTATGACTAACGAAAATACCTAAAATAATGTAATTTTCTCTACATTCGGTTTTTAAACCATGATTTTGAAGTAATTAGGAATCGTACCGATCTGTAACTTAGAAGATCTTTATGATTTATGATCAAAAATGCAAATCTGCAAGAAAATCTACTTTTATAGTAAAAATCAATGATAGAGGGCGCTACTTGGAACAGATCACATAATATGCCTTTAATATTCTTCCTCGTTGGGTAATCGACTCATGGTAACCTACCCTTTAAATTTATTTGATTCTCCCGTTATGTTTTAGTGAACATTGTCTTCTTTGAGGTATCAAATTGCCCAGATGACATTACCAAAACTGTTGAGTTAGGCACTAGATCTGTAGCTATCCACTGGAAAGAACCAACCGCCACGGTAACATCTGGTAACATTGGTAACGTAACGATGACATCTCGAAGCAAAAGACCTGGAGATTTCTTCGTTGCTGGTGAAACAGGAGTCGTTTATGAATTCACTAATGAAGCCGGACATGTGGTTGATTGCTCTTTCAAAGTCATGATAAATACAGGTAAGATTGATGAATTTGGGATTATAAATGTTGATATATGTATTTGTTTGACAGAATTTAAAGTGAACCGAATGTAGCTTGTCTTATGATCTGGAATAAACCTCCGCGTACCATCAGAAATGATTTCTTAGTTTATTACTATGCCCATTCTTTATACTTAGTGCCTTGCGCATGTCAGCCCCTTTATGGCAAAAGGATGTATCTTATATATGCTTTCCTAATGCTATACTTCCTTTTAACATGGATTGTGTTAACTTGGTTCAATAATCCTCACTTAGGAAGAGGTTGCAACTTGTAAAGACAATAAAAGTAATATACTGCCTTTTACCACTACATGATTTATGGAGAAAAAAGCTAACTTTGATCATGTTAAAAGGAAGTATACTGTTAAGAAACTACATATAAGATACATTCTTTTGCCATAAAAGGGCTGATGTGTCCTGACTTCTATAAAGCTATTATCACTATGATGATGCTGTAAAAGTACTATACCTAATCTTCACTATTTCTCAGTCGATACAACGCCACCAACGATTCACAACTGCCCACGTGACATACACACGGGGATGGAGGTAGGATCACGTGGTGTGTCCAAAACATGGATTGAACCAACGGCAACGGATCTCTCCGATGACGTCATTCGTCTTGTAAGAACACACATTCCTAACACGTTGTTTTACCCTGGATTGACGGTGGTGACGTATATCTATGCGGATGCCTCTCATAACCTGGCTTCATGTGAATTTACCGTTAACACAAGAGCAGGTCTGTATTTTGCGTTAGGTGTGCCTTACTTTAAAGACTATTTGGCTACCTTTTACAAATATTGAGCTACATTGTACGAAAATTGGGCTACATTTACGAAATTGAGTTACATCGTACGAATATTGGGCTACATTTACGAAAATTGGGCTAAATTAACTAATATTGGGCTACATTGTACGAATATTAAGCTACAATGTATGAAAAATTGGCTTCATTGTACGACTTCTGGCTACAAAGGTCGACGATATTGTACGAATATTAACACTAATGTAACAATTTTATTGTTCGAATATTAACACTAAATGTAACATACAAGGGACAAGAGTAATATAATTTATTGAAATATTGAAAAATACATAAATGGGTAAATACGGACGGTTGCAACAGTGGGAACTTGCCGAGTTCAAATCCATATTGGCTTGCTGGAGTATATCCTCAAATTGTTCTACAAGTTAATGAATTTTGTTTCAAAGGCAAAGGGCCAATTCACCCAATTCAGGGTGAACTGGCTTACATCTGTTCATTTGGTGACAGATTAATTTGAGTTAAGATGGAGAAATCTGAGATATTCCCAAAGGATCTGGTTGGTAAGAGGACCTAAGGGTTTAAAGTAAAGAACATTATGTTCATTAGAATAATTGGAAAATTACCCATCAATTTGATCATGATCTGATAATGTCATATTTTATCACTGTTGTGATCTACTCTCGGAACCACGGGAACTGGGTTTTCACCATTTCTTGTGCTCAAAAGATGCGCTGCTGTCTACTCAATGAAGTCGTCGCTGTTCTGACATACCGGCACATCACTTTACTTATTTCTGTTGTGATGTGCCGGTATGTCAGAACAGCGACGAAGTGTAACATTGACAATCACAGTAATAGAGAGTTACTCTTTATGACAAAGTCTTTTGAGGTTAAAATAGGAGTGATTTTGATAAGTTGAGATTGTTATAATTGTGGTATAATTCGAAAGATGAACACATGAGCTTGCAATGTGGCATTGATATGCGGCACAATGCGAACATATCACGAAATAATATACAAAGGATAGGCGATTGAAATAATGGACCTTTTTTAAGGGTTATTTCTATGCGCAAGACATTTTTGTTTTTTTGTTATTGTTAGTTATTGTTATAATTGCCCTCATTATTTTTAGAGGACACATCGGTGCCGCTTATTACATCATGTCCTTCGAATATCACCAAATCATTACCACAAGGAACGTCCTCAACGACGGTAACATGGAAGGAGCCACAAGCCATAGATATGTCTGGAGATGTAATGACGAGATCGATGTCTCATACATCCGGTGACAGATTTACGATCGGTACTACGAATGTGGTCTACCAATTCAAAGACAGTGCGCAGAATTCGGCAACTTGTACATTTGATGTGACGATTATCAAAGGTACGAATCTTGTTTATAATACACGAGGGCCGACTCGCGTATCGACTGCAGACTCTTATTCAATCTGAATCTCCCGGATGTTGACCGATTTCTAACTGTAGGCGGCGGGCTCGGCCGTAAATTTATAATACCCAGCTGTGACGTCATCATATCTAAAAACATACATTTTAGAGACTTGGGCTGATATTCTGAAAGGAGGTTTAAACCTGGACTAAGCTAGTCTAGGTTTAAACCTCCGCCTAAACCTGGTCTAAACCCAGATTCATATTCCCAAAGGTGGCTTAAGTTAAGCCATGGCCTAAGTCCTGCTCAAAAGCCCTAAACCAGGGCCTAACTTTAGGCCCTCCAGAGGGTAGGTTTAAACCTGGACTAAGTGCTTATTTGAGATCAAAAATGGCCGCTGCGTGAGACTTAACAGGTTATACAGTGGCCCAGTTTCTTCAATTTATGAAAGAAATGAGCTATTTAAGCATTAAAATGTGCCTCACAGAATAAGTACCACTATGTTTTGCAACTCATTGGTAATGTGTGACTGCGGATGGAATGTTCAGTGAGTAGCAGCACTGGTGAGTAGATCATCATATAAGCTTATTACAATATATGAAAATACTTTCATGTTACAATGCAGTCTATGCAGCAACAAGGCTGCCGTTAGCAATGAGGAGAAGTATTCCCAAATTAGTTACAATTTAATTGTTATCAATGGATCTTTAATCCTGAATCTTTGATTTTATAGTTGCCTAGTTTACTTTCCACGGGATAGTTACATCATTGCATCATTAATATTGCAGCACTAAATAAATAGTAGGCTAATCAATTTGATTCTTAGAAATGGCGTTTACACATGCACAGATAATTAATTGAACAGGGCCAAGTAAGTACATGTTCTAAACTTTCGCATCGTATACATCCACCTCATTGTGTACATCCTGTCGTTCACGTCCACCTCAGTCGTATACGTCCACCGTGGTCATGAACGTCCACCTCAGTCATGTATGTCCACCTCAGTCATGTACGTCCACCTCAGTCACGTACGTCCACCTCAGTCGTGTACGTCCACCTCTGTCGTGTACGTCCACCTCTGTCGTGTAACATATATGCTATTTAGCCTAGTTAAGCCTAGTCCGGCAGCTTATTTCCTTACGAATGACATTTTTGGCATTAAATTGTTTGACCGGTTAATGATGTTGATCTTATGCGTAACTCAAAATGTGATATCTTATCCAAAAAGCTAATCCGGGCACATGTTATGCTATTTAGCCTAGTTAGGCCTAGTCCGGCAGGGAAAACAGCTTTTTCCTTGCGAATGACATTTTTGGCGTTAAATTGATTGCGGTTTGACCGGTTAATGATGTTGATCTTATGCGTAACTCAAAATGTGATATCTTACCCAAAAAGCTAATCTGGGCACATGTTATGCTATTATTTAGCCTAGTTAGGCCTAGACCGGATGGAAAAACAGCTTTTCCCTTGCAATTTCAAAGTGAACACTATTTTCTGTACCTGTATCTGTGGTTGTAATGGGTTGTAATGTTCACACTCCTTGAACAGAGCACAATAGAAAACAGGAGTAGGTGCGCGTCCCTATTATCTAGAATCCTTGGATAACACAGCGATCAAATCAAACAGCCGTGGTCCACTTTAGTCTTGGATGTCCACGTCCACTTTTATTCATGTAGGCCTACATCCACATTAGTCGTGTACGTCAAACTTAGACATGTACGTCAACCTTGTATGTCCACCTTAGTCGTGTACTTGTGTATGACCACCTAATACGCCCACCTTTAGTCCTGTATAAATCCACCCCAGTAGGCCTATACGGAACTTGAGCTATAATACCAGTACATGTTAGGTGTGATGTAATGCTCTGCATGTACTGCATTCCCATAATGGAATACCTTTACAGTATGGTAAGTCTATATATAAATTATAATTGAATTTGGCGTACGGTGGCCAATTGCCATTTTCTATCCCCCGAAAGGTTAGGTTTATCACATATGGGGATGCAGTACATGCAGAGCATTGTACCCAAAATGTTGTCTCATGTAGAGCTTTATGTACAAAACTGACATAAACGTACAAGACTGACACAGATAGATTTACACAGCTGATGGGGACGTAGGAACAGACATGGCTCACGAATCGATACATAAGATGTGATTGTTATAGGTCTATGATTGAGTAGATATTAGCCTATCAATATTTTGATACAAATATTAAACTAGTTCTTGTATAATTTTGATTTGATTATGCCCCCCCCCCCCCCCCCCCATGTATTTGTTGCTAATTCAATAACAAAAAATGTCAGGTTACAATATGGTTTGCGCATAGGCTATCGTGCTAGCAATGAATTATGACAGGAAATGTGTCATTCCCATAGGCCTAAAAGAGATGAAATATTAATGTGTACTGTTTATATACAGTTTTAGGGAGTGTTCATAAATACTTTGGTGGGGGGGGGGGGGGGGCTGGATATTATAGGGGAGCCCAAAAAGTTGTAATACTCTGCAAAGGGGTGGTCAAAAAAGTTGTTGAAAACCTCAACAGAGAGGGGGGAGGTCAAAAAAGTTTAAACACAGTTTATTAGTTTCTAAAATTTTCTGGGGGCCCCAAACCCCTGTTTTACCTGTAGGCCTATGCACATTTTTTGCAGAACGTTCAATAATCAATGTAAGAATAGCTATTTTTGGCACGCTATGCGCGCAGATGTCCACGAACCTATCTTCATGTACTATAATAGCCCAGCTAAAAAAAAAGAAGGGCAAATTCATGTCAATAGCAAACAACAAATATTGCACGCACATTGTATTTAAAGCCAGGATATATAATTGGAGGGGGCATCCTAATTGGTTTCAAGAACGGAGATCCGTGCAATAAATAATGTGAAGTTATTCAGGGGATTATTAAAGACAAAGGTAACCAAAGACGGGACCAAAGATACCTGCAATTGAAGTGGGAGTTCTGATTCACTCTAGATTCTACATCCTGCCCTTTTGTATTTATGAATGGTCCCTTAGGATACAATAGAGAGATAATCCCTTAATACTAGCATTCAACATAATGCAATAACATTTCCTGCTTTCACAAGTTTATGGCATAGAAACTTTGTATTGTTTCAGCTCCTGTAATGTATTCTAGCAGTATTTTCCCACCAAAACTGTGAAAGGTCACAGAAAGGTCAACTCCTTAGCAATGAGCATGGGCAGATCAGTTTTGGGCTGGTTACCTTGGCGATAAGTCCATGGTCTAAACTTAGACCTGGCCTAAGTGTTAGTCCTAGGTTTAAACCTTGGCTTAGTTAGGCCAGGTTTTGGGAAACTGGATTTAGGTTAGACCAAGGTTTAAGCTTAAACCTGGCCTAACTAAGCCAGGGCTTAAGTTAGGCCACCTTTCGGAATATGGGCCTTTGGCTTTAGCAACGAGTCTAAGTGTTTTTAAAATCAGTTTATCCATTTCATTTTTATAAATACAAAAAAACCTGCCCTATTTAACACATTTTAAAGCCAAGTTATATGACATTTCTCTCTGACATTGTTATGCGATCGGCTGATATTATCCCTTTTTTCATTTGGATATATAAATTGTTACCGTCCGAGAACCGCGCTAATGAACATACCAAATTGAAGAAAATATGATTCCCGTTTGATATATAGAAACACAACCTGTCGGAAAAAGTCGGAACAGCTTCTAAATCATTGCCAAAGTTGACCACATTTTTACTAGATAAGACAAATTAGCGGTGCCGGGTAATGATTCTGCCGAATTCGGCAGCTTGTTTGTTGAGTGGCAGTGGCGCGATCATGTTCATGATTGTCGACGCTATTTCGAACATAGCGTGCATAGGATATACCTTTTAATTGAAAAATAGCTATATTAACGACTCTCACATAGAAACGATCGGCCCTTTTGAAAAAAAAAGATTTATTTAACCAAATAATGGTATTTGGGCTCATTTTTCAAATTCTGATATTTGTCGGTCAAGCGTAGAATTAAAAAATAAATCTTAATAATTTCTAAGCGAATGACTTTTTTATCGTCAAATTGATTGCGGCTTGGTTTTTTTGTATCATCGATCTTATATGTACCCAAAAAATTGGAATTATTTAACCAAATAATGGTATTTGGGCTCATTTTTTCAAATTTTGACATTTGTCGATCAAGCCTAGAATTTTAAAAAAAATCTTAATAATTTCTAAGCGAATGACTTTTTTATCGTCATATTGATTGCGGCTTGGTTTTTTTGTATCATCGATCTTATATGTACCCAAAAAATTGGAATTATTTAACCAAATAATGGTATTTGGGCTCATTTTTTCAAATTTTGACATTTGTCGATCAAGCCTAGAATTTTTAAAAAAATCTTAATAATTTCTAAGCGAATGACTTTTTTATCGTCAAATTGATTGCGGCTTGGTTTTTTTGTATCATCGATCTTATATGTACCCAAAAAATTGGAATTATTTAACCAAATAATGGTATTTGGGCTCATTTTTTCAAATTTTGACATTTGTCGATCAAGCCTAGAATTTTTAAAAAAATCTTAATAATTTCTAAGCGAATGACTTTTTTATCGTCAAATTGATTGCGGCTTGGTTTTTTTGTATCATCGATCTTATATGTACCCAAAAAATTGGAATTATTTAACCAAATAATGGTATTTGGGCTCATTTTTTCAAATTTTGACATTTGTCGATCAAGCCTAGAATTTAAAAAAAAATCTTAATAATTTCTAAGCGAATGACTTTTTTATCGTCAAATTGATTGCGGCTTGGTTTTTTTGTATCATCGATCTTATATGTACCCAAAAAATTGGAATTATTTAACCAAATAATGGTATTTGGGCTCATTTTTTCAAATTTTGACATTTGTCGATCAAGCCTAGAATTTAAAAAAAAATCTTAATAATTTCTAAGCGAATGACTTTGTTATCGTCAAATTGATTGCGGCTTGGTTTTTTTTGTATCATCGATCTTATATGTACCCAAAAAATTGGAATTATTTAACCAAATAATGGTATTTGGGCTCATTTTTTCAAATTTTGACATTTGTCGATCAAGCCTAGAATTTTAAAAAAAATCTTAATAATTTCTAAGCGAATGACTTTGTTATCGTCAAATTGATTGCGGCTTGGTTTTTTTGTATCATCGATCTTATATGTACCCAAAAAATTGGAATTATTTAACCAAATAATGGTATTTGGGCTCATTTTTTCAAATTTTGACATTTGTCGATCAAGCCTAGAATTTTAAAAAAAATCTTAATAATTTCTAAGCGAATGACTTTGTTATCGTCAAATTGATTGCGGCTTGGTTTTTTTTGTATCATCGATCTTATATGTACCCAAAAAATTGGAATTATTTAACCAAATAATGGTATTTGGGCTCATTTTTTCAAATTTTGACATTTGTCGATCAAGCCTAGAATTTTTAAAAAAATCTTAATAATTTCTAAGCGAATGACTTTTTTATCGTCAAATTGATTGCGGCTTGGATTTTTTGTATCATCGATCTTATATGTACCCAAAAAATTGGAATTATTTAACCAAATAATGGTATTTGGGCTCATTTTTTCAAATTTTGACATTTGTCGATCAAGCCTAGAATTTTAAAAAAAATCTTAATAATTTCTAAGCGAATGACTTTTTTATCGTCAAATTGATTGCGGCTTGGTTTTTTTGTATCATCGATCTTATATGTACCCAAAAAATTGGAATTATTTAACCAAATAATGGTATTTGGGCTCATTTTTTCAAATTTTGACATTTGTCGATCAAGCCTAGAATTTAAAAAAAAATCTTAATAATTTCTAAGCGAATGACTTTTTTATCGTCAAATTGATTGCGGCTTGGTTTTTTTGTATCATCGATCTTATATGTACCCAAAAAATTGGAATTATTTAACCAAATAATGGTATTTGGGCTCATTATTTCAAATTTTGACATTTGTCGATCAAGCCTAGAATTTTAAAAAAAATCTTAATAATTTCTAAGCGAATGACTTTTTTATCGTCAAATTGATTGCGGCTTGGTTTTTTTGTATCATCGATCTTATATGTACCCAAAAAATTGGAATTATTTAACCAAATAATGGTATTTGGGCTCATTTTTTCAAATTTTGACATTTGTCGATCAAGCCTAGAATTTAAAAAAAAAAATCTATGAGAAAGACTTTTTTTTGTCGCCAAATTGATTGCGGCTTGACTTTTTGTATCATCGATCTTCTACGCACCCACCAAAATTGAATTATTTAACCAAATAATGGTATTTTGTCATATTTTTAACATTTTGATATTTGTCGGTCAAGCCTAGAACTTAAAAAACATTTTTGAGCATTTTTTTAACTGTAAAAAGTGTAACTGTAAGTGAATTGGGGCAGTAACAAAACAAATAAATGAAGATGAATGATCGAATCTTTAACAAAAATAAATTATCACACTAGAGTTATAGTGTATATGTTTGCCTAACTAGTCTCATCCCGAAAAAGATTAAATGATTTTGATATTCACGCTGATCAAATTACGGGAGAAATATCTGTTTTGAATCGACTACGAAAACTAATCTCACACTCAGTCATTCTATGCATCGCGAGACTGTCGAATTATGCGTATTCGCTGGGTCAATCGAAAGCAAAACCCATTTTACCGCAAAGCTTTTAATTGCCTCTCTATTCAGTTTAAAGAAATTTTAAGCCAAGTTATCAATTAGCGTTTGCCTGGACTGTCGGTATACAAAGACGATTTTACAAAATTATTCACTTTAATTGATCGCTATTCCGTTCAAAAAGCGCATGTGTGTAATGCCTTGTTACGATGTAAACAATAATATCGTATGCCGCCGGTTGATCAGCTGATCGACGTTGAGAGAACACAATGCGCATGCTCTAATGAGTTTCGTTACATCTCTCGTCGGTGATGGCGTAACGAATAAGATAGCCAAGTCAGCCCTCGTGAATAAGGCGTTTGGAATTTGATGAATAGTTCCACCTGAGGAAAACCTAATTGGTACACGGGGTAATGGTGCAAATATGATTCACTTGATAAGCTATTTATGAACCATTATGTTGTTAATCAGATGTATCAATCCCATTCTATTAGTATTACATTTTGGTATAGTAAGGGCTTTCGGAAAAGTGTACTTTAGGTCCCAGATACTGGTATACCAGCATCGTATAATACTGGAATATAGAAATTGCCAGTATCGGGCGATACTAGTACGATTTTACTGCTCCAGTCGATACTGGAACACCAAATTGAAACTCTTCAAAACGTTAAGCAAAATTGTTTAAATTAGTAAACATTCGCAAAATATAAAAGTGTCTATATTATTTCTTCCACCTGCAACTAATTATATTTAGTTTTGTGTAAGGTATGGGCAATACCGTACACGAATTCACACCTAAAACCTGAAGGATAAAATAAACCAGAATACATTAAATGCTCCCATCAACCCACAGATTGTGTGTATACACAGTCAATCAAATTCCAAATCCAACGGTATCGATAAAATTAAATATTACTCCAATTACTCAACAGAAACAATAGCTCAACTTAGTTCTTGTCCGATCGACATCAGTGTTAACACAAGCGAAAGTAATCTTTGCCAGGCGACTTGGAGGGAGCCCTCACCGTTGGATAAGAGTACAGTACTATTTCTGAGAACACATTCTTCCGGATTCTCGTTTCCTGTAGGAGATACGATAGTGAACTACATATTTAAAGACCCCACGAACAACTTGATAACTTGTGGGTTCAAAGTCACCTGTTCAATAAGTAGGTGTAAAACTATAAGATTTTGAAAATTTTAAATTATAAATATGATAGAATTATCATCTAATTCGTGTGAAAGTTTGAACTAATTGTCGAACAGACTCTATTGATTAACTACGAACTGACGATTGTGTAAAGGTTCGTTCGCGTACATATCTCATAATCTACGCAATTATGTCCTGTACAAGTGTCGAAACGTCTATAGATAGGTACGTACATTCAGTGGCGGCACCAGCCTCATAAATGCCCCCCATAATTTTAGGTACAATAGCAAAATGGTTTCAGTGGTTAGATGGTAGAACCAAACATTGCACCCGATAACTAGAGCAACATGGTAGTAACATGGATTATGAACATTGTACTCTAACAGAATCCCATGTTAACACTTGCTTTTTATTCCATCAGAGTACGAGGATATATTCTGAGCATGGTAATTATCATGGGATTGAGGTCTAATCCCATGTTACTAGCCTGTGCTTCTTCATGTATTGGTTGAACATTCACCAAAATATATAAACTGCTCACAAAAAGTATCGAAACACTTAATAATGATCCAATACATAACGGCTCGAAAGGGTATGCATCGAAGCAAATAACCAAGTGTATAATTTTGTTCTGCGTATTTTTACACCTCGATCGATGAGATACGATGTTGCGGAGCGGAGTTATTGTCATTTCAATGATCGTGGGTCCAGTGTCAAAAGTGACACTCGTCCCTATTGAAAATCACGAATCTGATCATTCTAAACAGTAATGCGAACCCCCGTGCAAACCTCTTTTTATAGGATGATTGTCACTTTTGAAACTGGACCCACGACTATTGAAATGACAATAACTCCGCTCCGCAACATCGTATCTCATCGATCGAGGTGTCAAAATACGCAGAACAAAATTATGCACTTGGTTATTTGCTTCGATTAATGCAAACCTTTTCGAACCGTTATATATTGGATCATTTAAGTGTTTCGATATTTTTTGTGAGCAGTTTATATACAAATTTGTGTAGTAGTGTACCACTGTTGTAGGTCATTCACTACATGTTCATTCATAGCATCTAGAGATATCATCTTTCAGGCCTATAATTTTCAAGAGAGTTCATGAGACAAATATGGCATTATGTCTGATAAGTCTCATTTTTTGTTAGAAAAAGTAAATTTGATCGGGACACCTTTAAACATATCGTTGTTTTGTACTCCTACGTATACCACTCATGCAGGTAATTCACCCAGCAAGCACGCTCAACCTGTATCAGATTCTGACCAACTGCGTATATCAGTAGTGAGCTTGGTGGTTGCTGGATTTATTGCCATTTGCTTCCTCATCTGCAGTATCTATAAATGTTACAATAGGTAAGTTATAATAAAAGTACCAATTATATTATCAAGGTGTATTCTGGCTTAAGATAGACCCATTGGAGAAATATCGATCGATAGGATTTATATATAGCTTCAATAAACTTAGTTGCAGCATATATATTGTTCAACCTCATCTGTGGTATCTGTATGTTACAGTATAGGTAAGATACGATGGTCATTCAATAAGTTCTACCGCCTCACTCATAACATCGCTAATACGAATATATGCCTCTTGCCATTTGTCATGAGTATAGCTCTCATTACGGTTCCATCGCCTTTATAATTTGAGCCACTTTGGAATTTAGTTTTTTGGCTATAATAACAGGCCAAGATTGCTCCGTGAACATGAATCCTGACTTTGTCTAGCCAATACAGGCATACAGCCTTGGCAAACCTACATTGCACCGTCCACGGACAAGCCCACATGATGTGGTAATTGCTCGACGGCTTCCTCCCTTGACCAAGGCATGAGAGTGTTGCCACATCGGGTTGTTTAATGTCCTAATTGGGCTAATTTTTAAAACTAAAACCTGCTCAAGCAATAGTATAATCGTGATTTTTCTCGAAATTTGAACATTTTATTTCACAAAATCTGAATCAGCACTAATATAGCAAATTAAAGTTCAAAAAGCGAACTGTGCTATCTTTATATAATGTATTCATTTTTGTACTTTAATTCACGAATATAAAGAAAAATCTGGATTGATTAAATTTGACAATGACCCCACTAGTGTGACGGCCTTGCTACAAAACACCCTAGTCAAAACCGGGTTGTCCAACGGGCCAGAGCAGGTACCCAAAGCGCTGTAGGCACTAACAGCTGGTGCAATAACTCAAAGAGTTGGGGGAAAGGAATCATGATTTACAACCCTGGATACCATGGCATATATATCCGTGGTCAAAAAAAGCTCAGAATATAGAGGGAACAGAACCGTAATGTGAATCATAGCGACACATTTATAGTTCATGATAATTTATATCTGTTTCGCTCTTTTTATGATGCGATCAAAGCCAGAGAAAGATTATGGACAATGGAAACTGAAAATCAAATCGCACAATGTTTCTGAGACAGACCTTCTTTGTTTGGCCTTAGTACCTTTAGGAGTTTTCTTTATATGCAACCTTCAGAAAAGTCAATCAGGTAGTCAATGGTCATGATGGTAGATAGTCATCTCTTCGAGAGACTTGGAATCCCTTCAGTTACTCCTGTATATTGAAGATTTCGTAGTTGTTATGAAAGCAAATACGAATTTTGCAGCGGTTCTCTAGGGTAGGGTTAACATTAATGGCTGTCCTGATTGGGTTCTGGCTAATTAGAGGGCATTTTGTTCCAAGAAATCAGTCACTTGTATTGTTTATAGTCTGGTAAAGTGATATCTGAAATTTAGAACGGTTTTGATTGACCGATATGTACGTATTCGGCCGAGTGCACCAATGACAAGTAGCTGAAGTATAGCGCTACCTCGCTAGTAACTGAGGCGTAACCCAAAATTTTGAGAGCACCAAACCGGGGTAAGCTACTAGGCTAGTAACTTGCGAGTAATTTACGGTAAATCTAATACCTGACGGAACCCAAGAGTAAGTTGAAGCAAAACAGTTTATGCTGTAACTAAATGATGATTTCTGATTTGCCCGATTGACGATTACATAGATATGATGATAAATGGGAGATTTCTATCATACGAGGGGCAGTCAATAAATAATGAAAGTGATCATGGTATGGGATGCATGAATGATTCTATTGTGGGATAATGTGATCAATACAAAGTATAAACCTTTGTCTTTCAAACAATACACTTTTGGATTGTTAGATAATTTTGGTTATGTAACGTCATTAACATAAACACAATAGGTTTCAGACACTGACTGAAATCTGTCAACTATTTGGCTGGATATGTAATATGTTGAATATGGGTTGATTGATACATTTGCGTATATCTCAGCAATGCAAGCATAAAAACAGATAACACTTGGCACATAGTTAGAACACACACTTATCTCTGTTTAACACTCTTTTTTAATAGATCTGAATTCCTTAATGCGAACAAGAAGGAACCATCTCAAATACGCTTTTATTTAGCAAAATCCGCAATAATATACCTTAGAAAACAACAAAGGATAAAGAACAATGGAGATATCTGGACTGTAATAGCACTGAGAAACTCGTTCATGCATTTGTCTCTTCTCGTCTGGACTCAAATAACAGTATATTATATGGACTTCCAGCTTCTCAATTAAGCAAATTACAGCGCATCCAAAATGCCGCTGCCCGGTTGGTAACCTTGACAAAGAAGCGTGTACATATAAGCCCAGTGTTAAAAGATCTTCACTGGTTGTCTGTGGAGAGCCGTATTGTTTTGAAACTTATGCTTTTGACATACAAAGCACTAAATAACCAGGCTCCAAAGTACTTATGCGACCTTATTTCCATCAAGGAACACACACGCACTCTTAGGTCAAATGCATCTGTCATCTTACAACGGAGGAAAACTAACACTGTCACCTATGGCCAAAGATCATTCTCTCATGCATCTCCTGAACTTTGGAACCGGCTCCCATCTCATGTTAGAAATGCCACATCACTGCAGCAATTCAAGAGCTCGCTCAAGACTCACCTCTTTCAGCAAATGACTTTATAATGTTTTGTATCTTTGTTCATATTTTGTACTTTTCTTTTCTTCTTTTTTTGTTCAGCGCACTGGGGTCTTGCGACGGAGTGCGCTTAATAAGCATGGTCTATTATTATTATTATTATAATTTAATAAATTGTTGTGGGATGTAAAGCAATAATAGTGGGGATTTCAAAACGAGCTGTTCATAAAATTTCCTTACACAATACATATTTAGTAGCTCTAAAGATAACAGTAATAAGAGAGGTTATGGCAGCCATCTTTGATTGATACATTCATGTATATCTTCATTTTGACTATCGCAATATTTTTACACATTGATTTGAGCATTTTTCATTATTTCTGATTAGAATTTGAAGGCACAGTAAGCATTTATCTGGTAAATTTCATGATTTTAGCCATTTTTGGCCCAGTTCAAAATGATCTGCCGTCTGCGCATGCGCATATTTTCTGCAGGTTTCATGCGAATAAGTTCAGATAATTAGTTAACTAAACATTCAAAATTGTTTTTAACCAAACAGGCTAGATAGGCATTTAGATGAATCTTTTAGGCATAATTTGATACCAAATTTGCCCCCTAACAACAAAGATAAACCATGATTAGCACCATTTAAAGAATCATTTCTCTCTCTGTGTGTGTATAGCAAGGATTGACGGGGCTATCTATCGCACAACGCAAATGCGTTGGATCGTACGACATTGGGTGTGTTAACAATTGGTCCTTTTTCTCGCCCTCGCCCATAATATGTTTGTAATGTCATGATATTCCTTATTTTTGAAAAAGCGGTAAACAACTTCGAAATTTTTGCCACACAAATGGCGTCATTTTGTCCGGAACGTGGGCGGACTCAACGTGATTCTTTATTTATACTTACCTACCCTAGCGAGTGACGACACATTTTAAATATTACGGAGGACCATTCACGTCAGAATTTTACAGTAAAGTATACGTTAACACTTGGCATATGCGACAATTAATTTTGTAACGGGACGATGCTGATTAATGTGGATATTTACCTCGCTAGTTACTATGCTTCTGTTACTCACCAGCTATGCTCTCAGAATTACATCGTTAGTAAGTTACGCTTCAGTTAGGGCATAACTACGAGGAGGTAGCTTACCTCCCTATTAAGTTACGCCAGTTTGGTGCACTCGACCGATTGTCTCTTATAATTGGCCAAATGAATAACACTAGGATATATGTTGCTGTTTTGCATATGTTTCCGTCATACTAAATGGACGTTTGGTTTTCCCTGCATCTCTAGAAAGTACAACTATTACCATGATTACTCAAACCAGTTCACTATGTATTTGTAGCTGAGATTCTAGACTACGATTGTGTATCATAAAACTGGTTTATATAATATCAAAGTTATGAGGAAGGAGGTAGAATTTATTGAATGACAAACTGTGTGGCTACTTTGGTTGTACTGCATAGGTACTGTACAGTTGTTATACACGTACTGCGCATACAGTACCAGCACAGTTACCGTACAGTTCCCCTACGGGTACAAAACATACCTGCATAGGTCATGTGCAGGTACTGCACTTATAAAACTCACCCATTGTTTGTGTGTTAGATTTCGATCGCGACAGGAGCATGCGCAGGTGTGATTTTTGTGTACATGTACATCCCCGCTACACGCCTGTACACGTCCCCGTACAGTCCCTTGTATAGCCGGGTATCGTTTTTTTCTCAAAAGGGTCCTGAATATTGCTGTTGCTGTGTACCTAAATACAAGTGCTGTCGGTTGAATTTGGAACCAACGTTTAATTTCAACTGTCTATTTTCAATTAAAAAATACTCCAATTCTGGAAAAAATTCACAAAAGCTCACAGACAACAAATAAGCACATCATTTTACTCGATCTAGAATTTCAATTTAAAATAAATTACCAATTTGGCGTTCCGAAGA
Source organism: Ophiura sarsii (assembly GCA_035610835.1). NCBI lineage: Eukaryota > Metazoa > Echinodermata > Ophiuroidea > Amphilepidida > Ophiuridae > Ophiura > Ophiura sarsii. The sequence continues at coordinate 62,165,415 of CM069447.1, read as the reverse complement.
AGATTTTTGAAAATGTTGTTACTTTTGACTGGCTTGACCGATTTGGATCCGGTAAAAAGTATGTTAATATATCGATTCGCACCAATACAGAAAAACTAACACGAGGGCAATCATTGGCTAGCAAAGTCTTCTGCGCAGCCGTACAAAGTACGCAGTCAATTTACCAGTGAATCGATTTGGAATTTTCCGCTGACATCGGAAAACCCCGATGACGCGAGTGACGTCATTTAATGAGCGGCGCCCTTCATGAATTAGCTCATTGGCATAATGTATGTTCGTGAAATGTATCATGCAGTTTGATAAGTGTACTGGTAGCCGAATAACTGTGATGGCGGTCATAAGAAAATGGCTGTAAATAGAAGCTATAGCAGGATTTATTTGTATGTTACCTTATTTGTATTATCTATATATCTTTTTTCTCTTAAGAGGGCACGTTTTTTTCTGTCCCTTGTCACGCCCCACTAGCTCATGAAGAACTTTCCCATATCAACATAGTGAACAATAAATTGTCTTTTTTCTTTCTTGTTTTAAATCATAGGAGATCAACCGATATCAAACGTTCGGCACTCGTTGAGGAATTTGAAAACCCGACATTTAGTACTATAAATAGTTAAAGGTTAACTCTTCATTGTACTACGGTTAATGAATACCGGGATCCGCTCCAAAGTTAAGATTATATTTCAAATGGATAATTGTAGAAATGTATTATATTGTAGCAACTGAATGATCTTAAAGGTAGAGAAGGAGGAAAAAGCAATATAGTACACAGAATAAAGCCATGCTTTATGGGCCACAAAGAAAGGGCCGACAGAGAAATATGGCCCGTGGGTCGCAGGTCGACCACTGCATTATGTATTATAGTTGTTTATGGAAATAAAGATTTAATTTTAATAATATGGTTGTTTTTTTGGTTGTTTTGTATATAAAGCGCAAATGTGAACAATAGCCATTACAATAGAGTGATTAAAGACCAAACTGGTAACTCTCTCGAAAGAGAGCTCTGAAAGGCCAATCAATTGGTTCACTGCAACTCAGAAAATATGCATAAAACAAGACACACAAATGGGCAGAGGTTAAAAATGCCAATGAAAGTGACATAATAATAAGATAAAAGCCCAAACATAGAGAACAACATCAAAATATAAATTATAGAAAAATAATAATATCTGGAGGTCTGACGGGCATCAAGACAAGAAAACCTACACAACAAACTTGGGAACTAAATCTACCAGGAGCTACCTGTTGTCACCTGTTGGGGCATGACCGTCCCAGCTGGCTACATGACCACCATGCTATTATATGTATCAGTCGGATGTTGTAAGGACTTGAATGAAGGGTGTCATGAAAGAGTGTGAAGGCTATGACAAGTTAAGAGTTTAAGAGAAGATGACCGTGCACACGGCACTTGAAAGCCTGAAAGTTTTATTCTAAGCTTAATTAGTTGACGAATTTCATGTTTGACGTTCTTTTTTCATTACATTTAGGGGAGGATGGGGCAACTGGACCGGTTAAGCATATTTCATGATATAAAAGCTTAAAGCTCGTGTAAATATTTATGGAATTGCTATGAAAATATCACCCATGTAACTGTTTACATATAACATATAATCAATGTTAAAAAATATCCAAACAAAAGGCCAATTACCACTAACTAAAAACTTTACTTAGCACGGTCCAGTTACCCCATCGTTGGGGCAACTGGTCCTATATGTTCCAATGGTTAGAATACACAGAAATCATTGATTGACAACACGGTCACTAAGCAGTATTTTCTTTACAAACTCATTTCCATATTATTTAACGTGTAAAAATGATACAGGTCTCATGAAACCCATGTTTTATACTGTTTTCGTGGTTAACGTGTAAAACGCAGTAATGCTAATGGTGTACAAAGCAAGCGCAATTTTCGACTGCACGTTTATTAGATAAAACGGTATGAACCTAGTTAAATGGTTACATGGTTGTGATATTCAGATGCCCCATACATTTGTCTATGTATACCCCTTTCTTTAATGATTTTATTTACTTCATATAATCATTATTTAGTACTTATAATAAACCATCTTGATTTTTAGCCAGCTTTTCATGTTACAGGGGAAGTTAGTCAATATGACAATGATGACCCAACGGTTGATATACACAAAAAGCAGTGGATAAAATACATAAATCATGATATTTCGTCATAGCAAACACCTTTACAGACACCATTCAAAATATAATAAAGATGTAATTCATAATACCGAGGTTTTAAACCATTCTAAAGCAATTTCATGTCATATTGTAATCCTTCAATATCAGAAATAGTGGTATTAGACCCGAAATGCCCCAAAATGTCTAAGAACTTGACAGAATGTGAATTATTTCATATTCTATTCACATTTCAATACCGAGTCATGTTTTATTGACACAAACAACTCATTTTCAAAATGAATTTTACAATTTTGATTAAGTTTTTGCAGGCGGTCCAGTTGCCCCACACCCCTTCGGACCACTTACCCCAACAAATGACGTAGCACTTTGTCGAGATGAAACGTTATTAAAACACGCCTGTGACGTAATACATTTTACGCCAAAATGTTTTAAAACATACCACCATTTGTCATAATAATCAATAACTCCAATACATTTTAGAAAAAAAGGAAAAACTGCATTTTTGTTTTTAGCCATTACACAGATTTCTGTAGCCAGTGAGTGTCTTTGAATTCGCAAATATTACGGCGTTCGGGTCCTACAAGTAGACGAGTGTCTTTAGATAAATAAGAAATGGTGTACTTTGTTATTTGCAAATTCATGAACTAATAACTCTACCAAATGAATACCCGTGATAATTATTTAAGTTGAAGCATTCTTTAAATGATAATATTGATCGGAAATCCAAACCACCAATGTCCCAAATTAGCAATATGCGCCATTTTACGGTCATTTCAACCACAACCTATGGTTTTAATCATATTTCGGAAAGTCCCTAAGCACACTACAATATAGCACCCATCAAATGCAATATGCACCTAGTATCTTAAGACGACTGTACTGCATGTATATATTTACTGTTGCATATCTGTCAATCATATAAAGTACATTAAACATGATCTAAACCCATCTTCATTTATCGCCCATACTATCTGTGAATTTTCAATCAGTCACTCAAGGAGTTAGCTTCAAAGATATGGAGAAAAATCACATGTGTAAATATCCTAAAGTTCCAAATGTTTTGGATTGTAGAAGGTAAAGATTTATGTCAAGTATCAACAAAAGTCGTATTGTTCAAAAGAAAGCAGTATGCCCATACAATTACAAAATCCTTCATTTCGGACCACTTGCCCCACGGTCCAGTTGCCCCATATTCCCCTAATAGATAAAAGCACTCTTAGGTGCTTTTATCTATTCATCTATTCAATGTAATGAAAAAATACAGTTTATTAATCCACTTCGTAACTTGCATGTGTTATCAACTAATTAGATAAGAAAACATAAAGGTGCTATGTACCCTTTTTTAGCCAATATTGTTTGTAAATGAAATTTGCTCTGTTTTGTATTGTTATCATTCGTAATTTGCTATTTTCCATACATTTCCTCGGGATTCATTGTTATGTATAAATAATTAAGGTATAAAAATACATAAACAATTATGTTTTGTAATTTGTGGCTATGCTAAAAAGCCCTCGTATTGTCCGAAGCTACAAAAAGCAATCTTGAATGGTGATGTCCTCTATTGACCAATTATAGGGGATATAGGTGAGCCCGGAGTGACGTCTCATGCCGTTGACCACAAACTACGTGAATTCAAACAAATTCAGATTGCACCATCACCAAAACGGCCAAAATTTAACCCTTTTTGTACTCCCGTGAAATGTTACCATCGAACAGAATATTTGACAAAGTGATTCCTCTACATACTCATGTTATGAAATCGAGTGAAACATTTTACGAATTTCGGAAATATTGCTCATGTAAACAACGGTCGCTTACACAGCCTCACATGGTCACTAGGAACGTTCTTCTGTATTGTCGAGTAGAGCGTAGTAATTGATGTTGATGCTTTGTTGTCAACGGCAAATTGAAGATCCGGGCTGACCTATAGGGCCAAACTCCTAAAGTTCATCAATAGAGGGCAGTATAATTCATGTTTGGTTTTCTAGTTATTACTGATACATGTATGTTACAGGCTACATCAGGGCATTATAACGTAACCAGAAATTGAAAATATAATTGCTCATGAATTTTGGTATAGAAATTCAAATATACCCAGGTAAAAAATCGCTAAAAGGATACATTTTAAATGGCAACAATAAAGAACACCATACTGTAGCGTACAATATTTGGGGTTGGGAAGCCGATGGAAGACTTCCTGAAGTATTGAAGTAAACACACCATCAGACAGAATTAGAGAAACACACAAACAGTTTTAAAGGTAGATGTTCCGATTTTCAACTTGAAGTTTTCTATTCTACATGAAAGGTCATCCTTAAAAGAGTTGTATTCCAAAGTTTGAGTTGCATAACTATAATGGTTCTTATTTTAGACGCACAAGATGCCGTGAAATGTGCCCATTGAGTGGACACAAACTATATTGGTGGTTAACCACCTTTCGCGGTAATTCGATGTTATTTCACCGATTTCTTCGTAATCATACTGATTTGGACCGTCAAATTTCAGTATGTTAATCAGAACAATATGATCTTTCATATGATATGAAAATCTCCATATGTTTGAGAAAAATCTGTGTTATGAAAATGTGATCGGGTCATATACCTTTAACTGTTTGTGTCGTAATCAAGCGTAATCAAAAGCGTAGTCGTAGAATTTGGCAGTTTCAAAGTAATCTCGGAAACATCGTGACAACAAGTCGTGTTTCTAGAAAGAAGTGTGTACCTTAATCATTAAGTAAAAAATGACGTCCAACTATTATAATAAGTAAAGTAAAGATAATCAACTTATCCTAAGTGAAATTTGGTGTTCCATTTATAATAATCCAATGGGTGGGAAATAATTGTAAGAAACGTGATTAATTCAAGTTAGTTTTAACATAAAGCAAAAACGCTATCAAAAGAGGGTCCTATAACATATGACCATTATGCAAATCAGACAGGGTCAGTCTGACCAAGTCAGACACAGAATTTGAATTTACCACAATATCATAATATACATGTAAAATTGGCTAAAATAGCGGCACATATCCCTCCTAAGTTACGAGGCTTTTTCTAGTCAAGTGTGGTATGTGATACTCGTTTTACCACACCACAGATGCAATTTGAACGGAGTTCGTGACATTTAGCAGTTGAAAGCAATTGACTTTTTAAGGCATGTGCCATCAACTATTCTGAATCCGGGTTTTTACTAGCATTTCTAATGAAGAAATAGTTTGATGGAACGACAAATGATAGATTTGTTATATTAATAAATGTTTTATTACATTCAATTCAGCTTTAATTGTTTAACTTGTAATTCTAATGCTTGTATATTCATGTGTGTTTTTTATTTATTGGTCGGTTTGAGAAATGTTTACATTTCGAGGTAACTGACCGAAGAGCGAGCGAAAAATGAATAATCTATGATATTACGAGTACGTTCGAAGTTCTCCTTTCAAAGCGTAAGGTTTTTTTGTTTGTTTGTTTTTTATGTGTTTGGTTTTTTTTCTTCAATTTTTATGTGCACTGGCCTACTCTGGGGAAAGGAAGATAATTTGGCCTTAATGTTAAAGTAAAATATTAAAGGTAGATGACCCGATCACATTCCGATTTTCAACTTGAAGTTTTCTATTCTACATGAAAGGTCATCCTTAAAAAAGTCGTGTTCCAAAGTTTGAGTTGCATAGCTCTAATGGTTCTTATTTTAGACGCACAAGATGCTGTGAACTGTACCCATTGAGTAGTACACCAACTATATCGGTGGTTACCACCATTCGCGGTAATTCGACGCTATTTCATCGATTTCTCCGTAATTATACCGATTTAGGCCGTCAAATTTCAGTATGATGATGAGAAAAATACGAGCTTTCATATGATATGAAAATCTCCGTATGTTTGAAATAATTCTGTGTTACGAAAATGTGATCGGGTCATATCTATATATACTAATTTTCGGTCCCTCGCCTGATTAGATAGTTCAATAATAATTTTACACTCGCGTCCCTCTTCAACTGAAAAAGCGTGGTAATTGCGCCTCTAATACACGAGCTAATTAGATAGTTCAATGCCCGTTTTTTCCCCGTTTTCAGACATGCGCAGAAAGGATCACATGTGAAAATCCAAAATGTTGAATTTCTTTTACTCGGGTAGCTACTGTTCGGACACAAATTGTGGTTTTCGGAGTGAGTGATGACATATGGTCTTCACCCAAAATATTTTCTTCAGGGATATAGCTACATTTCTGTATATGCGGCTGTTTGTTATTCTATAAGATCGCATAGTAACAAGCATTTATACGTCCGACAAATAAAAATATTTCACGAAATTTTCTAAATGTAAACAACAAACTCTTACACAGATCTTAAAGTGACACTTTCACATTAGTAACATAGATGAATGCGACGTTTTGCTAACGATAAAGAAACTGGCAGTACCATGTCAACCGTTTCTATGTTGTGCTGCGCGACCGCGTTTAACATGGCGCACGCGGTTCGGCGCACACGTAATGACGCAGACAAAAAGTGTACGCGTTTGTGGCGCAAACCGTGCACATTGTAACGGAGCAGAGTGAAAGCAGGCAGTCCGTACACTCTTAGAAAAAGGATGCTTCAGGCATCAGGGGTTCTTGGCTGTCCCGTATGGAACCCTTTATATCACCTTAAAAGGTTCCAAAAAGAACCATTTTAAGGTTCAAAATAGGCAAAATATGGGCAAACATTGGTCTTTCGAACCTCTAAAGGTTCTCTACAGAACCTTTTGGGGCCTTTAAAATCAAAGAACCTTTAAACCATTATACGGGACAGCCACGAACCCTCTGAAGCACCCTTTTTCTAATAGTGTACCCTAAAGCCACCTCCTTCTCTCCGCACTTCCCTTACTTGATAATCTGGATATAAGGGCACATGGGGCATCTGGATAAACGGAACGTGTGGTACATTATCATGATTATTATAGAGTGTCTGGATTATTCAGGGCATCCGTGGTATCTGGATTACGGAGTTCACTATAAAACGAGTCTCAAATTACCTGGATATACTATGCGCAGGTGGGCCACCTGTGATAACTGGATTTTAAGGGTGTACACTCATGTAGTATCTCGGGAGGCTTTATAGAACACAGCAAACATGATAAAGGGACTACATATACTATACGTTAAGGCCCCACATGCCTATTGGAGGAATAATGTATTTAATGTAAATAGGCCAAACAAAACCTGGATGGCACACATTGTGCTCAAGTACAAGCGTGGAATGGTACAAGTGATCTTGATGATAGACTCCGCCGACCATAAAACTAAACGACCGACTATAAAACTATAACGCTCAGAACGTAGGCCTACTGCATTACCTGGATACAGTATGTGCATATGGGCAGTGGCGACACTTGCACCAGCACCATATGTTAAAGGCATATTATGTGATCTTTTCCAGAGAGCGCCCTCTATTCGTGATTTTTTTTTAGAAAGTAGATTTTCTTGCAGATTTACATTTCTGATCATAAATCGTACATATATTCCAAGTTACAGAGCGATACGATTCCTAATTACCTCAAAATCATGGTTTTAGAGTGAATTTAGACTAGAATAAAATAAGTTGTCGGATATCCGACAGTTTATTTTCACTCTAAAACCATGATTTTGAAGTAATTAAGAATCGCATCGCCCTGTAACTTGAATGTATGTACGATTTATGATCAGAAATGTAAATCTGCAAGAAAATCTGCTTTCAATTTTTTTTCGATGTTGAGGGCGTTCCATGGAAAGATCACATAATATACCTTTAAAGGAGGAAAACGGGGTGCCAGGTAGGTGGCAGGGCAATAAAAGAATCGGGGAGACATTTAAAAGCTAATTTTAAGTAACTTTCAATTTTGACATTAAAATTCAACTTTTTATTATTTGGGGTACAAAATAGGTAGAGACATGCGCTGACAGGAGTGTAACTGGGGGTATTAAGAACACGTTGATGGAGTAGGCCTACTCGGATTAAGATCTTGGGTATCTGTATTATTTAAGAGCACATTGGGCCTAGGCTCATGGTGTATTAAGGGCACCATGTTACTTACATTATATCAAGGGCACCTTAGTACCTGAATTATTTAAGGACATACTCTTGATTGATATTTATATAAACATTTATAACGCTTTGATATTACTGACCTCTGCCTATTGTGATATGACTTTTACTGTCCGCTATCTTCGGCACCCGCGTTTAATTTACTTTACTATGATAAAGTAAGGGCACCTGGGTATCTCGAGATAACGGCACACTGCAGTGGGCCTACCTTGATTATGTGGTATCCAGTGCATTATTAAGGGCACCTGTGGTAACTGGATTAGGGGGTAGGGCTTAGGCCTATGGGGTCCCTGGATATAATGGGACAACGGGTACCTGCATTTCAGGTCTCATGGGAGGCCTACATAGGTATCTGGAAACACAAACGTAGGCCTACTTAGATTAAGGCAATGTATAACCTGGATTATCAAAAGCACCTGCGATATTCAGATTATTTAGGGCCCCGTCTGGATTATGTATACATGTATAGGACATGTTCTTGATATTATTGTATCAAATTTTCTTACGCTTTGTTTACTTATTCCCCGTGAAATCTTCTAGCGGGTCCAGCGCGAAGCGCTGGTGCCCGCTAGTACCTTTATATTTCGGACGAACTAAGTAAAATTTCTCATATCACTGACTACAGTACTTCGCCCTCATGTCTCTCGCTAGAAAATTGAAGGACAACTTCGGACTCGTTATCTCTAAAAATATATATAATCTTGCGCTCCTAACTGGATAGAAGCATCGTGCTGGTATCACGAAGGTTGCCGGTTCGAATAGTAGCACACGTTTTGTCATTAATGACTACATGTATGTGTCCTAGCCTAGCCTTCTCTGTAGACAGTTTTGAGAATCATTTATCATGCGTGATACTGAAACGTGATGCTTATGGCACTCCCATGAACAATGAACCAAGCGTATGCACTAATCGGGGTTGGTACATTTGGTGACCCCACTTGTCTGACCCCACCTGACCCCACTTTTTTCTCGTGTAACGTTACGGTGTAACAATGACAAGTAATATACATACATTTAATTATCTATGTATTTTTGATACCTTTTAATCTCTTTTAGCATTTTTAATTTTCAATTTTGTTGTTATCTTTGTATACATTTCTATGTGCAATTTGATGTTTTTATACCAATGTAATAACCATGTAATTCAGCTTTTTAGCTGCGTTTTGGTGACAATAAACTATAAACTATATAAACATAAACTATAATTACAACGAATTGACACCAGAAACCCTGTTTTTAATGCATTTTATTGCATTTTTATTCCCCACCTCGTTCATGCATTGGAATTACGCACGCTGTTTATAATCGGCGCGGATTCCTGCCCATCTGCCCACCCATGCAATCGCTATGCACAGGGATCTTCGCCTGAAGCGCATGCTTGCGGTGTAGTGACTACCAATGCCTTCGGCGCGGATTCCTGCCCATCTGCCCATGCAATCGCTATGCACAGGGATCTTCGCCTGAAGCGCATGCTTGCTGTGTAGTAACTACTTGAGTTCCAGTCGCTTTAAAATTATCAGCGACTACCGTGTAAACACATAGGTAATGAAGCGGGACGTATTAAGAATACAACAAAAACGACTGCAATACGAGACTAAGAATCATAACGAAAATGAGAGTAAGTCGTACGAGGTGGCGAACTTGTTCATATTTACCATTTTAAAATCCATTTGCTGCCAATAGAAGTGGCTAATGATCTTATAATTGTTACTCGGAAGATGTTGATACCAAATAACATATGTTTATTGATTCTAAAATTCAAAATAAGTAGGGTCAGAAAAGTGGGGTCAGACAAGTGGGGTCACCAAATGTACCAACCCCACTAATCGTATGCCACCGCTGAACCAAAAATCGGGCCACGGTCCAAATTTCGTTGGCAGCAGATCAGTGGTGTCCACTTTCTACCGCTATCTGCCCACCAACGAATGGCGGATATTTAACCGAGAGTATGCCGCAATCGAATATGCCACTGCTAAACCGAAGGTGGACCACTGTCCAACACACCATTGGCCCGTGGTAAGCCAAGTTCATGCCATTGGTGGTTGAATATACCTTCACCAACAATGATTATATGCCAAAGTTGAATACCCACGGCTCCAACGTCGGCAACCCGACCCAACCCAACCTGATTATATTAGCATTATAATTTTACTAGTTTCATTATAATTATATTTTTTCGTGCAATATGCAAATTTGCAAACACTAGATTCAGAAATGCATATTAAGCACTTCTATATTTAGTCATTCAAAATGGTTTATATTAACTCAAAACATTTCAAAAGTATTAACCCTAACCAGTAAAGCTAGTTTTTTGTGCGTATCGGGGGGAGGGGGAAAAAAGTACTATTTTTTGGACCCGAAAAATCACCCAGCACCCCCCGGGATTCGATCGCGGAACCATCCGCACCCAAGTCTGTCCCTCTACCAACTGAGCTAACTCCCTAGCGCATATGCGGGCACAAACTCCGTGCCCACATATGCCTGCGGTAGGTGACGTCATCGAGGCAATGCCGCAGCACGTGCGTGGAGATAGTTTCTGGCAGTGAGATTTAGTGGGGTTAGGGATCGTACATGCAGTGGCCCAATGGATACACCATCACACTCTCAATACAGTGGCCCAATGGATACACCATCACACTCTCAATACAGTGGCCCAATGGATACACCATCACACTCTTAATACAGTGGCCCAATGGATACACCATCACACTCTCAATACAGTGGCCCAATGGATACACCATCACACTCTTAATACAGTGGCCCAATGGATACACCATCACACTCTCAATACAGTGGCCCAATGGATACACCATCACACTCTCAATACAGTGGCCCAATGGATACACCATCACACTCTCAATACAGTGGCCCAATGGATACACCATCACACTCTTAATACAGTGGCCCAATGGATACACCATGACACTCTCAATACAGAGGTCCAATATTCAATCCACAGTTCGGCTAATTTTAGATAAGTCATTGAAATAACTCTATTATGTTACGATCACCTGCTATTATATACTATTTTTGTAATGGAATAGGTCGGCATCAAGTCGGCTAAACGTTGGGCGTACGTCAGCTTAACATCGGCCCACTTTTGCCACAAGTGGGCCACCAATGGCACGCCATCACTGGACTGATGCCACTGTTTGTCCACCGTCTTTTCGTGGTGCAAAACCTCTACGGTTCCACTGTGTAATTCCGACAGATGGCTACTCTCTTTGTACCACAAGAGGGCCATCAAAGGTGCGCCAACAGTAGACCGACGCTTAACCATCTGTATACCGACAATACTTACCACTGTCGAGCCACTGTCGTCCTGTGGTGCAAAACCTCCACAATTTCAGTATGAAATTTCGACAGAGGGCCACTCTCTTTGCCATTAGTGGGCCACTGATGTACCCAAACTGAAAAAATTGGGTTTCATTTGACACCAAATGGGGTGTTAAGATTTGGATCTTCAGGCGAACGTCTAAAGGTGACAGGAAGACACCTTTAAAGTGTGCCATGACACCTAGAGGTTGTCGATTTGCTCTTGACACCTTTGGATGTTCGCATGTGGACCTATTTCTACTGGTGTCAAATTACACCTTCAGTGGTGTTAAGTTAACGCCTTTAGGGTGTTGACTTGCTCTTGACACCTTTGGGTGTTCGCCTTAGGACCCATTTCTACGGGTTTCAAATTACACCTTCAGTGGTGTCAAGGTAACGCCTTTATGGTGTCGACTTACTCTTGACACCTTTGGATGTTCGCCTTAGGACCCATTTCTACGGGTGTCAAATGATACCTTTAGTAGTGTTAAGGTGACGCCTTTAGGTGTCAACTTCCTCTTAACACCTTTGGATGTTCGCCTGAGGACCCATTTCTATGGGTATCAAATTACACCTTCAGTGGTGTTAAAGTGACGCCTTTAGGGTACAATTGACACCTTTGGATGTTTCCCCGAGGATCCATTTTAAGGTGTTTTATAGAACATAAAGTGCTCAACAAAAGAAAGTTTACATTTTGTTTAGGTCATTTAAAGTAACTTTCGATTATTTAATACAAAACAGGCTAGATAGACATTTGGATGAATCTTTTAGGCACATTTTGATACCCAACATAACACCTAGTAACAAAGATAAACCATGATTAGCGCCATTTAAAAAAAAAAGTCGCTTTTCAAAAGTCACATTTCCAATACACTACGCGGGAGGAAAATGGGTGTGTGTAGGGTTCACCCGTGTTTGACACTGTTATAACCAGGATTGACCGGCGGGTAATCGATCACACAGTGCAGCATGCTGCGTTGGGTCGTACACATGCGCAGCGATCAACACGGGACTGATACGGCTTATGTGCTTCTTGACAATTGGTGTTTTCTTCCGCGTAGTGTACTGAAAATGTTACTTTTGAAAAGTGACTAATTTTCTATAAATGGTGATAATCATGGTGTATCTTTGTTGTTAGGTGTTATGTTTGGTATCAAAATGTGCCAAAAGATTCATCCAAATGTTAATCTAGCCTGTTTAGTAAATAAATAATCGAAAGTTACTTTCAATGACCTAAACAAAGTGTACGACTTTCTTTTGTTGAGCACTTTATCACATTCATTGTCACTTTTAACTCCTGCCTATTTGTGTTTCGTTTACACGGTCGGTACATTGTTTCTTGTATATTATGCATGTTTTCTGAGGTAGATGCTGTGAACCAATATATTGGCCCATCAGACTCTCATGTGGGGTTACCAGATTGATTTCTAATCACTCAGTTCATTAACCTTGTAGATGTATGTTGGGCTATTGTTCACATTTGCTCTTTTTCTACAAAAAATACAAACAATGTACCGACCGTGTAAACAAACAAACAAAACTAGAGCTACATTGTGATCAGAGATCACGGATATTAGTCGAGGGCGTGTTGACCTTTGACCTTTTGATCATATGGCAAACAGATCATATTGCAGACAATTGTCAAAAGAACATTTTTTTACAATATTTTAAATTATACAATTTTGGATAATTATTTTCTTAAATCCGGCCATCTAGTAGTGGACAACATTTTGACCCCTAGTGACCCCTTCTTGACCTTTGACCCCAAAGTCACTTCAATGTTATCGCTGTATTGGTCAATGACCATAGTGACCCATATGAAATGTCACTTTTACTCCAAGAGCAAGCTATGTACATTGATCAAAGGAATCTTTTGACCAATTCTGACAATCACCAGTCATTTCGTCTCGGACAAGTACATGTAGTATTTTGAGTGTGGAGTGAAAATTTACATTTTGACCCTTAGTGACCTTTTCGTGACCTTTGACCTCAAAGTCATGATTGTCTTTATTTCTTGGCTTATCAATGCGCACAAAATGAGACAAGTCCGGTCAAAATCAGACGATGTCTTCAATTTTATCGCCTATAGGTCAATGACCCCTAGTGACCCATATGAAATGTCACTTTACTCCAAGAGCAAGCTATGTACATTGATCAAAGGAATCTTTTGACCAATTCTGACAATCACCAGTCATTTCGTCTCGGACAAGTACATGTAGTATTTTGAGTGTGGAGTGAAAATTTACATTTTGACCCCTAGTGACCTTTTCGTGACCTTTGACCCCAAAGTCATGATTGACCCTTTTTCTTAGCTTATCAATGCGCACAAAATGACACAAGTCCGGTCAAAATCAGACGATGTCTTCAAATTTATCGCTGTATAGGTCAATGACCCCTATTGACCTCATATGACATGTCACTTTTAATCGCTGAACTACCTATATGAACATCGATCCAAGGAATCTTTTGACCAATTCTGACAATCCTAAGTCGATCCAAGGAATCTTTTGACCAATTCTGATTTCCTCTCGGACAAGTAGTATTTTGAGTGTGTGGAGTGAAAATTTACATTTTGACCCCTAGTGACCCCAAATATTTGTTGATTTTAAAATCCTATTTATTATATATGCGTACGGTCATAAGGAATATGTTGACCAATTCTGACGATTCTAGGCGATTCTGACGTTTTATGTGAAAATCACGTTTTGACCCCTAGTGACCCCTGTTTGACCTTTGACCCCAAGGTCATAATTGACTTTTTTTTCTTTTCTTGTCCATGCGCACAAAATGTCCGAGTCTGAGCAAAATCGGAGCATGCTGAATCACGTTTTGACCTCTGTGTGACCTTTGACCCCGTATGCTTGAAAACCTGAGTAGTGGTGCACATAAGGGTACTTATGACCAAATATGGTCAAAATAGGCCGAATGGTTACGGAGCTATAGGTCTCATGACAGCAGAAGAAGAAGAAACAGGTAGAACTAGAGCTAATTGTGATCATAGATCACGGATATTAGTCGAAGTCGTTGACCTTTGACCTTGTTTTATGTTTTATGTTATATGTAAATTGTCAAAGGACATTTATCTTATAATATCTAAATTGTACTATATTATATAATTTTGGTCTTAAATTTTGGCCCTGTAATTGTTTAAAAATTTACATTTTGACATTAGTGACCTTTTCTTGACCTTTGACCTTAACATTATTATTGACTTTTGTTCTTGTCTCATCAATGCCCACAAAATAAAAGAAATCCGGTCAAAATCGGAGCATGTCTTATATTTTCCCCCTGTATAGTTCAATGACCCCTAGTGACCCCGTTTGACATGTCACTTTTAGTGGAGAAGCACCCTATATGAACATAGATCCAAGAAATCTTTTGACTAATTCTGAGTATCATCAGTCATTTTCTCTCGGACAAGTAACATTTTGAGTGAATGGAGTAAAAAAAAAATACATTTTGACCCCTAGTGACCCCAAATATTTTTTGATTTTAAAAACCGAACTATTATATATGCGTACGGTCAACAGAAATTTGTTGACCACCAATTCTGCCGATCCTAGGTCATTTCACTAAATTGCAACGGCGTTTTAAGTGAAAATCACTTTTTGATCCCTAATGACCTTTTTTTGACCTTTGATCTTAACAATATGATTGACTTTTGTTCTTGTCTCATCAATGTCCACAAAATAAAAGAAATCCGGTCAAAATCGGAGCATGCCTTATATTTTCCCCCTGTAAAGTTCAATGACCCATAGTGACCCCTAGTGACATGTCACTTTTAGTGGATAAGCACCCTATATGAACATGGACAGGAGGAATCCTTTGACTAATTCTGACAATCATATGTCATTTTTCTCTCGGACAAGTAGTATTTTGAGTGCGAGGAGTGAAAATGTACATTTTGACCCCTAGTGACCCTTTTTTGACCTTTGGCCTTAACGGTATGATTGACTTTTGTTCTTGTCTCATCAATGCCCACAAAATAAAAGAAATCCGGTCAAAATCGGAGCATGCCTTATATTTTTCCCCTGTAAAGTTCAATGACCCTAGTGACCCCGTGTGACATGTCACTTTTAGTGGAGAAGCTCCCTATATGAACATGGACAGGAGGAATCTTTTGACCAATTCTGACAATCATAGGTCATTTCCTCTCGGACAAGTAGTATTTTGAGTGAATGGGGTGAACATGTACATTTTGACACCTAGTGACCTTTTCTTGACCTTTGACCTTTTGTTCTTGTCTCATCAATGCCCACAAAATAAAACAAACCCGGTCAAAATCGGAGCATGTCTTACATTTTCTCCCTGTAAAGTTCAATGTGAAACCTTGTGCTTTAAAACCTGAGTAGTGGTGCACATAAGGGTACTTATGACCAAATATGGTTAAAATCGGCTCAATGGTTACGGAGCTATAGGCCTCATGACGGAAGAAGAAGAAATAGCTAGAATACAGTATATTAGTCGTTTCTCGACTAATATAATACAGTATATTAGTCGTTTCTCGACTAATATAACAAAAACAAGCTAAGTTATATCACGTTATACATGCACATAGGCCTACATGGATGGATTTTTGTTAATCTACAATAAGAACTATAATATGGGGATTCAACCATCAACATCCCTATTCAATTTCCTTTGGGTACAGATGCTGTTGACATATTAGGCGTCATTGTATGATTTCATGTATTAAATCGATTTCCCTGAAATCTTGTTCAGCCAATAACCGTGATTCCAAAGCTATGAAAGGGCAACCCATTTCAATAGTGTTTTTTTCTCCAAATAATAGACAACGGATAAAGGAATCGACTCCCAAATGACGGTCATTTGAATGGACAGTAATGCTACATTTGGTATACGCTATAACTAAGTTTAGGTACTGTTGTTTTGTTTTGCTTAATTGGGGTACTTAGCACACATTTTTAATTTGCCAACAGCGGTATTCCTATCGTGGAGAACACGTACTACACGATGGGTATCACGGAAATTATGTACTAAAAGATGTTTAGTTTCTTTCGTTTTTACAAAATTTACTTAATATTAAAGATGATCATTATAATTGGCCATTATTGTTGTTTCTACTCACAAAAAAGCAGCAAAACTTGCTCAAAACAATGTTGAAATATGTCGAAATATCATCGCTATTCATTGAAACTTGAATCGAAAAGAGAAATAACGTAACCCTGTTTACCTTAAAATGCTGTCCGAGCCGGGGATGGAATATTTTGAAATGACGTTTCATTACACGAAGAAGGCTGATTTTTCTTAATCATTACAGCTGTAAGTTTGTGTATGTAATACAATTTTTAAAATGTAGAAATCCCGGTTTTTATCTTAATTGAGGGCGCAGCCTTCAACACATCTCCTAGTACCCCTTTAATGACCTACCTGTTCCTGTACCATGTAGATGAAATGAAAGTCACGGTCGTTGCATTGTCTGCGTTTGATCTGCACGTGTTCGATTATTAATGTCATGCTTCAATCGGCTGCATTTATTTGTACGCTTAGTATTAGGCTATAATATACTAGGTGAATTGATACAGTACTACAACCTCAAATTGCAGCCAGCTGTCACACGCTTCGTATCGTTGTAGAAAATAATCCGTAATTCAAGAACTATAGGAAGAACTGCGGACAACATGATGTTCTCAATCGCTTTCGTTGTGTTTGCATCATGTGTATGGCAGGTCACTTTAGGCACTGATGAGCATATCGGGCAAAGCTTCTATATACCAAACTATGATTTACTCGGTGCAGACATGACTGGTGGTTATCAGATTTTTCATGAGATGCCTAAAAAATGTATCGAGGAAAAAACCACGGGAATACTAGATAGTTCCTATTCATTTTTCAGTGATACGGCGTCGTTCTATAAAAGTATTTCGACAGAGACTTCAATCGCGATATCAATCAACTCACTCGGTGTAACTCTCGACGCTACGACTAAAAGTGTCAGTGGTGCACAAAGAAGCATAACAGGTTTGACATACACCGACTTGTCTGAAACGAAGGAAACTGCTTTGTCACAATCATGCTTACCAACAATTCACCTGGAAAAGCATGTTGTTTCTTTTTTTGAAAAACTACCCGCTTCAATCCATGAACCAAGTTTACCCTCTGCCTGGAGTGCGTATGACATTTTTCTGAAAGAATTTGGCTCACACTTCGTGACACATGTATCCTACGGATCGTCCCTATATCAGCACGAGTTTACTAAATCCTCCGCGTCGTTCACCGAAAACGACTATAAAGTAAAGGCTTGCGCAGATCTGTCATCAATCGGTCCCGAGACTAAAGTTAACGTGTCTATATGCAGTGGAGTGACAAAGGAACAGATGCAAGAAGCATTACAGAAAAACATTGAAACGCGGTTTGTTGCTAGAGGTGGATCTATAAAAACTAGGACGGAGCTGTATACATCTCGTAGTAGTGAACTTATAGCTAAGTTCTTAGCTGAGGCAGAAAATTCAGATCAGCCAATAGCTTACAAATTCACGCCAATTTGGGAGATATTGTCGATCGTGTATCAAAACACCATACATTACCCTAAAGTCATCAATTTGAGATCGTATTACACGGGATTTCTCGGATACCCATGTAATTATATCAAAGAACAGCATGCAGAGCTTCAAAAGTTTCGACTCGGACAGACTGGCTCTCAAAACAATCCAGTTTTTCAATGCATCATTCCTTATAAAGGATGTCAATCTGACCAGGACTGTAAATTTTATGGTGGGTGGACCTGGTATGATGATTGTTACTGCAGAAACGACCAATGTGTGACCTACAAGACCATTACGTTAACTACAGGTGACAAGAGGGTAGTCGCTTACCTCGATCCAAAAGCATGGGATAATGATGTCGAAGGGGGATGTTTACAGGCTCCCAACAGTGAATGCAAATGCACAACATCTGCACCCGATCGGGTTGTGTGGAGTTCTGAGAGCTATGAAGCAACTGTGAATGCGCTGCCTTCGAAAAAGATCAAGGATGATCGAATAGAACTTTAAACTAATTAACAACTGGCGCAGTCTGTTTCTGCCGGAACAATAATACCGTTTGGTCAAGCAAGTAAAAACTTTCACATATTTCGCAGAAAACGTTCTTTGTGTATATAGACTGGTATTGGGATAATAATGTGATGCATGACATTTAGGAATGACTTTTGCTGAATATTGAATTAATGCTACTGAGTTCATCTTCAGTCCCGCTGATAAATGTTCCATCAATTAGAACACAGAGCAGTACACAAGGCAATTGAACATCAGCTTCTGAATAAAACAGGCGAAATAATGATATCTGATAGGATTTCGTTTTAAATGGGCTCATTTGATAAATATGGCAACATTTGCCAGATGTATAGTAAAAAACAATAAGGCGACGAAAATATAAAATACACTGATGTTGGTTTTTTAAAATTTATTTATTTATTTCATTTTGATTTTGTTAGGCATTTTGTAATCAATAAATTTGAACCATTCAGGTCTATCGTGCCGTGGGACACATTTTTGCCCAACCAAGGTTTTCAAAGGAAAGTGTATTAGGCATAAACATGGTACATAAGGATAATATACCATTACATCTACACAAAATATATATATAAATTAGTTGGGATTGTGCTTATTAGATTGTATATAACTGCAAATTATGTAAATCATGCTGGTGTTGGTAAAAGACCGTTAAAATGACAAAACAAATTTTCTCCGGTAGGAATCGCTGGGGCGTGTGTTTTTGTTTTTTTTGTTTTGTATTCGGGTTTTTTTAAAAGAATTATTTGTGCGTGTAAATTCTCCAAATTGAAAAGTATATCATAAAATATCGCAGAACACGAAGAATTTGGGTTGATTGAATGGTATTTGTTCTCGGACTTACAAATTGGTTGACAAGGAAAGCGTATACACAATGGTGACATCAGGTTGAATCAAGCTGACTGCGTTTAATTCGCGCACATTTTGGATAATTCTCCCTGTATAATGTGTTTTCTAGAATATGACTAATTACGACAAATTATGATTCATGAACTCTAATGTACGAGAAAGTAATGTCATTTTTAATAAAAATATATAACATAAGAGGTGAAAAGGTATGTGAAGTTCCGTAAAAATGCGAATTCCTTATTCGTTTGTTTATTTTCTCGGGTGTTCGTTAGTTGTTTTGCTTGGGGGTGTTTATATGTTGGTATGTTTTTTGGGTGTTTGTTTGTTGTTTGTTTGTTGTTTTTCGATCGATAAACAGTGTTTATCGGCGATAAACACTGTGTATCGAATTATTATACATTGAGCTTGCCATACCCTCCACTTACCGATATCTTAAAAAGGCAAGAAGGGTAGGGAAGAGTTGTGCGGCACCCAAACTGAGAGACGGTCATAATGCCTAAATAAATACTAAAAAACGTAATAACCCCCAACCCTCCCTCTCATAGAGGTAGCAGCGTTTTTAATTTCTTCTCGTTTAACAAAATTGTTATCGTATTGTAACTAATGTCTCCGTTTAATGAATTATTGGCCTATTTTTTCAAAGGGTATCATAAAACCGTAACTGGTAAAAATGAAAAAAGTGATTGCACACAAATGGCCGTATATACTATCGTAATGAAATAATTAACACGAGAGTAAACATATGTCTTACTAAATTTAGTATAGGGTCATGTGTTTTAAGCTCGCCTCCTTTCGCGTTACACACGGATTTTGGCTTTCGCGACATGATTTTAACTTTACACATTTATATTTGCTTGTATACTCCCCTGAGGTAGTAAAAGTATACATTTTCTGAAGGGAAATTGCATGAGGAAACCAAATATGCCATTAAAATTATAGTACGACCAAGAACTAAAATGGTATGATCGGAAATGTTCGGGTTCGAGAGTTTTTTTAATTTTTAATTTGAGATCCATATATTTTTTATACCTACCCCTATCATTATTTTTTTTACATATTTGAATTCCTCATGAAATTACCCATTAGTTTGATATATATTTGTGAATTCCTCATGAAATTACCCATTAGTTTGATATATAATTGTCAAAGTTACTACGTCGGTATGGTAATTATACCGGCTAGTGAATTATAGCTCCCATTTTTATTTTATATATTTTTAGAATTTTCAGAAATATTTGTTTAAGGACGAACCCTTCCCTGATATAAACTAGATTTCTGAATTCCTCTAGTTACAAGCTTTCCAAAAATGTATACTTTTGCTATCATAGGTTTAAAACTTTTTCTGTTATATAGTCATTTTTATAAATCCGGTAAATTGAGGCTGATTATTTATGTTGACTGTGTAGCGAATAGGAAGAAAGCTGATGATCATTGTCTTATCCATAATTAATTAGTTGTTACAAATAGTTGACAAGTCTGTTGAACCACATACTTAAAGACTACTAAATATCCTTTGAAATGGGACCAAAATGGTGTTTGTAACATAAGGGGATGACTAGTATTGTAAAAAGAACAA
This sequence comes from Ophiura sarsii, assembly GCA_035610835.1. Lineage (NCBI taxonomy): Eukaryota > Metazoa > Echinodermata > Ophiuroidea > Amphilepidida > Ophiuridae > Ophiura > Ophiura sarsii. Next base: position 62,144,441 of record CM069447.1, on the reverse strand, counting down.
AGCATGTGATTATCCCCCATTGAGTTTGTACAGGCGGCACCCCTTCCAGCGGCACCCCTTCCAGCACCATCTCCCTTTCTCTGTATTAGCTATACCATTGCCATTTGGCAGGCAGATAGCTTGTTATTGGGGCTTTAAAATGATACCAAATGTGTTGAGATATTTGAGGAAAATGACAGCATGAAGTTAAAAAATGTAACAGCACCACCCTATTGGAAGGCGAGTTCATAACGCGTGACCATAGTAGATTCGCAGACTTTGGCCGGTGGGCCATTTCAGTATACAAAAGGTATAGGTAATATTATATTCCAATTGAGGGGGAGGTAGTGATTTAAAATCTTAGTCTGATCGTGGACACACGGTTCTATGGTTCCCATGTCTTCTTGAATCACGTCGTAGGTAGTTCATATACAGAATAATGGCAAAGTGTTCTCGTGCCATTGTCCAAATTGATTGCCTGTATTATTTAATCCTCATCTATACAAGAAGGAAACGCTCAGAAGAAATGATGATCAATGTGGGTCACTTGTTAAGATGGCAAATAGAATAGCGCGCTTTGGTTAAAAATAACTCATGGGTACATAATATTTGCATAGGGATGGGTTCATTCATCGCTTCAAAGTCCATTATATCCCAGCGAAATCAATAGCATCTAAACGACGACGATGTGATCATGATTGGTCCATTGTGGTTCCACGAACATTTAATGGAATAGGTCCAAATCAATAACCGATCGGTATATTTATGAATCTACTGCAACGCATGTTTAAAGAACCTTCAGAAACATGTACTTTAACGTACATGTTATATAAAGGTATAGCAAACTAGGTCGTGTAACAGTTATCGTAGGTTCAACTTGATAAATCGTGAAAGTTCAAGTCGAAAATATTCCTTTTATTTGGACTTTGAAAATAATTATGCCAAGCTTTCAGCGCAACTGATCCTGATGCTAACGGGATAACAAAAGGTGTTTACTTACATACCATAGCTGTTTGCCAATTCAAAACACTTTTTTCTTTAATTATATTATCTTTCACTAAATCGAAAGTGGGTTACATATTAATTACAGTCAATAGTTAGGTCACCCAAGCCCTATATGAAAGCTATGAAGATTGTTAAACGGGGTCAGTCGTCACAAACATGCACAAACACGTAGTCAAACGACCTTGCTATTGTCAAAACTCCCTAGGCAGAGGACTGCAGTGCAAATCTGTACGTTTCTCGCCATGTAATGTCTATGGCAGATTTCATTCCGTGGTATGAAGCTATGAAGTTTTCGTGGTCTTCTCTATCTCCAAGCAGATAGAGCAATACGCACATAGACTTTTTTTGTAGACGAGGGTTCATTTCATGATTTGGTGAGGTTTAAAATGAGTAAGGAGTCCTGTAATTTCGAAGACCACAGATTTTCAAAACGTGAATTTTCCAACATTTTACGACATAAATGTGGTCATAAAACGTGTTTAATACTATACCTTTTACCGTTCTACAGATGTTATAGACCATCCTCTAAAATTCTACATGATTTTTAACACGTTTCTCAGTTTTAGACCATTTTTCGAAGCTATTTCTAGCAAATATTGTAGTCACGGAGACTCCATTGTTTGCTTGCGTACAACAAAATCTGACATGCAGCGTGACCTCCGTGCTGGCTGATTATAACCATGATAACGAGATAACAAAAGGTGTTTACAACATACTATACATACCATAGCCGGTCACCAATTCAAACCTTTTTCTTTTGTGATATTATATTTCAATAAATCGTATGTGGAAACAGAAAGTATGAAAATCGTGGGAATTGGCGCTGAAAATATTAGGTGTAAAGATTGCTTGTTTCATTTCGTAAGGTTACTTACATCACAAATAGTCTACCATTGTTTTCCTACCACTCGTTAACTATAGCTGTTGTTCGCGAGTCATTGTTTATAAACAGTCAAATTCAATATAATTTGTGGTGTCACGACTCTATATGGCTTTTTTTCTCCTTCTTTTGAACCCGGATTACAAAACCTTTGACTATCGTCGTTTTTATGATATTGTTCCATTTTAAATCTGCTTTTCTGTGCTGGAATTAAAGGGAAAGTGTATTAAAAGATCAGTTTGATACCAACTGACAGGCCCGTAAGCAGGATTTTTTAGGGGGGCGTATTTTCTGAAAAAGGTACGTTAGTAGGCCTACCCAAAAAATCGTAAAAGGTTGCCCCTCATCTCAGACAATTTTGAGAGCGGGGTGGGGGGGGGGGGGGGGGGGGGGGGGGTCCAAAACGGCCCGAAAATTAAGGTGGGTGGGGGCGTTTTCACAAAAAAAAGTACATTAATACAAAAAAGGTATATTGGTACAAAAAAGGTACATTGGTACAAAAATAAGTACATTGGTACAAAAAAGGTACGTTGGTACAAAAAAGAGGTACATTGGTACAAAAAAGGTACATTGGTACAAAAAAGGTACATTGGTAACATGGCTGACAAAAAATGTACTTTACCAATTAATAAAACAAACAATCCCCAACCTATACAGACCCCCTCTATTTACTATAAAGGCCCGTTCCCTCAGACTGCACAGGTTATCATGACAACAAATATCCTAACAGTTGGGACCAGCATCACAATGATATCATCATGCAATTTAAAGCATACACGATTATTCCACTTGGATTGCATTTACAATCCAAGTAAAATGAAATGTTTATTGATACACGATGGACACCTTTTACTACATAAGCCTGAGGCACTCATCAATAGGCCAACGCATAATAAATATGAGACTGACCAATTTCATTTTACCGCTTCCCAGCTGAGCACGTCAATAGACGTTCTGAATGCGTCAATCGCGCTGTGCTTGAGCACGGCAATGGACGTGCCGAAAGTCTGAAAAAAGTCCGATTTTTAAAACCTTTATAAAATGCGTCCTGATGGAGACTCCATTCGCACGTCAGCTTGAAGATAAATAAATGGCCAACAGAGGGCACTATTTCATTTGTTGATACGATGGATAGGAAAAATAAAACAGCGGATCAAAGTTGAAAGTCGCATTTTGTTTAAATGCCAACGTATGCGAAATATCGAAAAATACGTTGGTGTACGTTGGTGTTTAATTTACGATCGCACAGAATCGCAAGCATTCTGACCAAAGAAATGTTGATTAATCACGGGATTTCAATGATGACAGTGATAGTGATAATAGTAAGGAATATCAGGATGACTTTGGGAGTGATTCTGAATCCTGTTTTGGTTCGGAATTCGATGAATTAGAGGTTGAATCAGTCTAATCAGACCTCGAAATTGAAGAGAAAAAAATTCACTCCATGCAGTAGTTGTTATAGCAGTGGTATGACCTTGTATTGGCTCAGCACACAGCTTTCACTTGCAGTGCGCTATAGTAAACTGGGAAGTGGTTTTAACAGTGTATACCGAATGACATCGTTCCCACAATTTGTACACTCTTATAGGCATATTTAATTAAAAATTAATACATCTTAAATGTGACGATATTTCGGTATCCGGTAACGCACCGAATTTAATCAGGCATACGATTGATAATATAATATGATATAACATGGGTTCGCGATTACGCAATGCATTCGGACGAAAGCTAAAAATAAATTTTTAAAAAAAGAAGCTTTATTTCCAAAACGAACCGCATTTTAACAGAGAAATATCTCTCCGGAAATTGGATAAAGACCCAATAATAAGTCTCAAATCATCCCATACATATCACACACACAACGACAAACTCCGTACGTGTAGAGTTAATGGATTCCAAGAACGTACATGCAAACAGGTCAAGCTAATAGATGACATTATTTTCTACAACAACACTGTGTAAATATCTCAGAGACAAGAGAGTTATTTTATGATTGAAAATCTGCAAGTGACGGGAGACCGTCTCCTTGATAACGCAGTCCCATACCAAGCCCGCCCTCTATTGAAATATCGAACTTATTCGTAATCTCGGCGGAAGACGGGCTCCCGTCATTTGATCCAAAAGATGACGGTAGTGCGTCATTAAAGAGCGCGCCCTCAAGCCGAACGGGCTCCCGTTGTGGAGCTGACTGGTTACGGTACTTATTCTACACAGATGTCCTACAATTTGGTAAGATTCCGGATGGATTAGCAATTTTGTTCCTGCTTGATATCCTGGTTTGCACAATCAACAAAGACGAACGGCGTGATGACGTCGTAAGAAAAATAGACGCTAAACCGACGATCGTAATTGGCCCAGAGGGGTCAGGTGCCCGCCGCGCGCATCAATCTATAAGTGCACAGTCCAACAAATGGGTAAACCGTCAAACCATCGACCTTTAGGTGATTACCCCGCTATTACGATTAACGCATTAAAATATATCCAAAACTTATGAAATAAGCGATCCAAGCTACAGTGCAAAACCTTTGCGATTCCACAATATAATTCCGACAGCGGGCCACTCTTTGTGCCACTAGTGAGCCACTGATGTACCACCAATGGCTTGCTAACTGGGATATGCGCTCACGTATCAAATTGCTAAGCGTGAAAACGTGGATTCAGATTTAGCTGTAAACTTTGTACGTGATTCTCAAAGACGAAAAAGTATTAGATTCTGTCGCTTAATAAAGAATTATGCGAGGGACGGTAAAAAGGAAGGGACAGTCAAGAGGTCGTCATATAGCCTGATCCATGATCGTCTCGGTGATAAAACTTACGTAAGTCACGCTGCGCCCCAGATTTCCCGCAAACTTGCCCAAAATCGCGAGATCGTACGGGATTTCATTTTCCTATCCCATTATGCATCATGTTCGCTGCCCCCCCCAAAAAAAAAACCCCTTTCGTCATGTTCGTTTATGCATGATTGTATATGGTAGAGGAAAAGGTAGCTCATTAACATAATTTCCGTTACCCCTATCGTGTTGGAGCATGCGATTTATGTAGTCGTGTAGTATTTGTTCTCCCCGATATGAATACCGCTGTTGGTAAATCACAATCATGTGCAAAATACCCTAATTAAGCAAAACAAAACTGCAGTCCCTAAAATTAGTTATAGTATACCAATGTACCATCACTTTCCATTCAAATGACCGTCATTTGTGAATCGATTGCTTTCTCTGCTGTCTATTGAGTGGGAAGACGCTATTGAAATGGACTGAATGGGTTGCCTTTTATAGCTTTGGAATCACGGGGATTAGCGGAACTGTTTTTAGTGAAATCGATTTAATACCTGCAATCATTACAATGACACCTAATGTGTCAACAGCACCGGTACCCAAAGGAAATTGAATAGGAGTGTTGCTGTTGCTATATATTATAGTTCTTTAGGAGAATAACAAAAATCTCTGAAGGTTTTGTTGTTGCATGTGAGGCCTTAGTTTAAAGCTGGTTAAGGTGTAGTGCAATTCGCGAATAAACAAACAAACCATTACACTCGGATGTCTGCTATCTACAGTAGATAGCACCCATATAGTATTGCATTCATCACTTAGATAAACCCAATAGCTTTCTTCAGTAGATAAACACACGGCGTTATATTTCTATCTTCGGTAGAGAGTACCCATATAACATTACTATCTTCAGTAGATGACCGTATGTTATATTGCTATCTTCAGTAGATAGCATTCATGAATTATTACATTGATATCTTCACCTGCCGGCATAATTGGTGTTATTGGTGTGCAACGGTTTCTAAACTTAATTAGGACCAGTCAGGATAGGAGAGTAAATGACATATTTAAAGAAAATTAAAATAAATAATGTTTATTTACAAACATTCCTAATGTATGCCTTTTCAAAGATATGGACCAGCCTTTTCGACCCCTGGTTATCGTCCTTGCATGGGCCTCGAACTGGAGCTGGAGTTATTCGTCTATCATGTGCACCATGTGTAGGAAGACTGCCTTATGCACTCGTAAACAATAACCCCGTTCATGATAGCCAACTAACTATACACCAACTACAATTTAAATAAAGTTCAATTTCTTGTTTTATTCATCCATTTTTGTATCAAATGACCACGAAAGTGACACAAAACACGTAAACAAATGTCTAGAAATAAGTACAAATTTAACCCCTTTTCAGTTGGTTTAATTGACGCTGAAAAGGGGCTTTATTCTTAATTCTTACGTTTATGTTTGTTTATTTTATTCAAATGAAGAGTGATCGATTGATAATTATACACACAAAGTTTATCTATCCTAGACCAATATTGTTTTAAGTGCATGGTGCAGTGGCAATTGGAATCGAAATGTAAGGCATAGGCCTATTATGGCTTGTTGTAGGGGAAATCATTGGTTGTTAAGTAAGTGACCTGAATACTACCATATGAGATTTATATGCAGTTCAATGAGTCTAGCACTAGGGATCTCCCACGAGTATTGACGCGTCGACGGTGAATCAATTGCAATACATCTTAAAGACAAGTTAACCTCATTTAAAAAAGGCCATCTAGATCTTGGCTTAAATTTCACAGCATTTAACGTGGGTTTTTATCAGGACCCTCAACTGATATAACAACCCGAAACCACAAACAAATTAAATGCCGCTAAAGAGATTGCTAAAACTACGGGAAACAAACTATACCAATACGATGTCGTATAAAAGCATAAATTAGCCTATTTCAAATTAAACAATCTCGAAGTTAACACTCAATATAATGACTCGAGGTGTTCTAGGCCAATTAAAATTGACTCTTCTGTGTTTAGGCGTACTGTATCCTACTCGCGTCCAAAAATGAGAATGTCAAATATTGAATTATTTTATTTTTATATAGGATTATATTAAATTAATCATGTAGTTATAGCATAATTAATACGGACCTCGATATTGGTTGCAATCACTTGTTTCAATATAAAGGAATAAAATATAGACATCTCGTCCCTTTTCCAAACATGAAACTGTTAACTCATGATCATTTTAAATCGATATCCTTATTGCCAAGTAGCTAGCTTTGATTATGCTTCTAAAATTATTCAATAAAATAACCTTGTCAGTCCCGAACTCGTCCGTAGCTATCTGACGATTCAGAGAATCTAGTCCCTCCGTGTCACACTTTAGTACACAGAGCTGAATACAGCATGCTAAGACGAATGACGTCGGATTAACGAGCAATAGCTGCATACCTGGGAACAATACTAGTAAATATTCCTAAAAAAAACTCGCGTTTGTTTCCTTAAAAATATTCAAGATCAATGGGATTCGAACTGGTGGTGGCAACTCCATTCAATAGCAGCACAAAGAAACACATTAGTGAGTTCGCCGTAAATTCAATAGAGTAGTGTTGCTAAAATAGTATTATACTGCATTAACATTTAGGTATTGGTTCTTTATTTTGGTTAATTAAAGCTAATTAGCACACGATTTTAATTTACCAACAGCGATATTCTTATCGAGGAGACAATACCCCACATGTCTATACCAATCGCGTGCTCCAGCACGATAGGGGTAACCTTACTCCCCAATATTAAAAATTGCATGTTTTCATGAACTTTTACTTCGAAAATATCGCGGTCAGTTCGCCATCGGACAAAATTCAGAAGCTTTGCAGCTGTCATGGTTGTATTTTATATATCGTTCGAGCAGGAAAGGTGAGAACTTCTCGCCTTTCCTGGTTCGACCGATCACAAATTAGAAAAAAGTCAATTACATACAATCATATTATAAATTGGATAAACTAATAATGATATTTCATTACATGGGCTGCCTAATCAGGCCTGACTTAACTTCCATCGCATAAAATTAAATCAGAGGGAAAACACCCCACGTAAAATGGTAGCGGTATGGTGTAGCAGTCCCAAGTATGCAAATGAGCTCACTGAATACAATTGCCTGGTTTACAACCGGAACTACTTTACGGAGTAAAGTGCATCAATCTCATTTACATACTTGGATGTGATACACACGACCCTTATCCATAAAATGCCCCCTTACTTTATTAGGCCAAGTAAAATAAATAATGTGTTTATCGTCCCTGGCCTCACCAATTGTTGGAGAATTTGAAATACTTATGTTATTTTTTTAATAGAAGTGATTCGGAATTATCTAAAAACACATTGCACACTATTCCTCTAGGCTAGGATAGAAAAATGATAAATAATAAATTTAAAAAATGAGGGCCTCTTCATTTTTTGCGATAGAGCAAAGGTTCAGCAATTGGGATTTCACACAGAGTTGAATAGTTACACAAATAAAAATTAATAATCACCTATTTTATAGAAAGTTCGGACGATAAACATGTTGCTTATTTTACTGGACCTTGTAATATAAATTCAAACGTAACCCGTACCCGTCCCCCACCCCACCAGGGGAATCTTGCATTTTATGCCACTGGATACAGAAATATATGTAGTATATTGACATTTTATTATTTGTCATATTCATATTCAAAGTAACAAGATGAATGTGTTTCAAAAAATAAATTTACACTTTATTGATTTTAATACAATTGAAACACAAAATCTAATAACACCAGATTCTGGAAACACAGTGGTTTCCAAGACCAGTGGACAAAAAGAAACTCACAATCCGATAATTATAGTAATACAAAAATGGTCAAAGTTTACAGAACTTGAATGAAATCCTCATCTTACCGAACCTATTTTTATTGCAAACATAACATGAGTTTTCGGTAGATCTTCAATGTTTACTTACCCATACAATCACCCGTTGTTTTATTTACATTAGGACTGTGTTCGCCATGATGAATGAGGCTTAATATTCTAAAAGCGCATATACAGGCTGTATCAAAAAGATTTGTACCGTGGTCTGATCAGTTTTTCAGAATTTTTTTTGATATGTTACGAACCATTTAGACCATTTTGCTTCTATATGCAAAATTATTGAAGTTTCATCTTTTCTAAGAATTTTGATTTACGACAATCGAACATTTTTTTTCAGAATTTACAAGCTTTTAAAGGAATATTGGTGTTTTTATCATTTTCATCGAAACGTTAGATCTGAAGCGCACAATTCAAAATTCCTCCTGACTCATATATTCACTACTTATAAAGAGTTTGTGCAGTGAACCTATTAAATTTGCGTTGCTGCGAGTAAAACCATGATTACGTCGATCTTCATTTGAATGACAATAGCGGTCAGAAACAACAGCCAATTATCTTCAGATTATCAGATCAATAAGTTGACATAATTCCCTATTCATTAAAATCAAAAACATTGTATTTAGCAGAGATTTTATATTTTTAATGCTTTTTTGAAAATGGAACATATCAGAGTACAAATCATTTTGATACAGCCTGTACGACGTACTACGTTTGAAAAAGAAACACCGATTCTCTAATGTAACAAAAATATACAATTTAAACAACTTCTTATCACCACATGGGCCGATTGTTGACTTAAAAGAAACTAATCAATGGCAAAGTGGAATGTGTGGACCACAACGCAAACATACGAGGTAGCCCTGCCCAGGGGTAGATAATCTTGCATTTCTGAATGTAGTATTTAATCATTTGAACATTTTATCAATCAAATTTAAATGCCCGAGATGACACGTGTCGCGATCGCTTTCGAATTTGTTTGCAATAATATCTAAAAGCGTGACAAAAACATTACACTGATTGCATACCGGTACATTGCGAAAAGACGTGTTTTGATTGAATGCCGATATTACTAAATGAAATGCTTTTATTTGGAAATTGACATACATTCTAAAGCGTTCAATCAATTTAGAGCGAATTGAAACAAAGGACATACTAAATAGAATGCTTGAATTTCTAAATTGACTCACGGTATCCCGTTGTAAAGAAGAGATTCCAAGTATATCGAAATGGGATGGTCAAGATCTATCCTGCACATTCTTTGTATTCCCCGGGTTTTACCATACGGAAGTACGCCCTCTCATATTGAGTATACCTTCCCTCCTATATCCACCATGTATCAGTATGTAGGATCGTACCATAGTTGCAAGGTACACTCTACAAGTGTTATGTCCGTCCACACTTGGAATACAGTGTTCAGACCTGGAGCCCTTACCTCAAGAAAGACATTAAAGCCTTGGAGAAGATACAACATAGAGCAACCAAGATGATACCAAAGCTACAACACCTTACCTATGACAAGCGATTGAAAAGCCTAGGAATCGTATCACTGGAGAAGGATCAGAGGTGACCTCATTGAGACAGTGGCGTAACCAGCGGGGGGGCGGGAGCCCCCCCCCCCCCCCCCCCCACTTGGAACCCTTGCCCCCCCCCCCCCCCCCCCCGCTTGCCCCCCCCAAATGAAATCAAGTACGGCTGTAAATAAAATTTACAAACAAAGTACACACCAACCCCCCCCCCCAATAATGACATATCGTGTCGGTTGAGATTGGCACTGTCGGTTCATTTGACGAAAGGAATCATGGAATTATGATGGTCAAAAGTACACATATGAAAAATATTCTTTGGTACAAGCTTGTTTAGAGCCAAAATGTAGGTCAATTGTCCAAAAAATAGCTGTAAATTCGAAAATTTTCGCGCGCTACGCGCCCATCTCTTTACTCACAAAATCGTAGGAGCCCCCCCCCCCCCATTTCAAGTCACTGCCCCTTCTTGCCCCCCCCCCCAAATGAAAAAGTCTAGTTACGCCACTGCATTGAGACATTCAAGATTCTCAAGGAAATCGACAAAGTGAACCCGTCTGACTTCTTCACCAAAGCTCGAGCAACGCACTCTAATAGAGGACATCCCATGAAATTATTCAAACCAGCACTGATCAAAAATCTCAATTGCAGAAGGAATTTTTTCACGATGAGAGTCATCAACCAGTGGAATGAGCTGCCTACAGATGTGGTCAACGTAAGGACCGTCAACGCTTTCAAAAACCGACTCGACAAATATTGGACACAAATAGGATATGGAATCATAAAGGCTAAACAGCATATTACTAATTATTTCCATCAAACCTTAAGTATAGTCGCCCGATCGTAATGCCAAAAATCAAAACGACGCAGCGATTATAGAGGGCGTGGGTCATTTAGGCTATTTTTGCCAATTCCCACTATCTTTTTGTGAAACTATTTGTGGCCAAATATTTCTAGAATACGGGAGCGCTTAGCATCTGGATACCTCAGGGGTACTAATATTAATGTGAGGGAGTATTCTAGGCTTGTTGTATAGATACCTAAGCGCTCCCCGATCTTACTCGATCCTGGCCAAAAACCGCTGGCGATCTAACCATGGTTTATCTATGGTGGTTCTCGGTCAGAACCAGCTGTCAATTACGTGCACATCGGCACCTGTGAGCTGCTGTGGGGAAACCCTATAATAAATAATCATTTCTAAATGTTTGGTTTGTCCTCGCTCATAAGCCTTGCAAGATGATAATACAAAGCCAATAATTTCAATTAGTACACATTTTAAAATGGCCAAAAACGTTGAAAGTGTCCCAGCTCGTCATAATCATTTTGTTTTAAACAGACACAACATTTAAGTCAGAGCAATTATAAAATATTAATATAATATTAATATTATATCTAAATTGATTTCGGTAACCAATAACATTTATTTATTTTGCTGCGATTATTCTTTTCTTGGAGACATAAAATGTAAATGTATATTATTGTTTGTTACAGTCTGTATAAATAATTTTGAAAATCCACAGCATGGGTTAACTCGAATCCACTCACGTCGGAACAATCACTTTAAATGCACATTTTAGGTCACGCGGAACTTTCAATTTTACACGTGGATGACCGCCCCGTGTTTACTTGCGACTGGATTTTCTTAATAGAGGCTCGCAATTATTGCGCCATATGTCATTATAATTTTATGAAAGTAGTGAGTGAATATATTTGTATACATTTCCTTTTTTATATTCTAAAACATTGTGTAAAGTTTTATAGACGCATTAGTCGAGAAGAGTTTGCCACTGTTCCAAAAGTGTATGTCCGAATAAATAAATAAAAAATAAATAAAAACACTGACGGCAGAAATCTTGGCATTGCATGCTTCTGTAACCCCTGACATCATCTTGCACACGTAATAATGCAATGCGCTGTAGCTCGCTGTTGAGTAAGCTTAATCGTAATGTCGTTTGGGGCATGAAAGTAGACATTTCCCAAATCCTTTTCTTAATAATGAAATCAAAGCGAAGCATGTTGTTGTTGCAAAGTGCACGCTTTACCCTGCAGGGTCAGTTAGTGTAAGTCCCATCGAATTAAGGGAGATTACTGTCGTTTTGTTTACTGATTCTATTTTGATCTCGCGCAATCCCGCGCAATCTCGCACAATCTCTCTCAACAACAACGGATGTGCATTACAAACAAGTTCATAAACAAGTGCGATTAAGGCCTAAACAGTTTTTTAGTCTCGAGTTTCCTACTTCCATTACGCGGCAGGCAGATCACATTCTAAAATGCCAACACATTTGTCAAATATGTCAAAGTTAAGTTATTACATTTTATTACTGCTCTCTTAATGTGGAAAGAGAGGAAATAGTGGAAATTCACTCAAAAAAGGAGTGAAGGGAGTGAAACGCAGGACAACCCGTTTTAGAGTGGAAAATGTCCACTCTAAAATGAGTGTGAATATTGTTTTACTCTCAATAGAGTGGAACATTGTCAAATAAAATCCCCTTTCACTCCTTTTAGAGTGTTTTTCCACTCAAAAACGTGTTGTCCTGCGTTTAACTCCTTGAAAAGTGGAAAACCACTCTTTTACATTTAGAGAGTATGTTTAGAATCACCATGAAAAATGTATTAAAATTAGTAATCCTTGAGATAGACTTTGAAAGTTGAGAAACTAAGGTTTCTGAAAAATCTGTTTTGTACGAGGGTCATTCAATAAGTTCTACCTCATACCCCATAACTTTATTATTATATCAGCCAGTCTCATCAAATATCACACAATTGTAGCTTGGAACCTCAGTCACAAATTAATTGTAAATTGATCTGACTAATGAGTGCACTTTTCTGGAGATGCAGTGAAAACAAAACTTTGATTTAGTGTGACGGAAACGGATGAAAAACAGCAAAATATCGCCAAAATGCTATTCATTTGGCCTATTGTAAATGACATTGCTATTCATTTGGCATAAAATATTGCATAAAATTTAAAATACGACTTAAGATCAATTCCTCTTAAGAAGATTTCATATTTTATTCTTCATGAATTAAACTTAATAAAGCTCACTTTAGGAAGAATTCTTAAATATTCTTCTGAGCAAAGCATATAAGAAGAGTTCAAGAATCACTCTCTGTAATTCCACTTAAGAAGATTCTTAACTTATATAAAATGGGGCCCTGGGCTCGAGTAGTTTTAAGAGGAGTTCATGAATCACTTTCTGTATTTCCACTTAAGAAGATTCTTAACTTATATAAAATGGGGGCCTGGACTCAAGTAGTTTTAAGAGGAGTTCATGAATCACTTTCTGTAATTCCACTTAAGAAGATTCTTAACTTATATAAAATGGGGCCCTGGACTCAAGTAGTTTTAAGAGGAGTTCATGAATCACTTTCTGTATTTCCACTTAAGAAGATTCTTAACTTATATAAAATGGGGCCCTGGGCTCAAGTAGTTTTAAGAGGAGTTCAAGAATCACTCTCTGTAATTCCACTTAAGAAGATTCTTAACTTATATGAAATGGGGCCCTGGGCTCAAGTAGGTTTAAGAGGAGTTCATGAATCACTTTCTGTATTTCCACTTAAGAAGATTCTTAACTTATATAAAATGGGGCCCTGGGCTCAAGTAGTTTTAAGAGGAGTTCAAGAATCACTTTCTGTATTTCCACTTAAGAAGATTCTTAACTTATATGAAATGGGGCCCTGGGCTCAAGTAGGTTTAAGAGAAGTTCATGAATCACTTTCTGTATTTCCACTTAAGAAGATTCTTAACTTATATAAAATGGGGGCCTGGACTCAAGTAGTTTTAAGAAGAGTTCAAGAATCACTCTCTGTAATTCCACTTAAGAAGATTCTTAACTTATATAAAATGGGGCCCTGGACTCAAGTAGTTTTAAGAGGAGTTCATGAATCACTTTCTGTAATTCCACTTAAGAAGATTCTTAACTTATATAAAATGGGGCCCTGGACTCAAGTAGTTTTAAGAGGAGTTCAAGAATCACTCTCTGTAATTCCACTTAAGAAGATTCTTAACTTATATAAAATGGGGCCCTGGGCTCAAGTAGTTTTAAGAGGAGTTCATGAATCACTTTCTGTATTTCCACTTAAGAAGATTCTTAACTTATATAAAATGGGGCCCTGGGCTCAAGTAGTTTTAAGAGGAGTTCAAGAATCACTCTCTGTAATTCCACTTAAGAAGATTCTTAACTTATATAAAATGGGGCCCTGGGCTCAAGTAGTTTTAAGAGGAGTTAATGAATCACTTTCTGTATTTCCACTTAAGAAGATTCTTAACTTATATAAAATGGGGGCCTGGACTCAAGTAGTTTTAAGAAGAGTTCAAGAATCACTCTCTGTAATTCCACTTAAGAAGATTCTTAACTTATATAAAATGGGGCCCTGGGCTCAAGTAGGTTTAAGAGGAGTTCATGAATCACTTTCTGTATTTCCACTTAAGAAGATTCTTAACTTATATAAAATGGGGGCCTGGACTCAAGTAGTTTTAAGAAGAGTTCAAGAATCACTCTCTGTAATTCCACTTAAGAAGATTCTTAACTTATATAAAATGGGGCCCTGGGCTCAAGTAGGTTTAAGAGGAGTTCATGAATCACTTTCTGTATTTCCACTTAAGAAGATTCTTAACTTATATAAAATGGGGGCCTGGACTCAAGTAGTTTTAAGAAGAGTTCAAGAATCACTCTCTGTAATTCCACTTAAGAAGATTCTTAACTTATATGAAATGGGGCCCTGGGCTCAAGTAGGTTTAAGAGGAGTTCATGAATCACTTTCTGTAATTCCACTTAAGAAGATTCTTAACTTATATAAAATGGGGCCCTGGACTCAAGTAGTTTTAAGAGGAGTTCATGAATCACTTTCTGTATTTCCACTTAAGAAGATTCTTAACTTATATAAAACGGGGCCCTGGACTCAAGTAGTTTTAAGAGGAGTTCATGAATCACTTTCTGTAATTCCACTTAAGAAGATTCTTAACTTATATAAAATGGGGCCCTGGACTCAAGTAGTTTTAAGAGGAGTTCAAGAATCACTCTCTGTAATTCCACTTAAGAAGATTCTTAACTTATATAAAATGGGGCCCTGGGCTCAAGTAGTTTTAAGAGGAGTTCATGAATCACTTTCTGTATTTCCACTTAAGAAGATTCTTAACTTATATAAAATGGGGCCCTGGACTCAAGTAGTTTTAAGAGGAGTTCATGAATCACTTTCTGTAATTCCACTTAAGAAGATTCTTAACTTATATAAAATGGGGCCCTGGACTCAAGTAGTTTTAAGAGGAGTTCAAGAATCACTCTCTATAATTCCACTTAAGAAGATTCTTAACTTATATAAAATGGGGCCCTGGGCTCAAGTAGTTTTAAGAGGAGTTCATGAATCACTTTCTGTATTTCCACTTAAGAAGATTCTTAACTTATATAAAATGGAGCCCTGGGCTCAAGTAGTTTTAAGAGGAGTTCCAATCACTTTCTGTATTTCCACTTAAGAAGATTCTTAACTTATATAAAATGGGGCCCTGGGCTCAAGTAGTTTTAAGAGGAGTTCATGAATCACTTTCTGTATTTCCACTTAAGGAGATTCTTAACTTATATAAAATGGGGCCCTGGGCTCAAGTAGTTTTAAGAGGAGTTCAAGAATCACTCTCTGTAATTCCACTTAAGAAGATTCTTAACTTATATAAAATGGGGCCCTGGGCTCAAGTAGTTTTAAGAGGAGTTCATGAATCACTTTCTGTATTTCCACTTAAGAAGATTCTTAACTTATATAAAATGGGGGCCTGGGCTCAAGTAGTTTTAAGAGGAGTTCATGAATCACTTTCTGTATTTCCACTTAAGGAGATTCTTAACTTATATAAAATGGGGCCCTGGGCTCAAGTAGTTTTAAGAGGAGTTCAAGAATCACTCTCTGTAATTCCACTTAAGAAGATTCTTAACTTATATAAAATGGGGCCCTGGGCTCAAGTAGTTTTAAGAGGAGTTCATGAATCACTTTCTGTATTTCCACTTAAGAAGATTCTTAACTTATATAAAATGGTGCCCTTGACTCAAGTAGTTTTAAGAAGAGTTCAAGAATCACTCTCTGTAATTCCACTTAAGAAGATTCTTAACTTATATAAAATGGGGCCCTGGACTCAAGTAGTTTTAAGAAGAGTTCAAGAATCACTCTCTGTAATTCCACTTAAGAAGATTCTTAACTTATATAAAATGGAGCCCTGGGCTCAAGTAGTTTTAAGAGGAGTTCCAATCACTTTCTGTATTTCCACTTAAGAAGATTCTTAACTTATATAAAATGGGGCCCTGTGCTCAAGTAGTTTTAACACTTTCCACGCGGTAGGCGGCTGCAGACGACATTCCAAAATTTCACAAAATGTTTAAAAAATGTCAAAACTATTGAATTTCATTACCATATTTAGAATCACCATGAGAAATGCATTGAAATAAGTTCAAGCATGCCTAGTATTGAGTCAGTAATCATTGAGATAAACTTTGAAAATTGAGAAAGGTTTCTGAAAAATCAGTTCTGTGTATGGTAAAAATAGTAGCCGCATGGAAAGTGTTAAGAGAAGTTCATGAATCACTTTCTGTATTTCCACTTAAGAAGATTCTTAACTTATATAAAATGGGGCCCTGGGCTCAAGTAGTTTAAGAGGAGTTCAGTAATCACTTTCTGTAATTCCGCTTAAGAAGATTCTTAACTTATATAAAATGGGGCCCTGGGCTCAAGTAGTTTTAAGAGGAGTTCATGAATCACTTTCTGTATTTCCACTTAAGAAGATTCTTAACTTATATAAAATGGGGCCCTGGACTCAAGTAGTTTTAAGAGGAGTTCATGAATCACTTTCTGCATTTCCACTTAAGAAGATTCTTAACTTATATAAAATGGGGCCCTGGGCTCGAGTAGTTTTAAGAGGAGTTCATGAATCACTTTCTGTATTTCCACTTAAGAAGATTCTTAACTTATATAAAATGGGGCCCTGGGCTCAAGTAGTTTTAAGAGGAGTTCATGAATCACTTTCTGTAGTTCCACTTAAGAAGATTCTTAACTTATATAAAATGGGGCCCTGGGCTCAAGTAGTTTTAAGAGGAGTTCATGAATCACTTTCTGTATTTCCACTTAAGAAGATTCTTAACTTATATAAAATGGGGCCCTGGGCTCAAGTAGTTTTAAGAGGAGTTCATGAATCACTTTCTGTATTTCCACTTAAGGAGATTCTTAACTTATATAAAATGGGGCCCTGGGCTCAAGTAGTTTTAAGAGGAGTTCATGAATCACTTTCTGTATTTCCACTTAAGAAGATTCTTAACTTATATAAAATGGGGCCCTGGGCTCAAGTAGTTTTAAGAGGAGTTCAAGAATCACTCTCTGTAATTCCACTTAAGAAGATTCTTAACTTATATGAAATGGGGCCCTGGACTCAAGTAGTCTTCTTTCCATATATAAAAAGGTACAAACATCCCACGCATGACGTCACAATGACGTCATAAAATGAGCCGACCTCTAAACGCCGTTTAAAGTTCCAAATATCGGAAGATTTTGGCTTATTACACGCTAAGATTCAATACTATAGGCCTACTATTAATATTTTTGATCTACACTATTTTAAATTACACTCTTATTGCACCATACACAACATCCGATATGTAAACCTCGCCTTAGCTGCAGTATCGCATGTCTCGTGCCCTTGGAACGGCTTAATGACACATATAATTGTGCTATCAGATGATAAAGTCTACTTTATTTCTTAAACAACATATTTTACATATAATCACAACATATTACGGTGTGGTGCTAGTTAACATATCAACATATCGCAACACAATCGTATTTACAAATTCAGTCGAAGGCCATACCACGGGTTACATGACAATAAAATGTTATAGCATATAAAAGGTTGTTAAGACAACACCATATCTATATGAAAGGCCACAAAGTATTGCCACTGCGCTCTGAAGCCCAAACCTTATACTAATTATTTACATATGTGCAGTAACATCAGAGTATGTTCCACGTTCCACTGACCGACGTATAATTTATCATTTGTTTATGATCGATTGCATGCATACATCAGAGCATTTGAATCACGTGAGCGGTAATTAAAGCTACTATTATGGGATACGTTCTGACGTCACTGTAGATTATTAGGTCTAACAAATCGAAAACTCAAAGATATATTTATGTTATGACTACCAGAAGTAAAGCTGAGTCTAATTCTTTAATGTATTGTTTTAAGAACACGTTATACTTAATTTTAAATTTAATCAAACGTTCCATGTATTCACACATTAGTAGGTTACAATATAATGACTGAACTACTGGTTTGGGAAACATGAAACTTCAACCATTCTCTAATACATAAATTCCTCTATCAATTGACGTTAGTCCATATTTCAAGGGCAGACGCAGCATTCTGCGGTTGTGCTACGCTGCTATCACTCGAATACGCTCTGATTTCACGGCTCTGAAGAATGGCATGAAATGTATGTACGAAGAATTATCGGAACTTAAGTTGCCTTCAAAATCTTATAGTCAAAATTCTCACATAGGCAAGCGTATTCTGCGTAGGCCCGTGCTTTCCTATTACGTGTTTAACAAATCAATCCATGTGTGCACTGACTATTGGCGCGCGCGAGTTTTTTGTCAAATTATGTCCAAATGAGTTTGACAGCCACTATTAAATAGTGTTTGATAAAATGTATGTGGTACGCATGCGTACACAGTAGAAATGAATCTTGTGATGCCGTATTATTCCAGTTTATATCGTTTGCTCAAAATCAAAATTGTCTGTAGAATTGAATCATGTAATCGGCAAAACAAATTTGCCGTATTATATAGCCACGTGTCATCCATAGGAGACCCATGTAGTATAATGTACAAGTATGGTACAAATATATACAGCACGGTTGTACCATGCAATGCTAATATAGCGATATTGTTGTATACGTGTGGTGCAAAAAGGTTGCTTAAAATACGTTGCTAAAAGTACTTTTATCATCCGTTGGTTGACGTGTTGATTAAAATTCATTCAACATTATGTAGAAATCTAGGTGTTGTATACAACAGTGGAGCAAAACAATTTAGTAACAAGTTGGGGAAACCCCCGGTCAAAACTTGTTTTGTTGCTAAAATATTGCGTTCATTGTTTCAATTGGGCAACTGTTGAGTATTTGTCTCAGGCAATCACGCAACTTATGTTAAGATTTACCGATGTGTTTTTTATTGATCAATTGTTGCTTAAATTCTAGATTCTAATGGCGTCCGTGTGATGCATCTTCTCAGAATTTGGGGAATGGTTTGTATACGCATATATCTTATCCCGTCCGCAACTTGTGCCCCAGGACCACAATTAGATTCATTCTGTCTTGGCATCCAAAACGGAATAAACCGCAAACACTGACAAAATAGTTTAAAGTTGCCATCCTTGTTTGACATATATTTGTTTATGAATATCATTTCAGCGGTGATACTAGCGACGTCACTAGCGATGAATATTGAATAGTCGATTTGTATAGCCAAAAAATACAAGACATGGACATATACTGAATAGTTCATGTCATGTGATCTATTTTCTACCAAAAGAATCACATAAATATGTTTATGTATCATATAATATTGACTATTTATACCTTCATACCCAGATAGCAAGACTACGTTGGGACAACGTTCACAGTAAAAAACACCAATGATAAGAGATGTCAGATATTACATATATAGTTAAATAACATGTTAAAAGAAATTACAGATTCACTACCGAGAGGGAATGGTGTATGTAGCTCTTCTGCATCGCCAAGAATTCTCTTTACAAGTTACCGGTTCACTACCGGGAATAAGTGATGTATGTAGCTCTGCTGCATCGCCCAGAATTCACATCATTTGCATACCCCGTGTTGCTATACAAAAATGCTCAATATATAATAAAACCTTGTCACAAAAAGCAACGATTTGCATTAAAACACCCAACATATGGCTACAATTCACAAATTAAGCAACAGTTGGTATTAAAATGCCCGACAAATGGTTACTTAATAATACCCAACTGTTGTGTAATTCAGATTGTGCAACTGTTGAGTAACTGGAATTGTTCAACTGTTGGTGAATACATGTTATCCAACGGTCGTTGGGTAAATTTTACGCAACATTTGAGCGGTTGCATACTTCAACAACGTTGTGTAAAATGTTGAGTAAATATTTAAGCAACCTTTTTGCAGTGTATCATCTACAATTAATACCTACTTTGAATAAGAATCCAGTGCGATTTTACAATGTGGTATGATATCTGTTATCCATTTGATAGTCACGTGTAATCCACAGCATACCCACGTGGTATACACACACAGGTTACATCAAATCGGCATCAGTCCGATTGTAACATGCAGTTACCATGTGTTGATATCGATTATACCACGTGAGACTCATGTGGTATTTCTGTGATAGCCACGTGTGATCCACAGACAACCCCCTTGATGTACACTCACAGGTTACATCAAATCAACTTCGTCAGCCAGACGATTATTAACAATAGATTTCTTACCACCTTTCCCAACTGTTGATTTTCTTTTGCTGGTACCCGGTCCATTATCCTCCTGATCAGTCGTGTCATTTGGATGCACGCGAGATTGCTGTATTGTTCTCACAATAGTCGAGCGCCAATCATCGATCTCCATACCCCCATCCCCCACGAACAAAATGGCGTACAGTTTAGGTAAGTACACACATGCTAGGGTCTGATAAGCGTTTAATAGTAAAGCGAGACATATGGTGGCCACCTTGGGTAGAATCTCATCTGACGTAGAGTACACGGGCACTGTGGCGAGACTGACAACCAAAGTGGAATACACACTCACGGCGATAAACCGTGATTCGTTATAATTGGCGGGAACCTTCCGCGCTCTAAAGGCGTACACGCAACACGTGAGGACAATGAAAAGATTATAGACGACGGAGGCGATGAAGCCGACACCGAAACTGCAGTAAAGTTCAAGATGATTTCTGGGTGGATTTGGTATGATTAATGTTGGTTGACTCGGACTAACAATTGCTGAGACTATGGATAGCATCACCTGTAATATATTAGAGAAAGAAAGAAAGAAAAGAAGAAACAATATGAATATAATATATTTGGTGATAAATTGCTGTTTTCCATTCGTTTCCGTCATAATAAACAGACATTCGGTTTTCACCGCATCGCTAGAAAAGTACAACCAGTACTCAGATCAAATTAATATAATTGTTTTAGCTGAGATTCAAAGTCACAAATTTGGATTATGAAAACATGCGTTGATTTTATGTATAATATAAAAAAATATAAAATAAATATATTCAGTAAAAGTACTCAGACAGAACGCTTATCAATTGCAGGCTGGCTTACGATAGAGTGTAAAAAGAAACCTCAAGGGATTAAGAAAATACATCCAGGGATCTAGGGGGAAAAGTCAAAATACCTTGTTTGAAATAATTATAATGTAAGTTTCCCTATACCGGGATTTCCGTGCATCCTTACATTAGTATAGAAACAAATATGAGAAGATAAGTTTATATATGTATAACATATTTAATAACCGACATAAGGCCTATCATGCCTATCCGGGCTCTCATACATTAGTATGATTTCTGTGTTTCGTTGATTTTTTATATTTGTATCAGTAAGGGCTAAGATCATTAATGGTTTTCAGACAATTTTGATTTTCACATGATTATTAACAGACTTTTCACCTAGCCACATTGTACTTGTTGTTTGAGTAATGAGGAATGTCCTTGTGGAGACAGTAGGCTATTAAAGGGGCATTAAGAGATGTAGTGGAGGGAGCGACCTCAATTACAAAATATATTAATAAAACTGGGATTTGTATATTACATGTATGAACTTACACCTATAAGGATTAAGAAAAATCAGCCCACTTTGTACAACAAAGCGTCGATTCAAAAATGCTGATCGGGCCCGATTAGCATTTTACATGGTTAAGGGTGGTATTTCAACATATTAAAAACATTGTTTTAATCAAGTTTTGCTGGTTTTTTTTAGTAGAAACAACACAAAAATCTCAATTTTTAATGTTCATCTTGAATTCTGAATTAAATTGATTCAAATTAAAAAAAATCAACATGACATTGTGTCCCTTTAATTGATTCGTTAAACCACGAACAATAAAATATGTAAAACATGTTAGTACAATAATTATTAGTAATGGGTTAGAAATATGACTTTTCCATCGCTTCTTTTCCATACAATGTATATAATAATGTTTAACACGTATTTGAATATTTTCTAATTTCTAACACAATACAATTCTGCCAAATAGGATTCGCATGGATGAAATCATAAACCTATGATCATGATCAAGAAATAGAGGCCCTACATAAATTCATCGATTGGCTCTAAAGAAATGAATCAACCACGCGCCGTTCACCGGTATCATAGAGTTTTACAAACCATTCAGCTTATTCTTTGAATTGACACGTGATTTTTGAAAGTAATGTTAACGCGCATGTGATTTTAAGCTTCTCATGATTCCACCGGGTTCCACACCACTAAATGATTGTAGTCCTTGCCGATGACGATCGGCTTTTCTCACTGTCTGAGCATCCTGTGGCCCAATCATAATCATAAAGTAATCAGGAAAGGTACTTATTGCCCTCAAATAATTAAAGTTGGAATAATAGTAATATATATATAATACCACAGTGCAAAAAGAGATCTTTCAGTACATTTTGCAGGTTTTTTGTGTGATTTTGATTGATTGGATAAATTAGATCGATGCGCCAGCTGTCCAAAAATCGGGGGATTATTTCCCGGAACTTTCAAGGTTACAAATATAAGTTTTGTGTTCAATGATCACATATATCATGAACTTAAAAAAATATATAAAGTTTAAAAAGACAGTCGCTTTATAAGCATAAGAAATCGACTTTTTGTAACAACCCTTTCACATGTAAATGTAAATGGGCCTATTTAGCGGTGTGGGATCTTATAGTTTTGGTGAACAAAGTTCAGTAGTTCGCCATGATTCCGGTTAACTACGAGCGTGTTTCTGCTGGGGCACTGCACAAATTAAACGCTAATAAACGCTTAGTTTCAATCGGTCGGTTTTTAACCCCCCTGTTTCTATTCGCGAAAAGTTACCGCTAAGTTTATCGATCCTAGTCGATGGGCCACCACATTTGACCTTTTGTAATACCAAACAGTGCCACCGCACCTAAAAAAGATTGCTTCACAACAATGTGTATTTTAACCCAGCGTGACACGGTTCATAGTAAACCGCTATAAGAATCACCTTTCTGTTTCTATTGGGTTTATTGCCGATTATTGCTGATTATTGCCGGTTCCAAACCTGGTTTTGTGAAGGTTTTTGGGATTACCAAAAATACCGATTATTGCCGGGTCCTGCCTGTTTCTACTGGGCAAACTTAGCGTTTATTAGCCGTTTCTTCCCCAGCAGAAACACGCTCTACGTCATATCCATGCAGGGCCTCCATAGAGTCTGTGATTTAACGGGTTACAATATACTTGTAATTGGGGATTTACAGGGTTGAATAACCTCAACAAAGATGGAGTGGGATTCGAGTTAGAAGCAATTGCCATTTACACAGATCATCCGCTTGTATGCATTTAACATACAGATCCCAGTGTAAAGTACACATCACTGCGTCATGATTAGAAACCTAAGACTACTTATCATTGCTATTTACACATAACACAATCATCTTTGAAGACTACCTATATATTGGGGATTATAGCGATTTGAATCCTTTTCATCACAAGCCGATTTCTAGAGATTCCAGACCGGTGAATAATAGGCGTCCTTGCCCGTTTCAGTCGGACTTCTACGAAGAGCATTTAATAAGTTCTGCTACCTTCCTCCTAACTTCACGAATATACGTGTCAGCCAGATGAAATTTGTCATTATTGTACCTATGAATCCCAACTGCATAATGATAGTAAATATTTCACCTTCTGCCCAACAGTGCATTGTTATTCATTCAACCGTGACAATAGAACAACCTGTTCTTTCTTAACGCTTTCTATGCGGCAGGCGGCTGCAGACGACATTCCAAATTTTGTCAAAATGTTTAAAAAATGTCAAAATTATTGTATTTCATTACCATATTTGGTCTCACCATGAGAAATGCTTTGAAATAAGTACAAACATGCCTAGTATCGAGTCAGTAATCCTTGAAATATACCTTGAAAGTTGGGAAAGGTTTCTGAAAAATCTGTTTTGTATTTGGTAAAATAGCAGCCGCGTGGAAAGCGTTAAGACAAATCGAACTTGGGTGTATCCTTAATGTAGGATTTTACGGAATTGACCTAGCACAAATCCTCTATTGACGGGTTTAGAGGATTATACAGCTTTATTCCGTAATGGGTATTTAATTTAGTCCAGGGACTAGAGCCCCTCAAATATGTGATCGTTCAGCAGGTGTCACATCTTAAGTCTGATCACATCTATAGGTAGTTAATATAGACCCCCTAGATAGAGCCATGTAGTGAGTACCCATAAATAGAGGTGTCAAGTTTTTACAAGTCTTTTCAAAAGTGTCTCATTTGATAGTGAAACAGCACAATTTCAGGGTAGGAGAAACATAAATAATCATATCTCTGCTCATTCTCAAATGGTTTCTCGTGTTTTCCTCCCTAATTTGAACCCTAAACGAGAAAACATATCGACATGTTTTGAACAAAGTATCCATTTCTTGACAAGGGTCGAATTTACACCCCTTAAAGCATATTATGTGATCCTTTTCAAATGTTGTACACATATTGATTTCTCTCTCTTATAATGAAATTTGACCATCAGGAAAGACTCCATGAATTCATAAATCTATTTTGAATGGATTTTCCGTTAAAGAAAACATCACAGCACATTATTAACTCAAAATGGCAATCTGCTTTTAATTTAACGAATTTTTCAACATATTTGTTTGATTTTTATCATAAAGCATTTCGTAGGCGTGTTTTCATTTGTGCACAGTTGCAGTTGTAACCGGAAACACTGTAAACGGCGTTAGAAC
This sequence comes from Ophiura sarsii, assembly GCA_035610835.1. NCBI lineage: Eukaryota > Metazoa > Echinodermata > Ophiuroidea > Amphilepidida > Ophiuridae > Ophiura > Ophiura sarsii. The sequence goes on along the minus strand of CM069447.1, from coordinate 62,119,398 downwards.
GGTGGAAAACGGTGTGAAACCATGGAATTCTATCATATTATTGAAGGTGTTAAATTCTTAAGAGGATCTGAATATATTGGAACAACCATTTAAATAAATAATGGTTTGTTTGGTTTTTTTAGTTATCAGGGTAATTAAGAGGGTCATTCAATATTGTCTCCCTCCTCCCTCATAACATCGCTAATATTATGAATGTCAGCCTCGTGACATTTGTCATGATTATAGCTCTGAATAAAGGCAACACAATTATTATAGTAATAATAATTGATATCTTTTTCACTTTGGTTCTGATGTTAGCGGAAAATTACCCTCAAAATAAATAATAATAATAAATAATAGACAGTTCTTATAATATTATAGCTGTCATTTCGAATCAGAACCCTTTCGTTGCTACACATAGGCGGCTACCGGCCAACAGTGCACACCAGCTGTTTTTCCTTTCTTAAAGCAATATTAACTCTTGTAGGCTTGCAAATAGTACAATATCAACTCGACTGTATTTTAGCATATTGAAATACTGCTAATACGTCAAATTTAGTAATGCCTCGGAGGTTGAATCTTTAGCATGATAGTCACTTAATGAGTTTTCTTTTTGTGCAACCTTCAGAATAGTCAATAATATCAACTGACTTGGAATCCTTCCATTTAGTCCTGCATATTGAAGATCTCTTTAGTTCTTATAAACAACCGAAATGACTTTTGCAGTGTTTCCCATAGGGAGGGGAAAGCTTAATGGTTGTCCTAACCAGACAGCGTATCAAATCAGTCACTTTTATTGTTTATATTCTGTTTAAGCGATACCTGAAATTTAGAATGTTATATTTGACCACTAGGTACGTTTTATATTTATAGAATCGGCGAAATGATAAGCTCTTTGGTGATAAATTGCTGTTTTCCATCCGTTTCCGTCATAATAAATAGACATTCGGTTTTCACTGCATCTCTAGAAAAGTACAACCAGTACTCAGACTAAATTAATATAATTGTTTTAGCTGAGATTCAAAGCCACAAATTTGGATTATGAAAACATGAGTTGATTTTATGTATAATATAATAAAATATGAAATAAATATATTCAGTAAAAGTACTCAGACAGAACGCTCATCAATTGCAGGCTGGCTGACGAGAGAGGGTAAAGTAAAACCTCTAGGGTTTAAAAAAAATACATCCAGGGATCTAGGGGAAAAGTAAAAATACCTTGTTTGAAAAATTTATAATGTAAGTTTCCCTATACCGGGATTTACGTGCATCCTTACATTAGTATAGAAACAAATATTAGAAGATAAGTTTATACGATGTATAACAATATTTAATAACCGACATAAGGCCTATCCGGGCACTGTCATTAATGGTTTTCAGACAATTTTGATTTTCATTATTATTAACAGACTTTTCACCTAACCACATTGTACTTGTTGTTTGAGTAATGGGGAATGTCCTTGTGGAGACAGTAGGTTATTAAGGGGGCATTAAGAGATGTAGTGGAGGCAGCGCCCTTAATTACAAAATATATTATAAAAACTGGGATTTGTATATTTTTACAATTGTATTACATGTATGAACTTACACCATTAAGGATTAAGAAAAATCAGCCCTCTTTGTACAACAAAACGTCGATTCAAAAAATGCTGATCGGGCCCGATCAGCATTTTACATGGTTAAGGGTGATATTTCAACATATTTAAAACATTGTTTTAATCAAGTTTTGCTGGGGTTTTTTTAGTAGAAAGAACAAAAATAGCATTGTTTAATGTTCATCTTGAATTCTGAAGTAAATTGATTAAAATAAAAAAAACTCATCATGACATTGTGTCCCTTTAAGTGATTCGCCCCGATGGCTGCATTTGTTAAACCACGAACAATGTAAAACATGTCAGTAAAATAATTATTAGTATTGAGTTAGAAATATGTCATTTCCATCGCTGCTTATAGGTACAATGTATATAATAATGTTTAAGGCCAACAAAAAAAAGGTTTGTCTCAGATGAGACCTGATTGTCATTTGTTTGGTCAAAAAGTTGGATTTTGTAAGATTCGTTTGAGAAAATTGAAGGAAAAAAAAAGAAAAAAAAAAATTGGAAACAAATTGGGGGGGGAAAAAATGAAAAAAAAAACTAAAAAAAAAAGCTAACGCGGGCGGTTTCGGGAATGCGCGCGGGTCATCTGAGACAAACCTTTTATTTTTGTTGGCCTAACACGTATTTGAATATTTTCTAATTATTGATTCCTACAGAGAGGACACAATACAATTTTGCCAAATAGGATTCACATGGATGAAAACATAAACCTATGATCATTATCAAGAAATAGAGGCCCTACATAAATTCATCGATTGGCTCTATAGAAATGAATCAACCACGCCCCGTTCACCGGTATCATAGAGTTTTACAAACCATTCAGTTTATTCTTTGAATTGACACGATATTTTTGAAAGTAATGTTAACTCGCATGTGATTTTAAGTTTCTAATGATTCCACACCACTAAATGATTGTAGTCCTTGCCGACGACACTCAGCTTTTCTCTCTGGCTGAGCATCCTGTGGCCCAATCATAATCATAAGTAATCAGAAAAGGTACTTATTGCCCTCAAATGATTAATGTAGGAATATAATCCTGATTTTAGGTCTAATAGTAATATATAATACCACAGTGCAAAAAGAGATCTTTTCAGTACATTTTGCAGGTTTTTGTGTGATTTTGATTGTACATGTGTGTCAACACTGCTCAATTTTGTTGATGATAAATTACATCGATGCGCCAGCAGTCCAAAAATCGGGGATTATTTCCCGGAACTTTCAAAGTTACAAATATAAGTTTTGTGTTCAATGATCACAAATATCATGAACTTAAAGACAAATATAAAGTTGAAAAACCAGTCGCTCTATAAGCAAGAAAATCGACGTTTTGTAACACCCCTTTAACAGGTAAATGTATTTAGTGGTGTGAGATCTTATAGTTTTGGTGAACAAAGTTCAGTGGTTCGCCATGATTCCGGTTAGCTACGTCATATCCATGCAGGGCCTCCATAAAGTCTGTGATTTAACGGATTACAATATACTTGTAATTGGGGATTTGCAGGGTTGAATAACCTCAACAAAGAAGGAGTGGGATTCGAGTTAGAAGCAATTGCCATTTACACAGATCATCCGCTTGTATGCATTTAACATACAGATCCCAGTGTAAAGTACACATTACTGCGTCATGCTTAGAAATCTAAGACTACTTATCATTACTATTTACACATAACACAATCATCTGTGAAGACTACATGTACCTAGATATTGGGGATTATAGCGATTTGAATCCTTTTCATCACAAGCCGATTTCTAGAGATTCCAGACCGGTGAATAATAGGCGTCCTTGCCCGTTTCAGTCGGATTTCTACGAAGAGCATTTAATAAATTCTGCTACCTTTCTCCTAACTTCACGACGTGTCAGCCAGATGAAATTTGTCATTATTGTACCTATGAATCCCAACTGCATAATGATAGAAATATTTCACCTTCTGCCCAACAGTGCATTGTTATTCATTCAACCGTGACAATGCCTTCATGGAAAAAGAACAACCTGTTCTTTCTTAACACTTTCCACGCGGCAGGCGGCTGCAGACGACATTCCAAAATTTCAAAAAATGTTTTAAAAATTTCAAAATTGTTGAATTTCATTACAATATTTGGAAACACCATGAGAAATGCATTGACATAAGTACAAACATGCCCAGTATTGGTTCAGTAATCCATGAGATAGACTTTGAAAATTGGGAAAGTTTTCTGAAAAATCTGTTTTGTATATGGTAAACCTAATAGCCGCGTGGAAAGTGTTAAGACAAATCGAACTTGGGTGTATCCTTAATGTAGGATTTCACGGAATTGACCTAGCACAAATCCTCTATTGACGGGTTTAAAGGATTATACAGCTTTATTCCGTAATGAGTATTTATTTAGTCCAGGGGGCTAAAACATGTGATCGTTCAACAGGTGTCACATCTCAAGTCTGATCACATAGGCCCTACGTAGTTAATATAGACCCCCCTAGATAGTGCCAGGTAGTGAGTCCCTATAAATAGAGGTGTCAAGTTTTACAATTTCAGGGTAGGGGAAATATGCATACCGTATTGCTCTGTAACTTACAAGGTTTTTAGGTTTTATGGTTATAAATGTAATTTGACCAAAACAAATGCATTTCTAGGAGGGAAAGCAAAGATAGAGGGCGCCCTATGGAAAAGTTCACATAATATGCCTTTAACGCTCCCCCATCTCAAGAAAACACACCTTAGTACGCGTAATGTGGTCACGCATGCTGACAGTATAAGGTTTGACACTTCCACACCACCGAGTCACCAATAATTCAAACGTTTATAGACATAACCCATAAATAGATATAAATCCTTATAGTGATCACCAAATTATATGGACATGGGACATCTTGTGAGCAACACGTGAAAGTCTAATGATATAACGGTAGCGGTAAACGTGACTATGTATATCTTTAGTCAACAGGGATATAATGCATTTGGTCCCGAGACATGTAACGAGTCTCTTTGACTAAATCAAGTGCGTCACAATATGGCTGTCATTGAACATTTGTTTGTTCCGAGTATATAATTAATAGCCTACCTCTGGGCTTAAAAGTATATCGTCACCAAGGTGAAGGCAAGTTTTAGTATATCATGTGTGTTTATTAAGCTTTAAAATGACACTTAAAAATCTATATCTTGAAAAACACAGCCGCAAAGTCCCTCTTTTGATGTGCTGCATCAATTATATAAAGCATCGCCTATTTAAACGCTTCGTTTTTAACATATTCTTGCCCTTTAGATTTCACGGGCATCAGTAACACGTGAGGTTCTATATGTAGTGTGAATAATACTTGAGTTATGGCTAATTTAGGGTATTGGCGGCCATCTTGAAAATAACCACTTTCAGTAGTCAGATTTCCTTTTTGGTCAATTCTGATGTCAAGCAGAGCCATAAAACAGATGAAACCCCCTTTTGTAGCAATTTGCTTGGGTCAACCCGTATTTTGATCCTCCTAATATATACAATCAAAAGATTACACAGATTAGCCGCACTGTAAAATACGTGATACGTGATACTAATTCATTTCGTTTCAATTCATATTAAATGTTCAAGCATGTCACTAGTAGGTCTTGATTGGCATACGTCTTCTGAAATGCCATAATTTTAGCGGCATAGATGCATAGATCATTTTTAAAATATATCATAGTATGTATGTCGGAACCATCCAAGTTTAGCTTTACATCTGTATATGGATTACACTACCAAGTACCAAGTACCATCCCTTACTAAAAGCTTGTTCATGTTATTTAGACAATCGTAATACTCGTGCGTATAAAACACTGGATTCAAAACTCAAATAATGAGGCCGTGTTACAAATTAAACTGAATGATGATAATCGATGGACCATCAACTATAATAATGCCGCGTCAGACCTGGATTGCGGCACAAGTGCACATGAATGGTATGACCATGATGACTGTCGTAATTATTGTATGCATCAACATCGTTTCTGTCTCATTCTGAATTATTCATCTTTTTTCTACCTTTAAAAAAAATCCTCGCTTTGTGTCCAATCATAGATCCTAATCCGATTAGTTCAAGGGTAGCTGACTGTCGCTTTAAAGGCTGGTAAAGACAATTATAATATTCATTGCAGATCTACCGGATATATGTTACTATTTCTGTCGTTGCCGAGCTTTTCAGCATTGATGGATACACATTATTACCAGGTGTTATTATTGATAAACATCTTTTTATAACTTCATCCTTGCCATCCCCTGAGCCTGCTGAGAATAACAGAGTTTATCCATGCAATGGATTAGCGCTAGCAGCTGATCTTGTCGGGAATACAAACCTGTGTTTAAGATGTCTAGAAAGAAGACACACCTGTTTCATGTATTCATTAGATAACACAATCCATGCTTAAACTGGACATCATGTACCAATACCATACTAATAAACAGTAGCGTAAGTTCGTAACTAGGGTCTTCAATTTGGGTGTGGGGCCATGAGTTGGGACAGGCCTGTGATCAGAGGGTTTTATATCTGTTTTGTGCATGGTAAACTAATACTATAGCCGTGTAAAGTGTTGAATGTCACCACCTAACTCCAGAGATTATGATCCCTTCAGTAACAATTAAGAGGTGCGAATTCCACTTTTGAACATGAATTGGACTAATACAACTGAAAACCCCCACCGCAATTGAGATGCGATTGATGAGTATAGGATACATCAATGTATTGTTTAAAATCCATCCAATATTCAAATATTCTGCGGTTTGTAATGAATAATATGGATGAAAATATGTTAAAATTCTATCAACATTTATTAGATAGGTTATTATTGATTTTTATTGATTATATCAATTATACACTGGAGTGGATAGAAAGAAATTCTTACGACACACAAAGGATTGCTAAACGTGAGTATTAGCAAGGGCGTAATTAGGGGAGGGGGGAGGGGGTCACAGTGATTCTATTCTAAGTGTTAATGGGATGGATGAAAGTATATTTACTAGAGAAATGATATATTTCAAAATATAATGGTTTCATTGGGTATAGTATTATAGCCAGGCTGAAAGAACAGAAGTCTTTCACTAGCCCTGAATAAATACGTGAGACCTAATATTATTGGAGCGCCCCAGCAGGGTTTTCAATCATCCTCGTATTTAAACACATATACACATGGAAAAAAGTATCGCACCACTTTTTTGTTGTTGAAAAGTGCAAATGTGACCTCGAATGTTGCCATCATGGTGTGATATTAAGGATCATTTGTTTGCGTAAGCTGTCCAACAAAATGCTATGCAATAAAAGGACCACATTTTAGTTTGTGACGTAATCGATGTGATGTTTTTCAAGGCCAAGGGGAAAATGCATGCTTTTGTCCTAAAACATGCATGAAAGAAGTTTGGGTATAATTCGATATTGAATAGACTTTAAAAATTTAAAATAGTCATTATATTAGTCCTGTATTTGGCGCAAGAAATGTTTCATTTAGACGGTATAGGCTACAATACAGTGAATGAGTCCAAACATGCCATTTTTTTGTTGCTCATAAATTCAGCATATACGATGAGGTCACCGTTAAAATTTATTTGACCTAGGTCAACACTTCCGCAATATTGCTTTTGTCATTTGAACTTATTTAAAATTTGACCTATTTTGACTTTTGACCCCATAACCGTTGGGCATACGAAAAAGGGAGTTTTCTCATGTTTGAGGACAATCGGGCAGCTTTTGAAATTTGACCCAAGATGACTTTTGACCTTGGAAGATTGAATGTGTTACCAAGGATTACAACTATAGAGATTAATCATTGGGCCTCTCAATATGGCGTTTTACCCAAACTTGTTTTATGCATTTTCACTTTGGCCTTGAAAAACATTACATCGATTACATCACAAACTAAAATGTGGCCCTTTTAGTGCATAACATTTTGTTGGACAGCTTACGCAAACAAATGATCCTTAATATCACATCATGGTGGCAAAATTCGAGGCCACATTTTCACTTTTCAACAAGTGGTGCGATACTTTTTTCCATGTGTATATATGGTCATGTGTTTTAAGCTCGCCTCCTTTCGCGTTACACACAGATTTTGGCTTCCGCGACATGATTTTAACTTTACACATTTATATTTGCTTCTATACCCCCCTGAGGTAGTAAAAGTCGGGGTAAAAGTATACATTTTCTGAAGGGAAATTGCACGAGGAAACCAAATAGGGGAGGATGGGGCAACTGGTCCGGTTAAGCATATTTCATGATATAATAGATTAAAGCTCGTGTAAATATTTATGGACTTGCTATGAAAATATCACCCATGTAAATGTTTACATATAACATATAATCAATGTTAAAAAATATCTTAAGAAAAGGCCAATTACCACTAACTGAAAACTTTACTTGGCACGGACCAATTACCCCATCATTGGGGCAACTGGTCCTATATGTTCCAACGGTTAGAATACACAGAAATCAGCGAATGACAACACGGAAACTAGGCAGTATTTTCTTTACAAACACATTTCCATAGTATTTAACATGTAAAAAGGATACATTGTCTCATGAAACCCACGTTTTATACAGTTTTTGTGGTTAACGTGTAAATAGCAGTATACTAATGATGTACAAAGCAAGCGAAATTTTCGACTGCACATTTATTAGATAAAACGGTATGAACCTAGTTAAATGGTTACATGGTTGTGATATTCAGATGCCCCATACATTTGTCTATATATACCCCTTTCTTCAATGATTTTATTTACTTCATAAAATCATCATTTAGTACTTATAATAAACCATCTTGATATTTAGCCAACTTTTCATGTTAAAGGGAGGTTAGTCAATATGACAATGATGACCCAACGGTTAAAATACACAAAAAGCAGTGGATAAAACACATAAATCATGATATTTTGTTTTTGCAAATACCTTTACAGACACCATTCAAAATATAATAAAGATGTGATTCATAATACCGTAAAGTTTTAAACCATTCTTAAGCAATTTCATGTCATATTGTAATCCTTCAATAGCAGAAATAGTGGTATTAGACCCAAAATACTCCAAAATGTCTTAGAACTAGAAGGAATGTGAATTATTTCATATTCTATTTACATTTCAATACCGAGTCAAGTTATATTGACACTAACAACTAGTTTTCAAAACTAATTTTACAATTTTGATTAAGTTTTTGCAGGCGGACCAGTTGCCCCATACCCCTTCGGACCACTTGCCCCAACATATGACTTAGCACTTTGTCGAGATGAAACATTATTCAAACACGCCTGTGACGTAATAAATGTTATTCCAAAATGTTTTAAAACATACCACCATTTGTCATAAAAATCAATAACTCCAAAACATTTCAGAAAAAGGCAAAACTGCATTTTTGTTTTTAGCCATTACTCAGATTTCTGTAGGCAGCGAGTATCTTTGAATTCGCAAATATTACGGCGTTCGGGTCCTACAAGTAGACGAGTGTCTTTAGATAAAATAAGAAATGGTATACTTTGTTATTCGCAAATTCATAAACTAATAACCCTACCAAATGAATACCCGTGATAATGATTTAAGTTGAAGCATTCTTTAAATGGTAATATTGATCGCAAATCCAAACCACCAATGTCCCAACTTAGCAATGTGCGCCATTTTATGGTCATTTCAACCACAACCTATGGTTTTAATCATATTTCGGAAAGTCCCTAAGTACACTACAATATAGCACCCATCAAATGAAATATGCACCTAGCATCTTAAGACGACTGTACTGCATGTATATATTTACTGTTGCATATCTGTCAATCATATAAAGTACATTAAACATGATCTAAACCCATCTTCATATATATCGCCCATACTATCTGTAAATTTTCAATCAGTCACTCAAGGAGGTGGCTTCAAAGGTCTGGAGAATATCACATTTTGTTTGTAGTTTTGGATTGTAGAAGGTAAGGATATATGCCAAGTGTCAACAAAAGTCGTACTGTTCAAAAGAAAGCAGTATGCCCATACAATTACAAAATCCTTCATTTCGGACCACTTGCCCCATGGACCAGTTGCCCCATATTCTTCTATGCCATTAAAATTATAGTACGAAGAACTAAAATGGTATGATCGGAAATGTTCGGGAAAATTTCAGAGTTTTTTTAATTTTTAATTTGAGATCCATATATTTTTTATACTTACCCCTATCATTATTTACTTTACATATTTGAATTCTTCATGAAATTACCCATTAGATGATATATAGTTGTCAAAGTACTACGTCGGTATGGTAATTATACCGGCTAGTGAATATCTCCAATTTTTATTTTATATATTTTTAGCATTTTCAGAAATATTTTTTTAAGGATGAACCCTTTCCTGATCTGAATTCCTCTAGTTACAAGTTTTCCAAAAATGTACACTTTTGCTATCATAGGTTGAAAACTTTTTCTGTTATAGTCATTTTTATAAATCCGGTAAATTGAGGCTGATTATTTATGTTGACTGTGTAGCGAATAGGTAGAAAGCTGATGATCATGGTCTTATCCATAATTAATTAGTTGTTACAAATAGTTGACAAGTCTGTTGAACCACATTCTTAAAGACTACTATGGTCATGTGTTTTAAGCTCGCCTCCTTTCGCGTTACACACGGATTTTGGCATTCGCGACATGATTTTAACTTTACACATTTATATTTGCTTGTTTACCCCCCTGATGTAGTAAAAGTATACATTTTCTGAAGGGAAATTGCATGAGGAAACCAAATATGCCATTAAAATTATAGTACGACCAAGAACTAAAATGGTATGATCGGAAATGTTTGGAAAATATCAGAGTTTTTTAATTTTTAATTTGAGATCCATATATTTTTTATACCTACCCCTATCATTATTTTGTTTACATATTTGAATTCCTCATGAAATTACCCATTAGATGATATATATTTGTCAAAGTTACTACGTCGGTATGGTAATTATACCGGCTAGTGAATATCTCAAATTTTTATTTTATATATTTTTAGAATTTTCAGAAATATGTGTTTAAGGATGAACCCTTCCCTGATATAAACTGCATTTCTGAATTCCTCTAGTTACAAGCTTTCCAAAAATGTATACTTTTGCTATCATAGGTTGAAAACTTTTTCTGTTATAGTCATTTTTATAGATCCGGTAAATTGAGGCTGATTATTCATGTTGACTGTGTAGCGAATAGGAAGAAAGCTGATGATCATTGTCTTATCCATAATTAATTAGTTGTTAATAATAGTTGACAAGTCTGTTGAACCACATACTTAAAGACTACTAAATATCCTTTGAAATGGGACCAAAATTGTGTTTTTAACATTAGGGGATGACTAGTTATTGTAAAAAGAATAAAGCATGGGATTATCCCCATTGAGTTTGTACAGGCGGCACCCCTTCCAGCGGCACCCCTTCCAGCACCATCCCTGGTCCCCAACATAAAACAGCTGTATCTCCATTTCTGTATTAGCTATACCAATGCCATTTTGCAGGCAGATAGCTTGTTATTAGGGCTTTAAAATGATACCAAATTTGTTGAGATAGCTTTTGTGGTTTTAAAAATATGTGAGGAAAATGACAGCATGAAACTGGAAAAATGTAACAGCACCACCCTATTGGGAGGCGAGTTCATAACGCGTGACCACATAATAATTGTTAATTCAAGAGAGAAGAGCATAACACTTTTTTAAATGGCATATAAGTCGATGAAGGATGATGATCATATAAAATGAATATGTTTGCATAAGTAAAGTCCTGTGTGAATATCATCTAAGGCGGATATACGAAAATAAAAGAGATTACAAGACGTGCTGTCATATCGCCCTCTGAGACCGTCCCAACTGACTCGAATGCAGAAGGGTCTCAAAGGTTTTCGACCTTTTTCCCGACTGCGAATTTTTCTAACAAAAATTCACGTTTGAATAGGGGTGCGGAAATCTATATTATGGACCGTATTCTCGTACTAAACGCGTGTATAGCCTAAACCGTCACTAACTAAACAAGTGTTTTTAAAGTTAAACGCAATTCTATCTTTTAGACAGGACGTTTAACAAAACACGGTTTTAAACTATGCCGGGGAACGATATTTTCCGTAATTGACATTTGAGCGTCTTATATTTAAACAACAGGGATACAGGTAAACATGAATTTAATATACTCAAGCCGGGGGTTGGTCGGAATAAAGATAAACATAATGGGCCGTATTCTCGTACTAAACGCGTGTTTAGTCTAAAACCGTCGCTAACTAAACTCGTGTGTGAGTTAAACGCAAGTCTATCTTTTAGACAGGAAGTTTAACAAAACACGGTTTTTAACTTTGCAAATATCGTCCCCAGGGAGCTCGTAGGATAATTTCTTGCAGGTATATATACATAGTGGCCCAGATAAGACACCGTAGTTGCAAATCAAATGCATCAAATGCACGTGTATTTTAGCGATTAATGTATTGAAATATATATTATGTTAAGTTAAGACTACTTCTTGGCAATCAAATAGTCAAATTACAGCAATATCGATTCTGAATTGGCTGATAATCAGGATATAAGAAGGGAAGTGCGAAACACGTTTTACTTCTTTTATCCAGTATTTCTGATTTTCTTGTCCGGTCAATTTTAGCAAGACAATTTAATAACCCATTGTACTTGAATAATGGGAAACAAACGGATCATTCTGAGAAGAATATGTCATGTTAAAGATAAAATCTGGCTTCAACTGCTATTTCAGTATCATATTCATATCATATGAAATATTTGCGATAAATTATTTGATAGTTAATGACACACCTTGAAAATCCAAATTACAAAGTCTGTTGATGCAAATTCCCTCCCCCTCCCTCCCCCCCCCCCCCTTCTTAAATGTAAATAATAATATATAAGTATGGTACAATATTCAACAGATGAACAAATGAAGTAGTCCAGTAAAGGTAAGAATTGTTTTGTATGAATCAATCATTGTTAGTTTGTGATGGTGACATTCGGCCGAGTGCACCAATGGCGGGTAGCTGAAGAATAGCGCTACTTCGCTAGTAACTGAGGCGTAACCCAACATTTTGAGAGCACCAAACCGGGGTAAGCTACTAGGCTAGTAACCTGCGAGTAATTTACGATAAATCTTATACCTGACAGGACCCAAGAGTGGTTGAAGCATAATGCTGTAACTAAATGATAATTTCTCATTTGCACGATGGACGATTACATAAAAGTGATGATAAATGGGAGATTTCTATCATACAATTTATTCATTATCAATTAATGCATTATTTACTCAATGAAACATTTATGACCAATTTATTATACTATATTTTAAATCTATCCACAATGATGCATGCAAAATTGTAGTAATAATTTCAAACAATCAGACAACCAACCAATTAATCAAATTAATTAAACAATTAATTATTTAACATGAAATCAAATACTATTGACATAATGAAATAAATGAATGTACACATACCGTATGCCTAGTTATATAAATGGATGAATGAATAATTAAACATTAAGAATAAATTAATAAATACATTGAAAGTAAATAAAAAAAGATGTAAAAATAATAATAATACATACACATTTAATAAATCAATTGATTAATAATACATAAATACTTTAAGTACGGTATTTCAATACCTGGGCCATTATATTGAATGATTTTATTCAGTCACCATCATGTTTAAAAAAATAAAACATGAACATTTCGGGAATCAAACCCGTATCTCCGTTGTTTATAAAAGACAAGATCACTGTAGCATGCCACGGAGATTGGACGCTAGAAGTGGCATCATGTTATTAATACACCATTGAACTATTCAATTACAAAAACGGACTTTTATCATGAAAATTGTACCTTTTAGTGCAACATTTGTATGTGACACTCGCCCAAAATATGTTTGTAATAACAATAACATTATAGTCCTTATTTTTTGAAAAAGCGGTAAACAATTTCGAAATTTCTGATCATTTTGTCCGGACAGATAGCCGATTCATTAGCGAGTGACGACACATTTTTAATATTTAGAAGGACCATTCACGTCAGAATTTTACAGTTAAGTATAGGTGAACACTTGGCATTTGCGACAAATAATTTTGTAAGGGAACGATGCTGATTAATGCGGATATTTACTGGAAGACTTGAGACTTAACATAGCCCCAAAGAAAAGGCTAATGGTGTAAGGCCGTCTAGAGAGCGAGCAGGCCAATCTGTAGCATGTCCAAGACCAACAACTCTGTTTATAAAACGAACGATGTAAATCGTGTTTTGCACTTGTCTACTTATATCTTTAATATCTCAGAGAATTCGTAATCGTCATCGTTGTAATTTGAATATGTGATAGCCAAGAAGTAGTCCTAAAATAATATCTAAGGTTTAGAGCAATATGTGATTTTCTGTTATCGTACAGCTCCTTTTTTTTTATACACCCTGTATTGTTATAGGTGTGGGTGTGGAAACCCCCACTATAATCAACGGATTGTTATAAGAACTGACGTTCTGTAGATATTTAATCTTCAAAGTTGGGTCGGGAATTATATTTTCACATAATAAAGCTTCCCCGCGGCAGAAGGAGCGGCACACATATTTTTCTCTGCCTGTGACTTCGAATACGAACACAAAATCAAATGCAGATTTAACTGCGTGACGAAATGCATGCCTATTTTTTCTATGCCTCTGACTTCGATTCGAACACAAAATCAAATACAGGTTTAACTGCGTGACGAACTGCACGCCTATTTTCCTCTGCCCTGCCTTCGAATACGAATACAAATTCAAATACAAGTTTCACTGCGTGACGAACCATATAATTGTGTGATTGTTGGATTTGATTTGCAATGAAGTAAAAAAACAATTAGGTACTCATCGATTTCAAAAGACACTTATAATTTGTATAAGTTATCACTGTTTTCTTTTATTTACATTTTTATTGTGTCTAGTAGTTACGAATGAGAATACATTTGACAGATATCAATCCAATCATTTTGGGTATTGCGGTATATGACCTTGCACGTACTTTGCACTAAAATCGGTATTCAACGTTTTATTCACTGATAAAGACCAATATTAAAGGACATAATTCCCATATCGACAATTTTCTGTTTAGATACCCGTACATCGCAAATTCTATTGGATGGTGTTAAAATTGTAAAAGGGTATTCATGGATATTTGAGGCATATTTAATAAAAATTCCATTGAAATGGAATGGGGGCGATCCAAAAGATAGAAACATGTTTTGTAACCATTTTCTGAAGCATCTGTTGCAAACCAAAATACCAGGAAATGGTGTACCGTATGTATTTTCCATAATTCAAACCAAAATACAAATCAAAACACCCCAGTCCAAACTAGTACAGGGGGAGGGGGTACCGCCGAAGAACAATCTAGGTATATGACATTGTACTTGGTCTGAAACGTTTAGTCCAGGAATTGCTATAATAATAATTAAAATGGCATTCCGCGATCATGGTTATCCATATTGACATTTCATTAAATCAACCCAGGAATTATTATTATATATTATATAACCCGAAACTCAAACATCCAACCACTTATTAGACAACCCCCCCCCCCCCCCATCCCCCCCCCCCCCCCATGTAATTTACAAAGACTACAAACATGGCGGCCCCACTTATGTCTAGAAAGACCTAAATGTGTAAGTTTTTGCAATCCCATGCTATAGGGTGTCTTCGCCCAAAAAAAAAGTAAGACAAACAAGTAGTTCTACATTACTTCCAACAACAGAAAATACTCAAATTATGGGAAAGAATATATTTTTAAGTATTTTCAAAATTTTCGATAGGACATCGAAATGCAATTCATCATAATAGCAAGAATGGCGGCGTTACTGTACTGTCAGTTTTAATGGGCGAATGAATAATTTGTCTTAAGCAGTACTCTCTGAAATATTGAAAAATTGAACATCTTCCCCTACCTCTGTTGCTAATTTGAGAGTTTGTCCACTGTTGTACAAAGTAGAATAATTTAGCTTAGGCCACACTGCATAACTAGTATAATACAGATAAATAAATTGTGAACGGGTTCGAGACCGCGTATTTTTGTTAATCTAATTCAGGCCAGTTTTTTCGAGTTTATTTACGAATGAATAATAATAAATACACAACACACACTTCCAGTACTGCCTTTCTCTGAATATACCTTTAAACCGAAAAAGAAGAAGAAAAAAAACAGTTCACGAAAAGCAAAACATTTTTTTTAAAAACCTTGCAATCCTGAACCGTTAAGCTGTAAATCAATACACACGACATGTGATTCATTTTTCATAACAAAACATATCACGTTTGCAATTGATGCCTTAAACTAACATCTGTCACGGATTAAATAGCTATCAAATGTATATTATTCTAATGCCAATTACTGATACTTTCCGGCGATACTGTACTTCCTTATAATCATGAAATCAATCTGCCACTTATGCAACAACGTGTTTCCTTCTCCACGAGCAAAAGAACTGAAGATTATTTCGATTAGCGATATAATTACTACCTACAACTTCTTGAATACATGTATTATACATGTATTCAAGAAGTTATAGGTAGTTATTATATCGAAAGACATATTTCTGGTTATTATAATATGTTGCTGCTCGCATGGTATAAAGCACTTACGCGACGGGGAAAAGATAGCGCTAAAGACAATGTAAATGTTTAAATTTAAAGAAATCTACTCACGGATCTCAAATATCCAGGCACTAATTGGAAACAAATGCGATTTCATTTTTCATCATTACTTTTTCTTGACAAAAGGTCAAATACTCGCTACTTTGATTGTGTTGATTATCTGTCATTTATCCACGACCCTCAATATATAGTGCGATTTGTTTTGATTCTCCAAGGCGAAAAAGGTTTTACGTTAGCTATGTTGCCATTGACTTTGCACAACTGCATTCGTGAAAATGTAACAACACTTTATAGATTCGCAACAATTTATGGGTAATGTTAAAAAGTTAAAGACCAAACAAGACGTCAATACCAAGACCTTCACCTACATTTACAAGTAGCCATTTATCAAATAATGTAGTTCGAGTTCAGTTATTGCAAAATTTATAATCGGAGCTAGCTGACACAGTACCAGATTCTTTATGTTCCGGACAAATAGCTATATTTTTGGGGTTAATAGAGCCGTCAGTTATGGCATGCTCGTTTGCACTCCAGATTTGTGAGAATGTATGCCTCTATCAAATAACCCATTGAGATCATTGCGGATGCATTGCGTGGCATGAATAGGTAGTGATCATACAATGCTCATTATATTGCTCGCAGTTTCCGAGAACTGTTCTCTAATTGATCACCTCGGTGTGGTTTATTACCTTGATTTCTTTCAAAAAATCGAGGTACTGTATTCCAGCGGTTTCTTATATTAGTCGAGAAACGACTAATATACTGTATTCTACCTGTTTCTTCTTTCTTCTTCTTCTTCTTTCTTCAGCTATGGGACCTATAGCTCCGTAACCATTGACCCGAATTTGATCATATTTGGTCATAAGAACCCTTATGTGCACCACTACTCAGGTTGTAAAGCATAAGGCGTCAAAGGTCACACAGGGGTCACTAGGGGTCAAAACGTGATTTTCACTAAAAACGCATTTGCAATTTAGTGAAATGACCTATGATCGTCAGAATTGGTCAACATATTCCTTTTGACCGTACGCATATATAAAAGAAAGGTTTTTAAAATCAAAAAATATTTGGGGTAACTAGGGGTCAAAATGAAAATTTTCAATCCTCGCACTAAAAATGCTATTTTTTCGAGAAGAAATGACCCATGATTATGAGAATTGGTCAAAAGATTCCTTGTATCCATGTACACATAGGGTCTTAAGCGATTAAAAGTGACATGTCATATGGGGTCACTAGAGGTCATTGACTTAAACAGGGGTAAAATGTAAGACATGCTCCGATATTAACCGGTCATATCTCATTTTGTAGGTATTGATGAGACAAGAACAAAAGTCAATCATATTGTTAAGGTCAAAGGTCAAAAAAAGGTCACTAGGGGTCAAAATGTAAATTTTCAATCCTCGCACTAAAAATGCTATTTTTTCGAGAGGAAATGACCCATGATTATGAGAATTGGTCAAAAGATTCCTTGTATCCATGTACACATAGGGTCTTAAGCGATTAAAAGTGACATGTCATATGGGGTCACTAGAGGTCATTGACCTAAACAGGGGTAAAATGTAAGACATGCTCTGATTTTGACCGGTCATGTTTCATTTTGTAGGCATTGATGAGACAAGAAAAAGAGTCAATCATTATCCTGGGGTCAAAGGTCAACAAGGGGTCACTAAAGGTCAAAATGTCAATTTTCACTCCAGTCACTCAAAATGTCAATTTTCACTCCAGTCACTCAAAATGCTATTTTTTCGAGAGGAAATGACCCATGATTATGAGAATTGGTCAAAAGATTCCTTGTATCCATGTACACATAGGGTCTTAAGCGATTACAAGTGACATGTCATATGGGGTCACTAGAGGTCATTGACCTAAACAGGGGTAAAATGTAAGACATGCTCCGATTTTGACCGGTCATGTTTCATTTTGTAGGCATTGATGAGACAAGAAAAAAGTCAATCATTATCTTGGGGTCAAAGGTCAACAAGGGGTCACTATAGGTCAAAATGTCAATTTTCACTCCATTCACTCAAAATGCTACTTGTCTGAGAGGAAATGCTTGATGATTGGCAAAAATGGTCTCAAGGTTCCATTCAAATAAGAGCATACTGTCATCAGCAGGTCAAAGGTCAACACGCCCTCGACTAATATCCGTGATCTATGATCACAATTA
The DNA here is from genome assembly GCA_035610835.1 of Ophiura sarsii. Classification (NCBI taxonomy): domain Eukaryota; kingdom Metazoa; phylum Echinodermata; class Ophiuroidea; order Amphilepidida; family Ophiuridae; genus Ophiura; species Ophiura sarsii. The sequence continues at coordinate 62,101,075 of CM069447.1, read as the reverse complement.
TCTCTAGTTTCTTCTTCTTCCCAACCCATCTAAAAAATGCTATTTTTTCTACAGTTTACATGCTACAATCACCTAACTTGGTCAGTAGGACCCCCTACCTGACTTTCATATAGGGTGTTCACAGTTAGGGGTCAAAGGTCACACGAGGGTCACTATGGGTGAAAAGGTGATTTTCACTTAAAACAGCCATGCAATCTAGCGAAAATGACCTAGGATCGTCAAAATCGGACAACATATTCCTTATGACCGTACGCATATATTATATAGTTTGGGTTTTAAAATCAAAAAACATTTGGGGTCACTAGGGATCAAAATGTAAATTTTCACTCCTCGCACTCAAATTGCTATTTTTTCGGGAGGAAATGACCGATGAATGTCAGAATTGGTCAAAAGATTTCTTGGATCCATGTTCATATAGGGTCTTCAGCGATTAAAAGTGACATTTCATATGGGGTCACTAGGGATCATTGACCTAAACAGGGGTAAAATATAAGACATGCTCCGATTTTGACCGGATTTGTATTGATAAGACAAGAACAAAAGTAAATCATTTTCTTGGGGTCAAAGGTCAACATGGGGCACTAGGGGTCAAGATGTAAATTTTCACTCCTAGCACTCAAAATGCTATTTTTCGGTAGGAAATGACCGATGAATGTCAGAATTGGTCAAAAGATTTCTTGGATCCATGTATATATAGGGTCTTCAGCGATTAAAAGTGACATGTCATACGGGGTCACTAGGGGTCATTGACCTTAACAAGGGAAAATCAAGGTGCCCTGGTCTCAGACCAGATCTACTTCTAGTTAATACTGTCGTGTCCATTGTTCTGACCGAAATGTGTTATGATTGCTTTGACCGCTATAATCATGATAATTATAATCCCACTCCGCAATTAACGCTAATGATGCGCGTTATTTTAGACCTACATTGACCAATTGACCGGTAAAATTAGTAGCGGGTAAGGCGTGTGCGCGTTATTAATAACGTGCGTAAATGGATGGATTCCCTCAGAGCCACTAAACAGGTCATAACATAATTTACATTGACCACTATGGTTGAATGAATTTGCATAATTGCATTTGTAAAGATATAACAATATTTAGCTTCAAAACGAATTATGGGTAATGATAAAAAGTTTTATATTTTAAAACACTCAAATACCTTCACCTACATTTACAAGTAGCCATTTATCAATCGTTAAGTTCAAGTGCAGTTATCAGCGAGATTTATAGCCGTAGCTATAGCTGTCACAATACTGTCGAGATCCGGGATTTGGGTTTATTGTATATTTGTAGTAGTTATTAGGAAGTAATTGGTGAGTGCTTTTATAGGCCATACACCTGTGTCAACAGCATTAAGCCATGGTTAATCCCCTAAGATAATCTGGTGCCATGATGGGGTATCTTCCTTTGATCATCAATTCTCTATTGTTGTAGTTAAGTGCAATTATCACCATTTGTTAGCTGTTGTCTGGCAGACCTTCCACTTGACTGTTGTTGGGGTTTTTCTCTTGTATTAATTGTAAGACCACTTCCTTTATTCTGATTGGCTTAAAGTTGGTGATGTCATAGGCTCTGAATTCATCTTATATACATGCTGGTATAGGTAACCTTTGACATTATGCTAATTATACAGTGACCATCCTTTTATTTGAACATTGCATGTAGTACTCTGTTTAAGTCAGTTGTAGTGGAGTTGCCGAACAAGAGAGTTGTAGTTATGGATCTTGGAGTTTAGAGTGTGTTCAGCCAGTAGTCTAAATAAATATAATCGTCTGTGGAAAATAAAAATAAAAGGAAAACACGGATTTTGTGGAATCGAACCCGTGATTGCCGATTACCAACCACCCGGCCAACGTATGCACGCCACAGAGATCGAGGATGATAGTTTTATTAATTATCCATATCCATTTATTTATAACGAACGGATTTTTATAGTGCCATTTTTGCCAAATTTGTGTGTTTCTCTCGCACAAAATGTGTTTGTAATGTTATTATACTCCTTATTTTTGAAAGAACGGTAAAAAACGTTGACATTTCCGAACACAAAAAACGGCGTCATTTATACGGTTTACAATCATTGGTAGCGGTATGGTGTAGAAGTCCCAAGTATGCAAATGAGCTCACTGAATACAATGTCATGCTCTACCACACATCTACCCAGTACTCAACAACGGAATAAATCTCATTATCCTCATTTGCATACTTGGGACTTATACACCATACCCTTGCCCAATCACTGCTCGACTGAACCATACGATGTGTCGTGACGGATGACGTGACGTGTTGCATTATTCATGTTACAATCTGTTATACACAGCAAACATGCACCGGGGTCATGGGTTAATGCGCTGTTTATAAATTCTACATTCCCGGCAGACATTCTGTTCAAAGGCACAAAAAGTGGACTTGTTTAAAGGAGTATTGCAACATAACAAACTATTTATGCGAGGGGCACTATGCAAACATCGCATGAATAGCACACTTTTAACGAAATAAACAAATCGATCAAATAATGAATGTATACAACTGCAACCGCTAGTTGAATGTAATTGGCGGCCACGGGTTCAATTCCCATCTTTTGCATGTCTAGTTTTATTTCATTTTATTTTTAAATTTGAAGTACATGCAGTGATATTAATGCCTAAATATTATATACATTTTACTTATTGATTGATATTTCTATTTCTTGGAATATATATTACGCCACTATTTAGTCCTTTATTGTTTACATATTCCAAGTACTAATTATTTCTTCATTTTCACTGTAGGCCTCCTATTAACTAAACTTCTGCATCAAGTGTATGTCGTGATATTATTCTACCATGGTTTTATAAGGAATAAAGTTTTTTTCAAACGATGGCCCTTAATAATATAAAGACAAATAATTTGTTTGTGAGAACTGACGTTCTGTAGATATTTAACATTCAAAGTTGGATCGGGAATTATAGTTTCACATAATAAAGCTTCCCCGCGGCAGAAGGAACGGCACACATATTTTTCTCTGCCTCTGACTTCAAATACGAATACAAAATCAAATGCAGATTAAACTGCGTGACGAAATGCATACCTATTTTACTATGCCTCTGACTTCGCGATACGAACACAAAATCAAATGCAGGTTTAACTGCGTGACGAACTGCACGCCTATTTTCCTCTACCTCTGCCTTCGAATACGAATACAATTCAAATACTGGTTTCACTGCGTGACGAACCATATTATTGTGTGATTGTTGGATTTGATTTGCAATGAAGTAAAAAACCAATGAGGTACTCATCGATTTCAAAAGACACTTTTAATTTGTATAAGTTATCACCGTTTTTCTTTTATTTACATTTTTATTGTGTCTAGTACTAGTAGTTACGAATGAGAATAAATTTGACAGATATCAATCCAATCATTTTGGGTATTGCGGTATATGACCTTGCACTTACTTTGTACCTAAATCGGTATTCAACGTTTTATTCACTGATAAAGACCAATATTAAAAGACATAATTCCCATATCGACAATTTTCTGTTTAGATACCCGTACATCGCAAATTCTATGGGATGGTGTTAAAATTTAAAAGGGTATTCATGTATATTCGAGGCATATTTAAAAAGTAAGACAAACAAGTAGTTCTACATTACTTTCAACAACAGAAAATACTCAAATTATGGGAAAGAATATATTTTTAAGTATTTTCAAAATTTTGGATAGGACATCGAAATGCAATTCGCATAATAAAAAGAATGTCGGCGTTACTGTACTGTCAGTTTTAATGGGCGAATGAATAATTTGTCTTAAGCAGTACTCTCTAAAATATTGAAAATTGAACATCTTCCCTACCTCTGTTGCTAATTTGAGAGTTTGTCCACTGTTGTACAAAGTAGAATAATTTAGCTTAGGCCACACTGCAGAACTAGTATAATACAGATAAATAAATAGTGAACGGGTTCGAGACCGCGTATTTTTGTTAATCTAATTCAAGCCATTTTTTCCGAGTTTATTTACGAATGAATAATAATAAATACACCACACACACTTCCAATACTGCATTTCTCTTAATATACTGTTAAACCGAAAAAGAAGAAGAAAAAAAACAGTTCACGAAAAGCAAAACATTTTTAAAAACACCTCGCAATCCTGAACCTTTAAGTTGTAAATCACACACGACACTGTCATGTGATTCATTTTTCATAACAAAACATATCACGTTTGCAATTGAGGCCTTAAACTAACATCTGTCACGGATTAAATAGCTATCAAATGTATATTATTCTAATGCCAATTACCGATACTTTCCGGCGATACTGTACTTCCTTATAATCATGAAATCAATCTGCCACTAATGCAACAACGACGCGTTTCCTTCTCCACGAGCAAAAGAACTGAAGATTATTTCGATTAGCGATATAATTACTACCTACAACTTCTTGAATACATGTATTATACATGTATTCACATGATTCAAGAAGTTATAATTATATCGAAAGACATATTTCTGGTTATTATTATTTGTTGCTGCTCGCATGATATAAAGCACTTAAGCGGCGGGAAATAGATAGCGCTAAGACGATGTAAATGTTTAAATTTAAAGAAATCTACTCACGGATCGCAAATATCCAGGCACTTCTTGGACACTAATGCGATTTCATTTTACATTATTACTTTTTTTGACAAAAATTCAAATACTCGCTACTTTGATTGTGTTGCTTATCTGTCATTTATCCACGACCCTGCGATTTGTTTTAATTCTCCAAGGCGAAAAAGGTGTGTTTTTAAAGAGGACGTTAGCTACATGTATGTTGCTATTGAATTTGCACAATTGCATTCGTAAAAATGTAGCAACACTTAGCTTCGCAACACTTTATGGGTAATGTTAAAAAGTAAAAGACCAAACAAGACGTCGATAACAAGACCTTCACCTACATTTACAAGTAGCCATTTATCAAATATGTAGTTCAAGTGCAGTTATCAGCAAGATTTATAATCGGAGCTAGCTGACACAGTAACTGCTTCTTTATGTTACAGACAAATAGCAATATTTTTTGGGTTAATATAGCTGTCAGCTACTGCATGCTCGTTTGCTTTCCAGATTTGTGAGAATTTATGCCTCTATCAAATAACCCATTGAGAGCATTGCGGGTGCATTGCGTGGCATGAATATAGGTTGTGATCATACAATGCTCATTCTATTGCTCGCAGTTTCCGAAAACTGTTCTTTAACGCTAACGATGCGCGTTATTTTAGACCTACATTGACAAATTGACCGGTAAAATTAGTAGCGGGTAAGGCGTGTGCGCGTTATTAATAACGTGCGTAAATGGATGGATTCCCTCAGAGCCACTAAACAGGTCATAACATAATTTACATTGACCACTATGGTTGAATGAATTTGCACAATTGCATTTATAAAGATATAACAATATTTAGCCCCAAAACGAATTATGGGTAATGTTAAAAAGTTTTATATTTTAAAACACTCAAATACCTTCACCTACATTAACAAGTAGCCATTTATCAATCGTTAAGTTCAAGTGCAGTCATCAGCGAGATTTATAACCGTAGCTACATGTAGCTGTCACAATAACTACTTCTTGTGACATATGTCGCGTATTAATAGCTATTTGTATTAAAGGAAGTGTCCGGCAAGCACAACAATTATTATCGCGCCCAAATCGCATAGTTATACAGAAGAAAAAAACATCACACTTATCATAACAACGAATACAAAATGAAAAGTATGTAATATTACCATGTGCGGAAAACATAGATTTTTAAAATAAGAGAGTAAAAAAATTCAACTTGATTGAAATGTGTGGAAAACGATGATATGTGCGGGTTTTATGAAGGCATTTCAATTTTTAGTGAAGTATCGTTTGTAGTAGGCCTATACAGTTTTAAATGAATGAAAAGTAAATGTAATGCCGACTCTAGTATTTCAATGTAACCATATCATCTTTATTTCTATTGGTAATTGCCACTGATACATAATTATTTCCTTTTAAAATGGTAGATAACCTTGGCTCCGTTTATCAAAAAATGTAAACGTTTACAATTATAATCAAAATAAGAGGCTGTTTTTTTCTTCAAAAATATGATAATGAAAACTCAACCGATTTACGGCACATTCTTTTCACAAAACAAAACATGATTTTATTCATTCCTGGCATCCTGTTTCTTTTGTCTTCTTCAGGTCTATTTTTTCATCTTCATCATCTGTTATATCGTCATCATTTTGTGTCATCCATCGTGTATTCAACCCGTACTTCCTGCCTATCTACACACCTGTCTTCTAGTTTCATTTCATTTGCACCTTTGAGGAGCTTCCTGTAGAATAATAGTAGATTTACTATTTTCATAATCCAATTGTGTTCACCATTAGATAGTAGATCAGTACTTCAAATAACCTACTTAATATTCTTTCTAAATTCTAAGTAGTTTCTTTTAGAATCATAGTAGGTTAGTGTTTTCATAACCAATTAATTTCCTTTAAAAGCTGTTTATATGCACTAAAAGAATTTAATTTTGATTTAAGCAGTGGCGTAACCAGCGGGGGGGCAGGGGGGGCGGGAGCCCCCCACTTGGAACCCTTGCCCCCCCCCCCCCCCCCCCCGCTTGCCCCCCCAAATGAAATCAAGTACGGCTGTAAATGAAATTTACAAACAAAGTACACACCAAATCCCCCCCAATAATGACATCGTGTCGGTTGAGATTGGCACTGTCGGTTCATTTGACGAAAGGAATCATGGAATTATGATGGTCAAAAGTACACATATGAAAAAAATTCTCGCGCTACGCGCGCATATGTCTTCCCAAAATGAAATAGTCTTTGGTACAAGCTTGTTTAGAGCCAAAATGTAGCTCAATCGTCAAAAAATAGCTGTAAAGTCGAAAAATTTTGCGCGCTACACGCGCATCACTTTACTCAAAACATCGTGGGAGCCCCCCCATTTCAAGTCACTGCCCCTTCTTGCCCCCCCAAATGAAAAAGTCTAGTTACGCCACTGGATTTAAGTGACACGAATAACACACTATTTGAAACAATTTTTCGTTCGTACACACTTCGTTTTGTCGATTAACAACCACAGCATATCGTTGCATCATGGGGTTTAAACTACGATGACTCGGGTGCGTAACCGAATCGTGTGACTTCTGTCCAGGACAATCGCTTGAGAGGAACAAAAGATTTTAACTGTCAATCAAAAATAAACTGAGACTAGATAAACTAGCCATCAAGCGATGGCGCTCTCGAAAATGTCCCTGCTTTAAGACTTCAAAATAATATATTTTTCAAGCGCTGTAGCCCGGGGGGTCAGTGAACATATCAAGCGGGTACGCATCCGGGTCCGAAAAAACGTCGAAAATGGTCCAGATTTCACCACACGACGTCGTCGACGTCTTTCTGAAAAAGGGTACTTTTTAGGGGGCATCGCACTTTAGGGTATCCATTACATTACAGCATCGAGGTATCGACGTTTAGGGGTACTGTGTGTTGGGATGTATGCAATGCATATCTGTATGAATGTCACATGATTATGAATTAAGATTATTTTGAGCATTACTATATTACGCCATTTAGGGGTGTATTATTGAGTGTTGGTAACGCCGTTTAGGGTTTGTATGTGTTACGCCATTTAGGGGTATCAAAATAGTGTTCTGGTTTACGCCATTTAGGGTCCATTTCAGAGGTGTTTGGACGCGCATGTGTAGGCCTACCTGCTTGGTATGTTCACTGACTCCCCCCCCCCCCCCCGCCCCCCCCCCCCCCCCCCCCGGGTGCTGTAGCTTTTGAATAGTATTAATGTGATGTACACAAAAGTATACACTTATAGAAAGGAAATGAGTCAAGTAATCCATTTTCGGAATCAAATGTCACTTTAGAATTTTGACAAAAGAAAATAACTTGTTTGGCTCAAAAAACGTCGGACAACGTAACATAATCATTTTTGTGTGTGTAAAAATGCCGAAATTAACCAAAATAATGGGCAAACGTTTTAGACTACATGTAGAACAACATGTCATACCTAGATACCTACATTTATCAGTCGGTAAATGTTCTCCATGGGTGTTTTACATTGTTGACGAACTCCCCCCGCCCCGCCCCCCCCCCCCCCCCCCACACACCCCCACCCACCCCAACACACCCCACACAAATTAACGTTATGGGTTTCCTGTACCTGTAAATGAATTATGGGTAATGTTAAATGTCAAATACACACAAACACGACGTCAATAACGAGACCTTCCCCTACATTTACAAGTAGCCATTTTATCAACGATTAAAGTGTAAGTGTCGTCATCAACGAGATGTTTATTCCGAGCTAGTTGTCACCGTAACCTCTTCTTTGTGACAGGCGAAATTGAAAAAATATCATTGAGGAAGTCATAAGTCATAAGCTTAAAGGGGCATTATCTCACCTTGATCTTTGCTATGCTATTATAAATTGATGGGAATTAGATGTGACTGGCAACCATGTTAGAGTCGGTGATCTTGAAAGTCAGTTGTAAAATGTTTAATCATCAACTGACATACACCCAAGCTGGCTCGTCGGTATGGTTCCAAACCGCCAATAATTATTGATATTTGGATTAGTCTGAAATAATGCCAGTCGGAGAAACAACGACCTTCAAATATACAATATTCAAAAATTTGGCCAAGTTTGTCGAATTTGAGGAGATTTTGTTGTGTTTTTTTGTTTGCGGTTTTTTTTCTTCATCTTTTTGAAATGTCTGACATTTGTGGAAAATGCACAAAAATGTGATTACGGTATTTTTTTGAGAAAAACCCCGACTGACTGCCCCTTTCGAGAGATCCGTTCGTCCATAGAAAATGGGTTTTTCGTCCCCTTTATGTACATAAAAGCGGGTTCTCTGATCGCTTGCATCTGGTGGATGACTTTTTAGGTGTGGCCTCTATATTCAGATTAAAAACAAATTTTATGTTTCATTTGAACTCTATTCAACCAGGCACCTTACTGACAATTGTCGTCTTGTCGCTTGTTGAGAACATCAATTGAATACACGTTGTCTTTAGACTGCCAAATAAAATTGACTTTTACGTTTCTTTTCATCGCTCCACTTTCAATTAAGGGGAAATGTCAGTCTCAACTCAATCAAGTGCCAAAGTCTATCGCAAAGAGATGCAATTCTATTTCATTTTATATCAGAAAAGCGGTAGAATAACATTTATATACATGACAACATCGTAATAATACTTCAAATTGGGTTCTCTCGAGATATTTATCTGCTTCGGGAGTTTTATCTGCGATAATAGAAACGTAGCCAGTTGTTTGTACGTAGTATACGTAAGGCAACGAGAATAAATTTATTTTACTGGCCCGACCGATCCATTTTTTTCTAGAATTAAAAAAAAGGATATGTTTGCAATTTTTTTGCAGATTTTCATTATTGTTGTTATTGTCGACCCTACCTGAGAGGTCCGTTTGTCTGGAGAACAGAGTTTTTGTCGCCTTATCAACCATATCAATTTTGCTTTCTAAACAGACACGATTGTCAGATTACACATTTGTCGCTGTTTAATCTTCCATCTTTAAAACCAATCTAAACGCGCTGGTTTGCTGTTATCGGTCGACCTACTTTGATTGCGTCCGTGTATGCGCGCGCTTATTAAAAAGTGTTTGTACACATACAGGAAGATATCTGTCAATAAAGGAATATTGTTGTGTTTAGAATCCCAAATAAAATTGACTTTTAAGTTTATTTTCATCACTCCACTCTACATCCAATCATTCTTATGTACGGACTATATACCTTAAATCAAGGGGACAATGTTAGTATTGACTCAATCAAGTGCCAACGTCTATTATTGCAAAGAGATGCAATTCTATTTCCTTCGATATCAGAAATTGGGTTCTCTCGCGAGATTTAGCTGCCTCGGGAGATTTATCTGCGATAATGGTAGCGTAGCCAGTAACCAGTTGTTTGTACGTAGTAAACGTAAGACGACGGGAACCAATCTGTATTACAGGCACGACCGATCTTTTTTCCTAGAATAAAAGAAGAAGAAATGTTTCCAATTTTTTGCAGATTTTCTTTTATTGTTGTTAACATAATTGATCTTTTTCAATGATTTTGAAATATGTCGTTGTTGTTTTTAAATTTCGAAAATGTCCCGACATTTGTTTGGGAAAAACGCCAGACCGACCGACCCTACCTGAGAGGTCCGTAGGACAGTGTTTTTTTGTCGCCTTATCAACCATATAAATTCTGCTTTCTGAAAATAGAATCTAAACAGACAAGATTGTCAGATTACACTTGTCGCTGTTTAATCTTCCATCTTTAAAACCAATCTAAACGCGCTCTGGTTTACTGTTATCAGGCGATCTACTTTTATTGTACTCGTGATCGTGTATGCGCTTATTAGAAAGTGTTTGTACAAATACAGGAATATATGTCAATAAAATTATTTATTGGGCATTCAGAGATTGCCAAGACAAATTTGTAAAAAAAAGGAATTGTTTCAATAGATAAAGTACATAGAAACCTTGAAGTGTAGGGATAAATAGGAAAACGGTTGAACACTGGCGCTAGATGGAAATTTGGTTGGAAGCAAGTTATGTTGTGAGTGATGCTGATAATATCGATGTGATCTATATACATCGAATTTGCCCAATCTTGACATCTCACACGATAGACAGCGAATTAAGGTCAACGGTTTCAGATGGTAGTTAATATTATGCCTAAGTATTATACGTAAGTGCAAAAACCTGATTTCCAGAAAAAAATGAGGGCGCACTCCCATACGTATCTCTCAGTGCCCCTTTAACTTGAGCTCTATTTTTAAATAGATCTAATAGCGTGTTTCTATTGAGAATCCGCATTTATCCGGAGGAATCTCCCACCGGATAATAGCGGAGCCTAGTGGCTGCCGGTGTTAATATCCTTTTATTCACGCTAACTAGTATCACCATATTTGCCATTCTTTACCTTAATCTCGAATGCCTGAATAAGGAAGAGTTTACATATCTGTTAAATATCATCTGTATATTGACTTTCTCACCAATAACCAGACGATGCCGGTCACGAAAAATCATTGTCGCAAAAGACTCCTGGTCACATGCTGGTATCGTAAGAACACACAGGTAGCACGAAAAAACCAACCCGTCGGGATCCGCCGTCCGCCGCACCGTGCTTCATGAAAAGCCGTACATTTCTCTATTATTAAATTGCAATTAATTCAAATGTCATATTTCAGAGGGAAAAAAGCATTTGTATAGTATAAATTAAATTGCCATTGTTTTAACTGATTAAACAACGTCATTTGTTACAAAAATAAAGACAAAAGTAAAAGGTAAAAATATTCATTACGAATAAATGCCAACGCCTTAAGGGGGTGTGGACTCTCGGGTACAGCCTCCGTAAAACTGCCGTATAACTTCTTACCATATTCATTTAATCTATATAAAAGTATACATTTTCTTGAAGGAAAAGGTTCAATAAATCCAACCATGAACATGAAATTGACCATTTTTGAAAAAAATTATAAAAAACATGTTTTTTGACCCATTTTAGGTTCGTGCACGATAACTCAAAATATATTTTGTCAAATTTTGAAATACTAGTTTGTTATAATCCTAATCAAATTCCCTAGGAGGTGTATTTTTTTTAAATTTATTATTATCTTTTTGTTTGTTTTTGAATTATAGGCCAAAAGCCAAAAAAGAAAAAAAATTTACCTAAAATGTGATTTTTTTACCAAAAATGTGATTTTTACGATTTTGGAGGTAAAAAAATCACGAATGGCGCGAATGAAGGCAACTAGCGCACTGTGCATCATGTGCGCGACCTGTGCGCGACCTGTGCGAGACCTGTGCGCGTGCGCGTGGCCATATTTTCGCGCGTATGCTTGGTTACTTTTGCGCGCGGAGAGCTTAAACCGAATATTTCTCGCAAATTTGGAACTTATTAAACTATAGTCATGATAGTGTAGTCTACGTTCTGCGAGCAATTGTGTATATTTCGAATATCAGAGAAACGTCGGAATAATATTAACATCCAGATATATCTCTCCAGGTAAATAGTATTCGCTGCTTCTCTGATATATTCAGAGAAGCAGCGATAATAATAAGTATCCTTAATAATAATAATAATAATAATAATAATATTAGAATAATAGCGTCAAGGCACATATCCACTCTGAATTTGCTTGTATACCCTTAAGGTAGTAAGAGTATACATTTCTGAAAGGAAATTGCATGAGGAATGCAAATAGACCTATGCCATTGAAATTAGGGTAGGACCAAATGCTAAAATGGTATGTTTCACAATGTTCGGAAAAAATGTTATTATTTTTGTTTAAGATCCATACGGTATGTTTTTTATACCTACCCTGTCATTATTTACTTGACATATTTGAAGACCTCATGCAATTACCCATCAGATTATCATTGTCAAAGGTAGCTACGTCGGTATACCGGCTAGTGAATATCTCCCATTTTTATTTTATATATTATTAGCATTTTCAGAAGTTATTTTTAAGGATGTATACCCTTCCCTGATCTAAACTGCATTTCTGAATTCCCCTAGTTACAAGCTTTCCAAAAATGTATACTGTTGCTATCATAGGTTGACAACTTTTTTCTGTTATAGACATTTTCGTAAATCTGGCAAATTGGTGCTGATTATTCAAGTTGACTGCGTAGTAAGTAAGTAGTTCAGCTGACATATTTTGATGGCTATCATTATACTTTATGATCGAATACCAAATCAATACGCCTCCATATGTTACCTCTTATCAATGGATCTACTTTTACTGCGCTCGTCGTGCTATGTGACGCACGTGTGTGTTTCTTTAAACTTATTTACTAGGCAACCCAAATCAGGATCACGCTTTTCAATAGACAATCAAATAGAAGGTCGCGTGACACACGAATAATCAACCATATAATATGATTAAAATGCAGTCAAAAGCCCTTGTTTACCTCAAGACAAATATAACTACTTCTTTACGGCGCACGTGCACTTTGCTTAACAGCCAATGGTGGATTTGGTTTACCATCTGATTTTAAAGTGTATATCATTGGCTGAAAACAGGTAAAAAAGGATCACTTAAATATCATTCATCCGATCTAGAATAAACCTTGAATTGAAACTACTTGGTAGTACCGATGTGTAACTGACCATTATCCTATTTTCTTCCTATTGTTTATACATGACAGTTGTCAATCTTATTGATGACTTGCACTTCTCGACCACGCCCTACAGTGTATACAAGGTATAAACCTTTTAGGTAATAATCATTTGCTCTGATGATGACACTCGCTAGAGTTTCGAATGCAAAGCGCTCCGATATGGACCTCTCAAGGGAAAGATAAAATTATCATAGAATAAGCCTTGTTCATTTTAACCCACATTGTTTACAATAGCCGATATTACCATGGTATCAACACATGTTAACAACACCGGCAAATGTCCCAAACCGAAAAATAAGCAAGGACATTCACCATTTTATTTACGAAATATCGATCGATTTATTTTTCATGGCGCTTGTGTGCTGTATTGACGCATGTGTCTAAGTGCAGGACATGGCGGATGAGTTTCCTTTTAAAATGGAGCTTATGTATACAGTACAGGGTGAGTCAAATATAAAACAGGCACCTTTGTGTTATTCCTCAAGGCATTGAGAACATTTCAGGCGTTTAAATTCAATATCAATAACATAGATAGAGAGATTATTTAATTAGCTTTAATTAAAAACAAGAATGTAATAAATATAAATATATTAGCTTTAATTAAAAACAAGAATGTTCGAAATTGGTCATTGCATTATAATGCTGTATCAATTTTAGTAAACCTCTTTTTTTCGGGCCAATCCACGGGATCGCGATAATTCACTGTATTTGTCATGACTGGCTGATTTAAGAAAGTGCGCGGCAATTGAATAGAATGACCGGTGTTTGTAAAACACGTACGACACGTACGCGTACGAACGTACGTACGGTACATACTCTGTAAATTCTCCCAACGTGTGAAGAGTCTATGCATAAATCATGATAATGATCTGCGCGCCCGCATTTCGCTGATCCCCAAATTCATTTTTATTGTGTCGCCACGATACCTGTTATAGGTTAGGCATGTACGGATCGGAGCCTAAATAAAATGAGCACTGTCACATGTTCGCCAAAGTATGCAAATAGTGACTCGTACTCGGGAGTGTTTCATCATGTTCATGTTGTTCCGTGCTTTTATTAGCCCGGGAAATATTTGTGTCTTTGTGTCACCCGGGTTGTGTCACTGACCAATAATGCTTAGCAAGGCCTAGGACCGTCAAATTTAACCGATGTTTTTTATCAGGGTTTCGAAGTGACCCCGAATAGGTTAAAGGTCATTGACGGTACTGGCGGAGCAAGCGCTCCTTCGCAATTTGTCTTCACATTGAGGCGCTTTCAAAAACGTTCTGCTGGCCAAGCGCTCCCTCATCCTTTGTCGGGGTGCCCCCTCCCCATTAAAACATGTTAGGCAGTTTCACTACTCCCGGTGGGATCTCCACATGTTACGAATAGCAGTATCAAAATCGCAACACTTGCGGAGGGAGTGTGAGTACACATTGCAATATCAATAACAATTATAGAGAAATTCGCTGATTTACGGTGATGTGATTGCCCGTTTACTATGCCGTTGGTTCAGACTGTTGTATTGGAGCTTGCGTGACATCGCGCATAATCAAACCAATCTGCCGCTGAAATAGGTGTGGTTGGGAGAATTGTTATAATAATCATTTAATACATTATTCATGATGTACGATCATAATGAACAGTATTATGTACATGTACCGTACGTACGTACGTACGCGTAGGCTACGTGTCGTACGTGTTTTACAAACACCGATAGAATGAAATGTGGCACGATCTTTGTCATTCTGTGGATTGGCTTTAAAATAGAGGGCGGGCTCCACTAAAATTATTGTGAAATATTAACGCAATGATCAATTTCGAATATTTTTTTTTTTAATTGAAGCTAGCTAAATTATCTTTCTAACACTGTTAATTATGTTTAATTAAAAAAAAGTTTTATATCGGAAACCGCGCGCGTAGCTTTTAAGATTCACATTTTACCGCATAACTTGATTTCCCTTTTTTTCTTGAACTTTTGAAATTGATGGTGTGAGGGTTTTTCAAATAAAATTAAAACAGATTTAAACTCAAGAAAAACAACTGACTCCGGTGATATCTTGGAATATGCTTCTTAAAATTTTAATTTCACATTGTGAAGTACCATATCAGCTTCATTTTCTTGCTTCACAGAGCCCGTCTCATGTTTTAAAAAAAGAGATACCGCATTTAGCATAGCCTTTTTCGGGTTTCTTCAGAGACAAACGTGTTTTGTATGGCCTATACAAGTCCTGATATTCTCTTGACGCATTCCAATAAGTAGTGCCCGTTCTTTTTACTCACCCTGCATGTTGCTTCACCGATAGAAAATGCTGACATAAATACATTATTACTGTATGTCCCCTGTCAATTTGAGATTGTAGGTGGACGTGGACTTGTGTTAAGCCAGAGATTATGAAAAGCAGGGATGATCGTCTGTATTGAAAAGCTGTATAGAAAACTGTTACTTATGTCTGTTTCGCTCGCACCTGTATGGCTTGCATGCTTTAAAAAAACGGTAATAAATATTGGTACTGAAAGTGTGTTGCGAAAACTTATCAATGAAAATTCAAATCCTTCCACGAATTCATTCATTCTTTTTTTTTTAAACTTTTTTTAAATTAGTTGGTCGAGTCCGTAGAACAGACTAGAATACAAATTGAGGACGAATGATTGCGATCACCGTTAATGGAAAATGTCTTACTTATATGCTACAAATGCTAGGGCGTCCTTCACTCGTACTGCAATGAAGCATATTATGGCTTATTCAATAATTTAGGTCAAGAATATGAATAGATAGTATTATGATAAATGAAATAAACGAAATAAAGAGCTGTTTACATTTAATCATCCACGGTTTAAACACCTCTTCATAGGCATAAATGACTGTTCAAGTTAGGAATTTAGATTACCAGGTACAAATTAATTTCACAGTGACCGATTTATGGTTTGACCTGTTTTAGTTCGCACAAGGTGAATAAAGTACCGGCCGCAGAACAAATTATAAACTATAAGAAAAAATTAAATTGGAATCTTGTGTAGAAAGGAAGTAAACGAATAGATAAATAACTGGATTAATTAACAAAGTGTACAAAAGCACCTATTGTCAACATCAAGAAAATTCTTAACACTTTCCATGCGGCAGGCGTCTGCAGACGACATTCCAAAATTTCACAAACTGTTTCAAAAGTGTCAAAAAAGTTAAATGTCATTACCATATGTGGAATCTGTTTTGTATATGGTAACATAATAGCCGCATGGAAAGTGTTTTAGACTCTTCTTTTATTATTGTGAGCAGCAGGTGATTATTTGGTCGAATCCAACGAAAAGTGTCCACGGCTAGATTTTTAGGGTCCAGTTTCAAAATGCTTAGATCTCTTATTCCTTTTCCCCACTCAAAGTCAACATATTAAGCTTGTATGGGGAAAAAGTGCCATCACTAATCTTTCCAATTGACCACGTGGCGGAATGATGAAGTTGAAGGTACACTTCTCAATGTTACCTACAAATACAAGTCCCATATTTTGATTAAGTGATAATTATTCCACCTTTTTACATATTTCATTCAAATTTGTGATTGTTTTGTATTCAGAAGATGCTAATGCTGATAGAAAGTGATCATATTTGTCCAGGTGCTCATTTTGTTTTACATTTTAGATTCACACAGTTAGGTAGCATTTTCAGGCTCTCAATACTTTAAACATGAGGTTGAGTCACTTTGTGTACTTTCACCAAGATGATGTTAATGAACATTTGTTTTCATGTACCTCAAAGAGGTGGAATGACCCTCTCTGTAAAATTTAGAATTTTGAGCATGCGCCCAAAACCTAAGTACATAGAGGAATGTGGAAATTTGGTATTCGAAGGTAACAGTTAATGTATACGTAGGTAAGAGAAGTAAAACTG
The DNA here is from genome assembly GCA_035610835.1 of Ophiura sarsii. Lineage (NCBI taxonomy): Eukaryota > Metazoa > Echinodermata > Ophiuroidea > Amphilepidida > Ophiuridae > Ophiura > Ophiura sarsii. The sequence goes on along the minus strand of CM069447.1, from coordinate 62,084,072 downwards.
TAATAAATTAATGTTCTACTTAATATATGTTACATTTTGGGGTGAAATAATCATGCAGGGTTGTTAACAATATTTGTTTTTTTAAATAAACATGTTAAAACATGTTTAAATCCTAATAGTATGAACATATTCCCAGGAGTTTACTTTTAATAGATACTAGAATATTAATTTAATGTTGAAAAAATATACAATATCTAACTGTCAGTTGTAATTTTGAATAGGTTTATTATGAACAATACCGGTATGTCAGGCAACATTTTTAAGCATTCCTATAAGAGAAAAACATGTTAAGACTTAAAACACGGTAGCTTACATTGCAATTATCAAAGTATTCGTAGGTAACACATTTGTTCTCAACTTCAACTTAATTGACTAAGAACAGTTGGATTCGTTGATTTAACATAGGTTTAAGGGCAAACTGAATGCCCTGAATCACGTGTGAGGGGGAATGTCGTATCAAAATGGTGTCTTACTTGACTTTATAAGTATATTTAAGAATGTGCGCTCAGCGCTGCTTTTACAAAACAATCAGAATTGCGTAATATTCAACATTTGAATAGAACAGCAAGAATAACCAAATAAACATTAAAATAATATAAATAAACCATGTTCCTATTTCTACGATATAAAAGAAAACACCCTAAGCATCAATAACCTCACTAGTGATAGACATATACTGTTATTTTTCTTGATCCCCTAATTTGGTTAACCTTTTACACATGATTATTATGGCATAAAATGTTTTATTATGCTAACGTATCTGACCGTCCAATTTTGTTTATAGTGTCTTTCTTGCTTGACTTTCAATTATTAAGAATGTGCGTTTATCTTCTACAAAACAGTCAGAAGTGTGTAAGTATATTTAATATCTGATTTAAGGCAAGATGATGACAATATACATATCGTACTGTGTTGAAATTGTGTAAAGGTATAGTTAAACAATCAATCAACTCGCTAGTAATAATAATATTATTATTGATCTAATTTGGTAAAAAGCATGTTCATCATTAAAACTAAACATGACAAAAATTAAGCACATACATGTACATGTAAGACACATTTAAATTATTAGAAACATCTGATAATTCAGCCTTGTAATCTCTACTTAACAAGTTTAGTGGTTCTTGTTGTATTCTGTGTGTAGTTAGTTCATCAGGTCTCTCATGTCGCGAGGATGAATTATATCTAATAGAACATAATTACTCTTTGTTTATTATATAGGACATTCTAGAATGTTAAGAATCGTTTCAGTTTCCGTGTGAATCCAAAATATTGGATCGAATCAACTATTGAATAGTTCACCGAGCCATCTTTTATTAGAAAGCGAGCGGTTTCCTTTAATCAAACAGTTTGATTTGCCTGTAACTCATAGTCTTGAATGTCAGGTTATCTGTTTTAAGCAATAAAACAACTGGTTGCCTTCCTCAATTTGTTCTAAATAAAGGAGGCAAGTGGAAGTTATCATTTTGAACAGCTGTTTTAAACACGAAAGCCAGATCGCTTTTTGATTCATTTAATATATACTTTAAAATAATTTCATATCAGACCTTAGGCCTATATAATATATAAGTTTTATGTGAGCCGAACATGTTCAAAGTCTATAACATTCAAACATTCTGCCTTTCAGTCCACAACGGAATAAAGCACGTATACAACTTTCAGCAAGACATTCAGTTGTCAGATTAGAATTAAGATATAATTGCCTAGTTTGGAATCTGTATCATTCTAAATGTTGTACATAGTCAGTTTTTATCGAGTTTCAACCGGAGGAAGAGACATAGAATCACCAATATAATATATTTTGTCAGATGTAGACAAAATAGGAATTTTATGTTTAGAAATTCAATGTTGTTTGATTTAACAACACTAATCTAATACGGTTTGCCTCGACAGAGATATTGTCGGGCATGTGCCTTTCATTATGATTTTCTTTTAAAATCAACCACTGCTTAGTTCAATTTCACTAATTAATAAATGCTGGAAGCATTATTCATGAGCAACTTTTGATTTGAGACTGAAAGAAGTTAGGCCTACCCTTGATTCCCTCCCACCTTTAAAAATAAAGGAAAAGGTTTTACGTAATTTCTTGTTCACTTAAAATACGTTTCGGTGACATTACACAACCTACCACAGCAAAAATGAAGCAAGTTATTTTATATTTGTTACACATGAATTCCATTTTCAAATACAACTACAATAATGGCCAATATTATGTACCTCAGTAGTCACTGCTCCGCAATTACAGGGGAAATTGGTTAACTACACATACATATCGACAAGCTGGTTTAAAACAATATTCCGCACCAAACCATATTATTTCCGTCTCATACATTCCTACTTAATATTTACATAATATTAGGTGCGAATGAAAGCGATAAACAATACAGGAATTGTACCATGCTCATTAACTAATATATAAGTTACCTACGAATACAAAATGGAATATGAAAATATTGATTATGAAACCGATATTTCATGGATGTTATGTCTAAATGTATCCATTTTAAGACGATCAACATGCAATATATGGATATACATATCATTCATTCACTCTAACACCAACAAAAAATATGTTCTAGGCAAAAACAGTGTGATTACACCAGGCATTTTATTTGAATCAACACCTCCCATTTTCGTTTAATAAGGGAATATTATTTTTTCCCCTCCAAATATAAATATAATAATATATCCAGTCAGATTGTATGATTGCGCACTGCTTTTATGTAAAATAAGATAGTTTAGGCCCAATATGCACCATGTATATTATTGAATGTTGCCTACATATACATGTTACCTCCGAATACAACATGAAGTCATGCACGAGATGTTGTTACTGAATATTTATATAAACATTAATCACCCCTATTATAATTTAAATCAACTGTCAGAGGATGTCTTTACGTGAATAGCATAAAAAACTACACTAATAGGAGTAATAAGATTGAGACAGAAGGAGGCTATATACAATCAACTTTTAAGACAACAACATATTATTGATGCACTTGTACACAAAGTACAGAATTTTGTGAAAAGTTACTTACAAAAGCTGAAAGATTGATGCAAATCTTCTCTGTTGCTTGCCGAACGCAGCGCACATTTCTACTTTATTCCAGTCGATACAAGTACGGTATGTAACAACAGAGGGAAGTACCACGGTATCGTTATTTGTATTTGAAGGTAACAGTTCATATTTCAAATTTGCCTACGAATACAGCCTTTTATTGCTGATATTTCAAAAAAATGTTGCCTTCAAAATGATAAAACTTGGCACACATGTACATTGTATCACACTTCGCTTATTCTATAGATATCATTCACTAATCTGTGTTTATATAAAAATGGCAGTGTTTTAAATAGGTATTCGGAGGTAATGCATATTTTTTACCAAACCGATCGTTTCCGCTTTTAAAATTTCTAACAGCTTTATCAAAAAATCAACTTGAATGGGGACAATGCATTTAAGTATTTAATATATTTAGGCTTCCTTACAGCACAAATTACTCTACCTCATGCGAATTCTTCCCCGAAAGTGAGATTTAACAAAACATGTATTTGTAGGTAACGTCAAAACTTACCACAGCGAAAAAAATCACAACAATTCAGGGGAGTGATCGAAAGTAACAAAAATTAAAAGAGGCATTCTTGAGATATCCAGCAATCAAACAGGCAAAATTATTTCCACTTAAGCTCGTTTTCATCTAAACGGTTATATGTCTAACAAAAAACTTTAACAACTATTTTGTAAAAAGGGTAAAAAATAGCAGGTTTATTGCTCGTATACGCCCAATTGTGCATTTACGTTAGTCATATTAAATATGGCGCGAACCGTCTCATCGAAGCGGATACGTATAACACAAAAATAAAATTGTCAAGATATAGATTATTTTATTATAGGCCTGAACATCACGTGTACACTTTTCGTTGGATTCGACCATTTATGGATGAGTGTATATGTCTGACTCTGACTGACAAGACAGCGCTGCTTAATCATTTTAATGGCTTTATTTTTAGTCAAATAGTTAATTTTAAACGAGAAAAAATTGAATTTTATTTAAGAAATATTACACAAGACATATTAGGCCGTATTCTCGTACTAAACACGGTTTTAGCTTAAATCCGTGTCTAACTAAACTCGTGTCTAAATCAAACGCGAGTTTATCTTTTAAACGACGTGTTTAAGAAAACCCGATTTTAAACTCCGCAAATCTCGTCCACAGAGTGGTCGTGCGTTCATTTAATTGTAATATCGTAATATACAGATATTCAATTTATGGTGGCACAAAAGGGTCACAATAGATATCGCCTAGGAGGTTACTATATAGGGGTTATGTATGTTTGTTCATGTTGGTTTATGTCGCAACTTCGCGCTGATTTAGCTGCTGCCTGGACGTTGATGCATTGTTTAATAATGTATTTGATTTGTAATGTTGTTACAATTCAGCCGGTTGGCTGCGACGACAATAAAATGTAGACCTTTATTTATTGTATTTATATTTATTTTAAGTCAAAGTTAAAAGGGTGTTTAGCTTAAAACCGCGTTTCAATACGTACGAGAATACGGCCCATTGTAGATATACATATATATTGACCTATGAATTAACTATTTTACATTACCAAGTTGTATATGGGAGGAGGGGGCACTTAGATTCTTTTTTGGTAGGGCTGTTCCGCCAGCAAAATGAAAATTGACCCAAACATTTACTAATTTTCGGGGTGGGGGCATGGACATAATTATTGTCCTACACATTTGCCAGATTTTGTTAAAATGTCTCTGCAAAACAGCAAATTTAAGGATATTAGACCCATACATTTACCAACAATGTTTTTTTTAAAGAGGTCATTCATTTAGCAGACGGGTGAAAATGGGACCCTATTTGGCGGCACAGCCCCCTGACCTCATAGTCATATCCCCTAAGTGCCCCCTCCCGGTTGTGTAGGAAAATATAACATGAATCTTGTTGTGTATCCAATGTTTATATTTTAGGACCTTAATATATTACAAATGGCTCCAAATAACTATTTTTACACTGACAACTAACGAGTAGTACTATCACTTATTTAAAAAAGACACTGAGAGATAAGGAGGCTATGCTAGTCACACTGCTATAGTAGTCACTCATTGTTCTGGAAATCGGTATTTTTATTTTGCACCTACGTAATACTTAGTCATATACTAACTACCACCTGAAACCGTTTACTTTAACTCGCCGTCTATCATGTAAAATGTCACGATTTGGTCATTTCGATGTAGATCGCATCGAAATTATCAGCATCACTCATCAGATGAATTGTTTCAACCAAATGTCTATCATTCAACCATCATCATCATCATCATCATCATCATCATCATCTTCCTATACTGTGCAGAAACCTCTGTAAAAGAGTATACTCGCACATGTGTTGAGGTGCATTCAGGTTCGGAGTAGACATAAAACTCCACAGGTATAAAAATAGTATATATACAAGTTAAAAAATATTGTTGTGGGGCGATGACTAGGTGAAAGACTGGACGTCGCAGACCCGGGTCTTGAAGACGTCTAGTGATGGAGAGTCCACGACTTGCTGGGGTAGTAGATTCCATATAAATCATTACACTTCAGGGTTCCTACGTACTTTTATCTATTGAAACAAATTGTTTTCTTCCAAATTTAATTTTTCACGGCAATCTGTCAAAGTAGGTGATTGAAATTGTTTGGAATTCATTTGCGATTAAATATAACTTGACCTAATACTCTAATAACCACTAATTAAAGGTGTTGCTACCTCATTGTCGGAAACGGTTGAGCTGATATAGCTTATTTATAATTTCATTTTTCATTAAACAACTGACCTGACTAAACTGACCTGCCAGTGCTGTGATCTCATCGCAAATCGCGCCAAATGCCAATATAAGTCACTTTAAATTGTCATGTAATTATAACACATCGCCCCCATAAATACTCATTTGAAGTGATAAGACCTTTTTTCCTCTTTTTGTTGTTGTTTGCTACATATTGTTTTGAATAAACGCTATCCTCTACGATCGCAACAGAATACTAATCGGGAATGTTTTATGGAAATCGAAGCAAATTATGTTAAGAAGTTCATTAAATTGGAAGCTGATTTCCATTACTAAAAGCAGAAATTTTCGCGGTGGTTTTATTTTCGCGCTTTTTCGTGCAAAATAATTTACACGCGAAAATGAAACACGCGAACGTATTGTTTTCAACATTCATGCAGTGCATCCAGAAGGTCGCCCGCGAAAAAAACAATTCGCGAAATGTCTATACTCTATGATATCTAAATGCGCGAAAATATCTTTACGCGAAAATATTGGCTTTTACAGTATGATTTAGTAAAGTTCTGGGATGTTTCTTCGCAGAAAATACAGTCACGATCACAAGACAAGACAAGAAATATGTATTAGTCCATGATAGTCATGATTCCTGATATATATAAGTCAAACATGAATAATCAAGCTAAGCATGCTAAGGGCACCAAGGAATGGTACATGAAGTATAATAGTAGGCTACCTGGATTATTAATGGCACATGGTAAATATTATCTGGATTATGTTAGGGGGCTGTCGTTTTCTTCGGTAAGAGGTCAGAGCCTCAGAGGTACCAAATATCATTGGTTGTGTCGTGTTTTTACAAGAAAAATATGGCAAGGGGTCATAAAATTAATACCATTGTAAATAGGGGTGGTGGGCGGGGGGGTGGGGGGGGTCAAAACAAGATATATAAATAAGGAGGCTATAGGCCTAAAGATGCTTAACCCGATTCTAAATCCAACATAGACCTCAAAAAGTTATTTTTGGGAGCGCGACCCCTATAGCATTATGCACGCTCACCTGGACATCAGCACACATCATTGTGTCATTATTTGTCCAGTGTCCTCCCCCGTTATAGCTTTATTGCTTGCTATACACCCATCCCAAATGGGCACGGGCTATTGCTTGCTATGCACCCCAACCCAAATGGGTACGGGTTATTTTTGAGCCCCACCACGTTGAGAGCGCAACCCCAGCCCAGCGAGATGCCCGATCACCTACCTGGACTCCGGCTTAACATGGCCATCCCCGGGGGCGGCAAACACAATTGTTTGGGTCATTATTTGTTCTGTATTAGGCTACCCCCCCCCCCCCCCCCCCCCATCCCCATGATCAAGTACCTGGATTATTAATGGCACATGGTATGTTATGGATTATGTTAGGGGGCTGTCATTTTCTTCGGTGAGAGGGCCAGGGTAGAGGTACCAAATATCATTGGATGGAGGTGTCGTGTTTTTACACGGAAAATAGGGGGGTCATGAAATAAATACCATTATAAGGGGGGGGGGGGGTCAAAACTAAATTTTAGTCCAAACAAATCTTTATATTTTGTCTACATTTTTGTCTACCCTTATTTTTAATTTTCCCTTCCGCATCAACTTTCCCCCCAATATTCCGAATTTTACCATTACTAGATAAGCCTGAGCATGGGAGTGGTCATAACAATAATCACGTTCGTTGAGCGGGGTGAGGGCGGCATAAAAATGACGATACATGACATTTTGGGATCGTGTACAAAAAACACACCAACACACCCCCTACAAACCGCTCAAGTGGGGGGGGGGGGGGGCTCACTACTAGCGGGGCCCGCGCGAAGCGCGGGTTCCCGCTAGTTATGAATATTTGAGAATACTATTCTTAAAAATATACACACAAAAAAAAAAAATATATATATATATACAACAATAAATGTAAAGTAAAGTGTATAATTTCAGACAGTGTATGTGTGGGCATGTTGTCAGCATGGACACAGTGTATGTAACTTTGGCTCTGTGCATGCAAACATTTGCCTGTGTGTGCATGTAAAATTGTGATATTCAGCCATTTTTACAATTTTAAGAGGAAAAAAAAAATCAAGGAAATATTGCTGTTGTGCAGGTAACTTTTATTCAAACATGCTTTAAAACACCGAAAATCTATTTTGTGGCCACATGCCCATGATTGAGGTCTATTTTGGCTTTAAGGGGGGAATTTTTGATTTGATTTTTTTGATTTTTGTGAGTGCTGTTATTATTGAATATTAATCAAATGAATACAAAAGTATACATTTTTGGAATGGAAATGGATCAGAGAATCCCAATTTGGTGTTAATTTTGACCCAAAATGTTGAATTTTTGAGAAAATCACAAAATCCACTTTTTTTTACTCAATTTATTTTGGAACAAGCTAACTAAATTATTTTTGAGTAAAAAATGCCCAAAATTGCTTGATTCTAATATTATGTCACTAATCTAGGGACGATTCTCTCATTTTTTCACCTAAACTTGTATTTTTTGAAATTTTAACCAGAAAGTGCCAAAAAATTGAAAAAATATGCCTTAAGAAAAAATGAGAAAATCATCCCTAGAATAGTGTCTTAATAGTATAATCAAGCAAATGTTGGCATTTTTTACTGTAAAATAATGTTGTTAGCTTGTCCCAAAAAAATGGTTAAAAAAGTGATTTGTTTGTGATTTTCTCAAAAAACAACATTTTTGGTCAAAAATGATGCCAACAATGGATTCTCTGACTCAAATCCCATCCAAAAATGTATACTTCTATATGCATTTGATTAATAGTTCAATAATTACAGCACTCACAAAATTCCAAAATTAACTTCCTTAAGTCCCCTCCTCTCCTTAAACATGCTTTAAATCACCGAAAATATATTTTGTGGGCACATCAAAAGAGCCATATTTCACATGATTGAGGTCTATTTTGGCTTTAAACGTGCTTTAAAACACCGAAAATCTATTTTGTGGGCACATGCCCGCATAACACAAGAGAAATAGGCATATTTCCCATGAATGAGGTCTATTCTGGCTTTAAACATGCTTTAAAACACCGAAAATCTATTTTGTGGGTACATGCGCGATAGGGCGAGAAAAATAGCAATATTTCCCTTGATTGAGGTCTATTTTAGCTTTAAACGTGCTCTAAAACACCGAAAATCTATTTTGTGGGCACATGCGCGCCTAGCGCTAGAAAAATAGCCATATTTCCTATGATTAAGGTCTATTTTGGCTTTAAAAATGCTTTAAAACACTGAAAATCTATTTTGTGGGTACATGCGTGCTTAGCGCGTGACAAATAGCCATATTTCCCATGATTGAGGTCTATTTTTGCTTTAAACCTGCTCTAAAACACCGAAAATCTATTTTGTGGGCACATGCGCGCATAGCACGAGAAATATAGCCATATTTGTACTAACAAATTATGGTTTGAAATATTAGTACAAAAACGTTATGACCCCCCTTTAATTTCCTAAAAAAAGTTGTAACCCACCTTTTGATTTCTTGAAAAAGTTATGACCCACCCCTGTTTGGTGCCGCCCCCCCCCCCCCCCCCCCCCGGTAGAAATTATGAACGGTCCCTTACAAACTCATTTCCATATTATTTAACGTGTAAAAATGATACAGGTCTCATGAAACCCATGTTTTATACAGTTTTCGTGATTAACGTGTAAAAAGCAGTAATACTAATGGTGTACAAAGCAAGCGCAATTTTCGACTGCACGTTTATTATAGATAAAACGGTATGAACCTAGTTAAATGGTTACATGGTTGTGATATTCAGAAGCCCATACATTTATCTATAATATATACCCCTTTCTTTAATGATTTTATTACTTCATATAATCATCATTTAGTACTTATAATAAACCATCTTGATATTTAGCCAGCTTTTCATGTTACAGGGGAAGTTAGTCAATATGACAATGATGACCCAACGGTTGATATACACAAAAAGCAGTGGATAAAATACATAAATCATGATATTTCGTCATAGCAAATACCTTTACAGACACCATTCAAAATATAATAAAGATGTAATTCATAATACCGAGGTTTTAAACCATTCTAAAGCAATTTCATGTCATATTGTAATCCTTCAATATCAGAAATAGTGGTATTAGACCCGAAATGCCCCAAAATGTCTAAGAACTTGAAAGAATGTGAATTATTTCATATTCTATTCACATTTCAATACCGAGTCATGTTTTATTGACACTAACAACTCATTTTCAAAATGAATTTTACAATTTTGATTAAGTTTTTGCAGGCGGTCCAGTTGCCCCACACCCCTTCGGACCACTTACCCCAACAAATGACGTAGCACTTTGTCGAGATGAAACGTTATTAAAACACGCCTGTGACGTAATACATTTTACGCCAAAATGTTTTTAAAACATACCACCATTTGTCATAATAATCAATAACTCCAATACATTTCAGAAAAAAAGGCAAAACTGCATTTTTATTTTTAGCCATTACACAGATTTCTGTTGCCAGCGAGTACCTTTGATTTCGCAAATATTACGGCGTTCGGGTCCTACAAGTAGACGAGTGTCTTTAGATAAAATAAGAAATGATGTATATACTTCGTTATTTGCAAATTCATAAACTAATAACTCTACCAAATAAATACCCGTGATAATGATTTAAGTTGAAGCATTCTTTAAATGATAATATTGATCGCAAATCCAAACCACCAATGTCCCAAATTAGCAATATGCGCCATTTTACGGTCATTTCAACCACAACCTATGGTTTTAATCATATTTCGGAAAGTCCCTAAGCACTGCAATGGGCTGATGAGTTGCTTTTTCATGTTTCTTATATTATACGGCTATTGCAAGAACGCGTTTGCAGTGCAATAAATGAAAGACACGCTTCTTAGTACATCATCAGTTACAAATATATTACTTTTTATATATTACCCAACTAGAATGATTAGATTTTGCAAATAGCAGGAAATCAGGACTCATTTATAATTACATTTTGAAAAAGGAATATGGGAAAAACCGAAGAATCGAAATGAACTCGTTCTTCTAATAAAGAATGTAGGGAAATCGGGACGCATTTATCACATTTCAAAAAGGAATGTATATGACAGATCGAAGTCTATCGTCTAATAAAGAATTTATAGAAGTAAGTTATTGGGGTAATTCGAAAAAAACGGGTCAGTCGGGCCTGTAAAACGGTGTTTTTTCTCGTCGCCTTAGGGCTAGTTGGTATATTATATTTAATCATAAAAATATACACAAAGCAATATGTGCTGACTTTGCAAGGCACGCAACTAGTTATTGTGTACTAGTTAATTAATAGGTCAATTTGAGCAAACAGCGCATGAACACAGGTCCCATTTTGAGCACTAGATAGAGCACTTGTCAGATTGTCAGTGCTGTTGCCCATAATGCCCCCTCCCCTAGTAAAAGCGGCGTCTGTAAACTGAAGGTCGTCGGCATATCGTGGCCATATGATAGAGAGAGAAAAAGGACGAGAGGGGGTGTGAAAATCTAAAATTTAATCTGAAAACCAAATTACGAATTTTATGAATTGTGAAATAGCTTACAAATGCCCCAGTAGAGAACACCCACTATTCATAATGTTCGCCCCATGCCGTTATATAGGCGCTCTCTTCCGCTCGCTTTGCTCGCCACGCTTAACAGGTGATTGTAGCCAACACCCAGTGGCGTAGCTCAGGGGGGGGGGGGGGGGGGGGAATGCCCCCCTGACGGGAAAAAACCATTTGTGCCCCCGCCCCCCAAACCCATTTGTGCCCCCCGCCCCCACCCCTCTAAAAAATTAAAAAATAAGGGGAAAAAAAAGAAAATCGGGAAAAAAATGATAAAAGACCGAGATTGCGTGCGGGGTACAGGTTATGTGTGGGCATATTCAGCCCAAATAGTCAAATATAAGGCAAAATTGTACATATAGTACATGTACTGTGCGATTTTTTTTGACCGTGCGAATTTTTTTGACCCTATGAATTGGAGACCAGAATTAGGGCATTCTGCAAAAACGCAATGCATTATGGTGGTGTCTTTAAAATCTTCTTTGGGTCCGTTTCATACTCCTTTTATGACGTGAATTTAGTTACAACACTCTTACGTTTCGCATCGCCCGACGTCAAACGGACCTTAAGTCGCCATCATTCTTCAAGGACTTTATTTGACAAGTCAAATTGACAAAGATGCAGAAAACTATTAAGTTCGGTCGATTTGTATTCGATTTGAAAAATATCATTTATCGCATCCACAGAGCTGTTTGTAAGTGTCATAATTGAGCAAAGGTTGTTTGACCATTATATTTAATCTTAGATATTTAGCTAAAGAATGTAGATGGCGTGTTTCCTTTAAAAGGTCATATCACCTCTAATAAGTAGTTATGATTTGTCATATCACCTCAAATAAGTAGTTATGATTTGTCATATTACCTCAAATAAGTAGTTATGATTTGTCATATCACCTCAAATAAGTAGTTATGATTTGTCATATCACCTCAAATAAGTAGTTATGATTTGTCATATCACCTCAAATAAGTAGTTATGATTTGTCATATCACCTCAGATAAGTAGTTATGATTTGTCATATCACCTCAAATAAGTAGTTATGATTTGTCATATCACCTCAGATAAGTAGCTATGATTTGTCATATCACCTCAGATAAGTAGCTATGATTTGTCATATCACCTCAGATAAGTAGTTATGATTTGTCATATCACCTCAGATAAGTAGTTATGATTTGTCATATCACCTCAGATAAGTAGTTATGATTTGTCATATCACCTCAGATAAGTAGTTATGATTTGTCATATCACCTCAAATAAGTAGTTATGATTTGTTAACATTAGCGAGACCGTATCGAGACTTGATGAGTTTTTGATCGAGACTGATTTGCATATTTTTAAATATGCAAATCAGTCTCGATAAAAAACTCACAATTGCTCGCTATCTATTATCGAGTTGTTCCATCAAGACGCAGTGAAATCCAAACCAATAGTGTTAGATTTGTTATGTCGTTAATTGCCACAACCAGCTTAGTCTTCTCCCTACATCTTTTTCCTTTTTCCTTGTAAGGCTTGTCACTCTATGAACAACACTATCTGGCCTGCGCACTGTGGTATATCCGATAAATTTGAATGTGCACATCTTGTAGGCTAAAAAGTCAAAATTCCTGTTTCAGAATGCTGGACCCCAACAAAATACAAAATACAAATCCCCCCCCCCCCCCCCATCAAAACAGTCCTAGATACGCCCTTGAGTATCAGAGGGTGTTTCTCGATAGTGTGACAGTGACATTAAACACGGTATACGAAGTTGACTACAAGCAGCTCTGCTCGTTAATTGGCAATAAAGTCAGGCTAACCGGTCATGTAACGAATGTATACTTTGGATAAGTTTGAATAATATAATTTACCTTACAGTGAAATGGAATAAGAAATTAGTCTAGACGGACCCGTGCCTATAATAAGATGAGCGCAATTACGACATTCAAAAAGAAAACAAACAGGGTTATAATGACCTTTTCTTAGTGCGTTTAATATTATGACGACCTTTTCGAGGTGTTATTATGAAGAATGAATGCGTTTAAGTAGCTATGCTTAGATGTTTGAAATATGGTGGGGTTTTTCTAAATATCATATATTACGACGCGTGGAACTTTGAAGTAAGTTACATTTTGGTCATTTTACAGGAGAAGCATTTAGTGTTCAATTTGTATAACTTAATTATTGTTTTTAAGAAGCTTAATTATTTAATTCAAAATTAATTAATTCTAATTTCAAGACTGGTCCGTAAAATGGTATAAAATATGTGAATTTACCTATATTTTCATCAAATAATAATAACTCAATTTGTCCGAAAATCAGTGTCACATCCCAAAGATTGCTTCAATGTAATGTAGTAGAAAAACACAGTGCACTGAGATACTTCGACACCTGAATTCCATTGAAATGCACCGAAATATCATGGTCCATTAGAAGAACTAATGGAGACTTTTCATATCTGTATCAATGTCAATACATGAATTGAGATTCTATTTCTCAATACAATGATACCACCAAAGTTGAAAAGTCTCCATGATTAGTTCCTCTAATGGACCATGTTGTTTCTGTACATTTCAATGCAAATCAGGTGTTGAACTGTCTCCATCATCACAGTACATATAATTGAATACCTATCTACTGCATGCTGGGATTACATTGATGCAACCTTTGGTCACATAGGCCTACGACGTTCTTGAATTCACACGATGATCTACTTTTCCAACGAGCAATTAACTTTATGTTTTGAGCATTGACAATATTGGTGAATTTGAACGCGGTTTGTCATAACAGGCCAAGGTTAAAAAGCGTGCCCGTAGGTTCCAGGTACAATTAATAGGTGGTGTTTTTCTTTTTTTCTTTCTTATAATTAGTATCGAAATAGTTCACACGCACTGGTGCGAATTCTCGATTCTCCATGGTTATAATTTTTCATTAGAAAACTGTTCAAATAATATCAATTTATGTATAACTAAGATGTTCAATGGTGAAAGGTTATATTTTTGTTTATATAAATTGAAAAGGAGGATTCATTACAGCTGCTTGAATTTAATTTTGTGTTCCTGATAACCTGTAACATTAAAATACCCCATTCGTGTTATTTCGCGTATTACGTTGGGTTAACACGAACACCTGTCCAGTAGTTGGTGAGCACGAATTACAACATTTGCATATTCTTATTCGAGGTACAAAACCAAGGGCGCAGCCATTAGGCCTATAAAAAAAGGGGTTGTTTGCCCAAACACGACCGACCCATAAATCTCAAAACCCCATGCCTTTTTTTTTTTGAGATTTTTTTTGAGATTTTTTTTTTTTAAATAATGTTTTATGTTGAAAAATGTATGTATTAAATGATATTTTCATCTTAATTTGCCAAACTAATCAACTACACTGCCCTGTTATTTACTTATTCCCACATATGCAAATCCAAGATCCTACCACTATCTGAAGGTTTGTACTACAGGCTGCCAGCTGCCCTATTAAAAACAAAATACATGTATTAGCCCTAACCAGCCATGCTATGTTCGTACGGTGTGGAAACTGGGGGAAGGGGACAAAGTATGATTTTAAACCAAATAATCGCTGTGAAACCCCTTGGAATTCACCCCCAGAACCTCTGATCACCGCGCCGCGTCCCTAATCACTCGGCTAACCTGGTAACGCTCACCTGGGCAGTGATTTTGTACACACATATCAGCTTGGTTGATGACGACATCGAATCATATGCTATAGAATGCGCGTGGACATTGTTTTTTGCTTTAGTGAATCGGAGTGTAGGAAGGTTAGGGTTTTAAAGAACATTCAAGTGTATTAACATCAACTTGTATAGTCTTTTTCTTCTCTAAAAGTGTCCATAGCCAAAAAACAAAAACAAAAAACTCTTGTTTGGGCAAACAAACCTTCTTTTTTTTAGGCCTTATTAAAAGCATATTCAGTGATGTATTGGAGGCTACGCCCTTACTTTTGATAAGAGCTGGGATTTGTTCATTTTTACAATTGTATTACATAAAAACTTACATTTGAGAAGGATTTCGAAAATCCTAAAAACGCAATGGTTTTGTCAATGGATGGTGCAAAGCACGGTATGTCACAAAATGTTAAAGCATCCGCTCTCTATCCGTTCTCTGTCAATACATTTAAAATAGACAGTGTTTAAATCAAAATATCGTATACCAATTATAACCGTCGATAACCTTTTCCGTCGGTCTATTTGTTCGATATACATTTGTTTTGCTGATCAGGATACTTAATCCTCACCCGTTTTGTCATATTATTCTAGCTGGAATCGAATATCTCATATTTCGTAATTTTTTGAAAACGGTTATCCCCGGGGGGCACTGACATTGGAAAAGGGTATAGGTATGTGCCGCGCTGAAGACCCCCTTTTCACCCTCTGCTGCTAGCTCTTATGACCCCCCTTTTGAGCCTGCATCAGTTCTTAAGACCCCAATTTGATTGAAAATTCAAAAATTGCGAAATTTTGCGTTCCAAAGCCCCAATTCTTCGAAAATTTTGCGTTCTAAATCTAAAAACAAAATCGAAAATTTGCGTTCTTGCTAATCAAAATTGACTATAGGTCAGTTCTCAAGACCTACTTTTTTGAAAAAATCGGTTCCTAAGACCCTATTTTACATCATAAAATCCACTCAGTTCAGTTCTGTAGCCCCCTTTTTGAGACCCTGTGCGGCGCACCCCTACCCAAAAAAAGTTGAGTGCCCCCCCCCCCCCCCCCGGGTGCTATCTTTATTACCGTAAACAACATTTGATACCTGACGGAGTAAAGTGCATAGCACATTGTACAGCAATACATATATACAGTGAGTGAGTACGGTTAATAAATTCGCCCCCGGGCGGTTATCGCTAGCCAAAATATTATAAAGTTGGAACTACAACTCCCATTGAGTCTAGATATGCTTCATTCCGTATTAGGATTGTGAAAGAAAAAGGTTCTATTAAGGGCAGATTTATCTGTATGACGTTAGAATGGCGTCAATAGACTCTTGCATGTCCTTGCATATAACAGTTAACGGTCTCGGCCTGTCAAGATAATTATGTTCAAATTAGGAATTCAGTCCATTAACATTACGTGTTTAATCGATGGGAACGTGATTTAAGACGAGTGGAAATGAAGGTTAAAAGTCTTGAAACGGGCTTCCTCGACCTTCACCTTCACTTCCATTACACCGCAAGACGCTAGTCACGTTCAGACTAGGCGGAGTAAGGACGGCGTAAGCAAGAGTAGCGGTGGTTTGGAGTAGCAATCGCGTAACTGATGGAGCAGTGAGTGTCTGAACGATGATAAGTCAAAAAAATTGTTATGTTGTCCTCCACAGCTTTCAGAGAGGAGGGGCGGGCGGGCGGATTTTTTTTCTTCTTTTTCTTTTTTTAATTTAATTTTACCCGCGGAAGCTCAAAGTTCAGCCAACAAGAAGTTCAAATCACTATAAGAGTCACACATATATGCTATAAACACTTAATTTAATATTCAATGCCATTTAAACTGTTTAAAAAAAAAACTGAAAAAAATCTGGAAAAGAAATCTGAAAAAAACACCCTGAAAAACCTGAAAAAAAATCGGAGCGGCCCTACATCTGGAGCGGGCGGTCGAGGACAACATAACACTTTCTTTTTTTGGCCTTAGCTTAAGTTACGCCGCCTTAATCCGGTCGATTTACTCCTGCTTAGTGGCAGGAGTAAGCGAGGTCAGCGTAGCTCCGCCTGGCGTAAATGGCTGTGTGGACGGTACTTGCGCTAATCGCGCGTAAGTGTGACCTTTTACATTAAGATCGCGACCTTGATGTGAGTTGTGCCTATCGATATAATGAAATGGTGTTTTTAAATAAAATCTCGATACATTTTAAAATATATCAAAATAAATAACTGAATTTTCTTTTTAACTTATTAAAAATGTTGTATGGGACTATTTTTAAAAACTGTTTGATGTGCAATTTAAAAAACATGAGAATGTGCATAGTCAATTTATATTTCTATAAATGTGAATAATATATCCTTTTTTCTACTAAATTAAATTCCAAAAATATCAAAACACTCATCAGCGCAACCATTTTCAGTGATATGCGAGTATAATACAAAGGTCAAAGCAAGGAACGCTACCTATTCAACATTTACACCAGCGGAGCTGATCGGCGTAAGTACGCGGCATAGCCATAGGAGTAGAGCATGTGTGGACACGCGGTCAGAGTAACGAATCTATTTGTGGAATTGTTATTGCTTTTAGCGTAAGTTACGCTTTTAGAATCAAGCAATTCATTCTTTATCTCATTATCTGGGCTCATTATATTGCCAGGTTTGTAAGAATTTTATCGTTACAAACTTTACAAAATGGCACACATGTTGGTATGGGTATAAGATACAGGAATTTCTTCAGACGCAAAATGTTAGACCCAATATTTGGGGTTTGGGAAACAATCGTGTTTTATGTTATTTTATATATGACCTATACAGGGTGTCTCAAAAAAATTACAACGCACCTTTAGAGGATTGTTACTTTCTGAATAAGTGTCAGAATAGAACAACTCAAACGACAAAATAAAGGCAAAATAGTTTGCTATACTTTAAAGAAAACCGGATGTGATTCGGTTCAGTAATTCCAGAGAAATGAGCAATTACGTAACATTAGTCTGGGAACACTTCCATCCAAGATTTGCTCATATTGAGTGATTCAGACAAAACATACATGAAATCAATACTTCTCTGCAAAATGACATGGATTAATTAAAGGGACACTAAGAGATGTGTTGGAGGCAGCGCCCTCAATTATGATAACAACTGAGATTAGTTTATTTTTATAATTGTATTACATGTATGAACTTACACCTATAAGGATTAAGAAAAATCAGCTCTCTTTGTACAAGAAAACGTCGATTCCAAAAATGCTGGTCCCGCGGGACCAGCATTTTACGTCCAACAGTATCCCCCTACAGTACGCGTGATACATAACGCGAACCATATTTGCATAGAGGGCGTTTTTCAATAAATAGCGATGATATTGTTTTAATCTAGTTTTGCTGTGTTTTTTGTTAAAAGAAACAACAATAATGACGATTTTTAATGTTCATCTTGAATTCTGAAGTAAATTTTTAAACATTTAAACTTTTCAACACCACTTAATGTCCCTTTAAATGTGTTTTTATGGCTCTAGATTTTATTTTACACCAAATAATATGCCAGATGAGACCAAAGTTTAACACAAAATATAAAATAAGAGTTGTATACATTTTTTCATCACATTTTATACTTAAGCACAGTAAAATTTAAAATGTGTACGATAAGTTCAATCTTTTTATAACAATTGGAAACAAAATTATAGTAATTTTAGTAAATATGAACATTGTCGTTATTAAACCAAGTTCAAGAATTAATAACATCGCGCATACAACTTATCAAGCTTCACATTTTCAACTTGAAGGCTGAAATCATGTATTATAAAATTATCGCAAATTTTGCGTATGATGGTCAAATTATTAGTATCGCAATTGAAGAAAAAAAATGTTTTGTTTACATTAAAAGAGTATGGTCATATCTCTCTCCTTACAATGTGTTGTATTATTTTTGGTTTCTGGGTGTTATGAGTGTGTTATGATCGATTATTCAGAATTCTTAGATCACAAATTGAACTTTTTTGTCATAGTATTTAAAACAGTGCTGGCTATAGTCGGAACGCCTCTTATATTACCGAAACGAACTTATTCGCAATTGTGAACCGCAACTAATAAATCGAAAGCTTTGTAAAAAGTAGCTCTGCCTGACCTGTTAAAATTGTTGTTGTTTACCTAGCTACAACCGGGAGATTCAAACACTTATTGTCAAGTGCCAAATTTTGGTCACTACAATTGAGCTTCACATCGGGCTTCAAATGATGCGGCAAAAATCGTCTTAAACACTATTACTGTTTCAAACACGAAGGATATCAAACAACTCATTATAGTGTGCCACTGTATACAGGGTGTCCCAAAAAAATGTTAACACTCCGGGCACATAAGATATCTTAAAAGGACCCGAACACAGTGGTCTAATCTTGATGTATTATGAGAGCTGAGTAAATAAACTTTCATTTGCATTTTATTGCGTTCCAATTGGTTATTTAGAACTGGAGATATGCTTCAGCAAACATGAGGAAGCAAAATCGGCTTGGTCCAATCCTCTCAGTATGAAGGTAAAGCTTTTTAAATGCACTAAGCAAGAAGCAACATGATTAAGTCACACACACACATCAGTTAATCTCTTCTTTGTTCTTTTCAACGCATTCTTTCGATTCTTTTCAAGCTGAAATTGATTTATGGTTAATTTCAGAGCAATACTAGTTTGATTTCAGTGCAATATTAGTTAATTTATTTAATTGGATGGACCATTTCAACAAAGAACATGAAATGTTTCAATTTCAATTTTAAAGACTGCTTTACTGACAGCTATCCATTGCACATGGAAAAAGAGTATAGAACTTGAACTCATGACAAAATACTTATATCATTTATGTGGAATATATTTATTTATGTCTTTTAAGCTTGAAAAGAATCGAAAGAATGCGTTGAAAAGAACAAAGAAGAGATTAACTGATGTGTGTGTGTGACTTAATCATGTTGCTTCTTGCTTCGTGCATTTTAAAAGCTTTACTTTCATACTGAGAGGATTGGACCAAGCCGATTTTGCTTCCTCATGTTTGCTGAAGCATATCTCCCGTTCTAAATAACCAATTGGAACGCAATAAAATGCAAATGAAAGCTTAGTTACTCAGCTTTCATAATACATCGAGATTAGACCCGTGTGTTCCAGTCCTTTTAAGATATCTTATGTGCCCGGAGTGTTAACATTTTTTTGGGACACCCTGTAGATGGATTTTTTACGACGTTGTAAAATAAGGGATTTACGGACGTTTTCATCTAAAATTGGCTACCATTTCTTCCAGTTCATGTCAGTTTTTACGCCGATGCAGTAGCATGAAATCTCACATTTCGGGTCGTTGGTGTCTGAATATATTGATTCGATAAAACAGTATGAAGTAAAATAGATGTATGCTTCATTGTAGGTTAGTGGGTAAACGATCAGCGGTCTCCTTTTGTATATATTTCGTCCTAAATAAGTGTTAGTTATTTATAAATAGGTGATCGACTAAATTTGAATTTTTCGTGTTTACATTAGGACGCCCTCGTACCTAATAATTTGGGGTCAAATCGAACTTGCGTCCCGGCTGGCTAATTGAACATTAATGAGTAAGTATAAGCCAGCTAGCCGCGCAAGTGAAAATCCGTCAAAATATGCAAACTTGGATGGAAGTGTTCCGTGACTACTCTTACGTAATCACAGATATCTCCGTAATTACTTAACACAATTAAACGCTGTTTTCTTACAATTGAAGAAAACTAATTTGGCCTAATTAATTCAGATACTTAATTAGGAAGTTATGATCGCCTAATGGTGCGTTGTATTTTTTTTGAGACACCCTGTATACGATATACGACCCATTCTTTAGGTCAGGGGTGGGCAACCTACGGCCCGCGGGCCGCATGCGGGCAGCCAGTTCTTTTGTGGCCCGCGAGAAAAGAAGAAAAAATCAATATGGGGCCCTCACATGTATCCGTGTGAGCTGAGCGGCCCCTTACCGTGTGAAAAATGGGTGCGGACGGCGGCACACACGGTGGGCTGTTTCCCGTCCGTTGAACACGTTCAGGGGACTTTGCCGGCCATCGGAGTTTTGAACATGCTCAAAACTCCTGGTGGGTGAGTAAAAGCGGCGGCGAACGATGAGCGCCCGGTATGAAAACGGTATAAGGACGGCGCACCCGTTCGCACCCGTTTCGCACCCGTTTCGCACCCGTTTCGCGCCCATTCGCTGGACGGTGGTGGACGTCGACCATCTTAGCGACGGACTGCGAATGGCCGCATGCAGCCTGTTAACCGTTCGCGGAACGGACTCTCAGCAGGCATGTTGCAACTCTCTAAATGTAAAAGAGCTAAAACTCACTCTTTCGAGAGCTCTTTTTTTGGAGTGAAGTTCACTCTTAAAAGAGTGACAAATCACTCTGAAAAGAGTGAACTTCACATCTTAGAAGAGCCGTCCCTCCTAAAGCTCTCGAAAGAGTGAGGTTTAGCTCTTTTACATTTAGAGAGTATTGTAGATGTTGGTCGTACGAATTCCGGAATGCAAATGAAGCGGCGAGCTTGAGCGCTCAGCATGAAACGGGCGGTTTGATGATGTAATCAAGACGTTTCGGCCGGTACCCAGGCGTTCTGACCGGTTAGGAACCGGTATGGAGGTGGTATGCACACGGTGAGGACACGGTGAGAACGGTAAGCTAGAACTGTATGAGGCCGGTGATCCCGGAACAAGGCCGGTGGTGAGAACCCGGGACAGACCCGGTGTAGAACGGTATGGACCGAGGACCCGGTGAGGTGTTATGCACCCGGTAAGAACGGTAAGCTAGAAATGTATGAGGACGGTGAGCCCGGTACCCTACCGGTGAGGACCCGGTATAGACCCTGTGTATAACGTTATGGACCCGGTGGCCACAACAAAATATTAATGCGCCCGTTGACATTTTTTACTGATTGTTTGGACTCTGTTGTTTTTCTATTAGACGGTAAGGTGGCCGCCTACCATTACCGCCCTGCGAACGGGCGCGAAACGGGTGCGCCGTCTGTATACCGTCCTCAAACCGGACTCTCACCGTTTGCCGCCGCTTTTACTCACCCGGCAGGAGTTTTGAGCATGTTCAAACTTCCTGCCGGGCGCGGATGGCCGGCAATGTCCCCGGCAACGTGTTCAACGGACGGGAAACGGCCCACCGTGTGACATCACCGTGTGCCACCGTCTACACCAATTTGTCACACGGTAATGGGCCGGCCAGCTCACACGGATACATGCACACAGAAAACACTATGTAAAAAAAATACACAAATTATGTAAAAATTACACAATCTGTGTAAAAATAGAACTCCATAATACTATGTAAACAGTTGTGTAAAGCTTTTGCATAGGAATTTACACAAGCTTGGGTATATATTACATGTTTTATGTAAACTCTTACATAATAATTATGGAGTTCTATATTTACATAATTTTTTACATAGTGTTTTCTGTGTGTGTGAGTACAAATGTATTTTACAGAGATTCCCGGAATGTGAGCGAAGCGGCGAGCTTGAGCGCTCAGCTTATACAGGGCAGTTTGATGACGTTATCAAGGCGGTTCGGTCGGTACCTAAGCGTTTCGGCCGGTGAGGACCTGGTGAGGAGGTGGTATGAGCCCCGGGGGGGGGGGGGGCCAGTCAAACATAATAGTGTACACACGCGTGACCAAATTTTTTCCAGACACCCCCTAAACAAGTTTTACCCTGCAAGCAAAATTACCCCCTAAACAAGATTTTAGCGCGCTTTCCTTGCAAATTTTGACCCCTAAACAAGTTCTTGCTAGAATATGACCCCTAAACAAGTTTTTTTTGTTTTGCCTGTAGAACCGAGTGACACACATGCGTTCTCAAATTGGAAATGAGACGCTTAAAAGAAATCGCAAAAACGGGGATAACATTCTTCTGGGAACGGGGAACAAAACAAGTTACCCTAAACACGTTCGACCGGTATTTTAAGCCACCCTTTTTCTTGAAAATCAGCGTTTTTGATACCCTTAACGCGTCACGCGCGTGACGCGTCCAACACTGAAAAAACACCCCATTTTACGCGTTTTTTTGGTCACGCCTGTGTACACTATTATGTTTGACTGGGCCCCCCGGGGTATGAGCCCGGTTCCAGGCCGATGAGGACCCGGTATAGAACAGTATGAACCCGGTGACAAAAAAAATCAATGCGGTCGTTGACATTTTTTGCTGATTGTTCACCGTGTTGGACTCTGTTGTTTTTCTATAAGACGGTAAGGGGCCGCCCAGCTCACACGGATACATGTGAGGGCCCCATTACATCATTACAAAAACAGCTAGCTGCTTAGCATTTATCGGCACAAATGATGTTCCTCATTAATTGTCATCTGTACTGTATTGAGATTATGTTTTAGTGAAGATAGATTATTAAGCACACACACCTATTATATTGCTTGAAAGTCTTCGGAATCAAAGGTTTGAAATCAACAGCAGGTCATTGCTAGAAAATTTGGTTGGGTGCGGCCCAGTCAAATTTTCACTCCTTATATATGGCCCATTCATTCAAAAAGGTTGCCCACCCCTAGTCTGATCTAGGTGATAGAACAACATACACATTTGTAGAATGTTTCCTTTGTAAAATATACGCAATTATAAGTGTCAAAAGCAATGAAGACAACATTGGATGTGGAATTTAAAACTCGTCTTACTCGAAATGTTTTCATAGATGATTGTTTGCTTTAAACTCCTCTTGAAGGAGATATTAATGACTTAATTATTAATGCGCATGAAACAGGATATGATCGTATGTATTAAATTTGTGTTAATATTTTATTGACAGTAATACTAGCTCCTTTATTGCAATGAAAGGAGAGGCCAGCCCATCAATTTCGTAGTTATTAGTTGCATAATGGTAATTTCTTTTGAATGTTAATTTAATGGGAAACGTGACCCCTGTACTCAAAACCGCCACGTTATTATCATTCTTTGATGGATCGCTCACATATTTTCAGGATTACAAGAAAACTAAGATGTTTAAGATGACATCATTTTTTTCCAGCCAGATTCAAGGTAGAAGAGAACCCTTTTATTCCTATGATCGAAACCTTAAATTTTCATTTATGTCTATTAAAAATGATCATTCCATATATTCATGTTGACCTATGTGGCGAAAATAAACATTTTGTGAAATCTGTAACAATAATGGCATACTACAGGTTCTCCAGCTATATGTATGAATAGTATACTCTGATTGCAATATGTTGTCATCGGGTAGTGAAACCTTGCCTTAAAACAATATATTCCAGCAATGTGTCAATACAATTAGGTTGAGGTTCCTAAGTACCACTTGCGCTTGCGCAATAATAGGCATGAAAAATAAATAATTTGTGTAATTTTATTTTCACAACTAAAGAAGAGTTTTACTAGAGCCTGATAGGTCAAGATTTGTGTAGCATTTGATAAGACTGGCTTATGTAATAATAAAGTTATGAGGTAGAAGGTAGAACTTATTGAATGACCCTCGTAGATCTCTATCAATATCAGTTGCAAGTTTGAGTAGTGAACCGAGATAAACAACAGCATGTCATTCGACTATTACTTACGTTTATCACTATCAGCATCTCGTCATAAACCGAGTTTCAATGTGTGTTAATAACAGAAGATCTATAAATACTAGGTGAATGGATAAAAAAAGAAAACACAGTTCTTTCGTCTTTTGCTCAAAGAAGATTTCTTGTGCAGTCCAGCATGCTTAGCGCCATTACAGTACCAGCAGCCGGGCTTTCTCCCCAAACAAACAGTACCGATTTCAATTAATGGTACATCTTGACCACACGTATGAAAAAGAGGTTGAATCCCAACTTAAACTTACGTGATGTGTTATTCAAAAATAAATAAAAGGGTACTTCAGACAAACATCAACTGTACTACTTGAGAGCAGGGTTTTCTTACAGACCCTCGTTTAACAAGCCTTTCACTGCACTGCGATGTCAATGGGAACCAGTAGATACTGGTGACAGAAAACTGTGGTCATGTGATGAAAGTGAAGCATGCTGGTACTCAGGCCCGTAACGAGGCGTTTAGATATAATTCTTCCCTTAAGTCGTTTTTGTACGCCACGCTTTACCACAATTCCATTGCATTATTAAAATGATTATAATCAATATACAGTGTGAGTCAAAAAAACTGCAATAGTGGAAAGAATCCATTTTGTTTTCAAAACCATGTTGAATTTTGAAACTTCTTAAACGTTGCAAGAATGACATGTTTGTTCCTAACTTTGTGTAAAAAGATGAAGTCGATCGCATTTTTCGTTTGTCTTTGGTGACCCTCTTTGCCGCACACTCCAATTTACGTGTTTGTCCACGGACACAGTGATTTTCAATTGAAATGGCACACATTGCATTTTCATATTTGAATATCCCGCCAACAAAAAATTGGAAAGGTTAAGTTTTTCATCCAAATTTAGAACATTATAAGCAATGCATAGCATGGGTGAGGTGAATTGATTATGTTAACTCACATGTAAAATAATGTATTAAATTCCAATATACATCACGAATCTACTGAAGTTTCTAAATTTGAACGGGAGACACATTTTGCGATCTTAGGCATGTTTTGGGTATCTCGTGGACAAACGTGTGAAATTGGTGCACGGGTAAAAAACGTTCACCAAAGGCAAACGGAAAATGATATTGACTTCATTTTTTCACACAAAGTTAGTAACAAGTAGGGTATTCTTATAACGTTTAAACATTTTCAAACTTCAACTTAGTTTTGAAGAAAAAAAATGGCTTCTTTCCACTGTTGCAGGTTTTTTTTGACTCACCCTGTATCTGGTAAATTGTATTTGAAAGCAATGAATAGTACTTTTTTTGAACAATCTAAATAAAGCTAAAGAAGCGCGAAATACCAAAGAAAGCATTAATCAACTGGTCTATTTGCAAATTGTGTTAATAATTGGATTAACGTAAGCCAATTCTATTATTAACAAAACGTTTCTATTTGTTAGCCAAACCAATGAAAAAATGATGACCTTTAAGCAGATTTTATAAAGGTTTCTTAACCATGACGCAATCGATTTGAAAGATTTAAAATAAGCAGGTAATTTGGCGGGGAAAACCCCGTTCCACAGATAGACAGAATTATCAATCCTTTTTCAAGCATGGTCGGTTGATCGAAGTTTTTGTATGTTCATCTCTTTACGCTCGCTTTAACCAACAAACACTCAGCTTCCTCCCCCACACTAAATGCTCACTTAAATTCCCACGAGTATAGTCCATTTCGATGCTTTTACCTAGAAATATCCACCAATGTTTGAAATATTCACTGGAAGTAAGTAATACTTTGATTATAGAGAGGGAGGGCTTTGATGGATTTTGTTCGCAAGTAAGCTTGAATCCAACGATATAATGTGCCTAAATACTGTGCATATAAATACTGTGCATGTAAATACTGTGCATGTAGATACTGTGCATGTAAATACTGTGCATGTAAATACTGTGCATGTAGATACTGTGCATGTAGATAATGTGCATGTAGATAATGTGCATGTAGATACTGTGCATGTAGATACTGTGCATGTAGATACTGTGCATGTAGATACTGTGCATGTAGATACTGTGCATGTAGATACTGTGCATGTAGATACTGTGCATGTAGATACTGTGCATGTAGATACTGTGCATGTAGATACTGTGCATGTAGATACTGTGAATGTAGATACTGTGCATGTAGATACTGTGCACGTTGATACTGTGCACGTAGATACTGTGCACGTAGAAACTGCGCACGTAGATACTGCGCACGTAGATACTGCGCACGTAGATACTGCGCACGTAAATACTGCGCACGTAAATACTGCGCACGTAAATACTGCGCACGTAAATACTGCGCACGTAAATACTGCGCACGTAAATACTGCGCACGTAAATACTGCGCACGTAAATACTGCGCACGTAAATACTGCGCACATAAATACTGCGCACATAAATACTGCGCACATAAATACTGCGCACATAAATACTGCGCACATAAATAATGCGCACATAAATACTGCGCACATAAATACTGCGCACATAAATAATGCGCATATATAAATAATGTGCATGTAAATACTGTGCATGTAAATACTGTGCATATAAATACTGTGCATATAAATACTGTGCATATAAATACTGTGCATATATATACTGTGCATATTAAATACTGTGCATAAATACTGATTTGGTTATAATTATGATTTCATTTTACTACATTTTATACGATCAACAGATCAGATGAAAATTAATTATCTTTTTGATGATGTAGACTTGTGTATTTAACCAATCGTAAATACAAAAATGGACACATATTATTAGAAGATAATGGTCTTCAATACTGTGCTTATACATGTACACACATTTACATTTTAGCTGCCAGTTTTCACGTCTTTAATTAATTCACAATGCTCAAAAACTTAACTTACCAGGAAGGCCTAATACATATGCTTATAAACTCCACAACGATAGCCTCTATCATTCAGATATTGCACGTTAAGATTGACTGAATATTATAACTAGAATTTTGGTTCTTCTGCACGTAGCTCTGAGTGTATGCTGGTTCCCTGCATCAATGGGCTCCACACAACTTATCCATAGATGCAGGTACGCGCCGATTTCCACTCAAATCTGATTTGCTGGCATAAAAGTCATGCATATTCATGATTGACAAAAAATAGATCCACAAATAAATTCGATCAACCCAGCGTCACGCTTAGAATGATAACAAATTTGCTGATTGGCACAAACTACAAGTGTATCTGCGCTAACCACAGCGTTGGAATTCACACGCACCCCCACGCATGTCATTTCCGCGTTCCCCGTCGCGCCGTAGCTATGGCAGCGCGACAATGCATTCAGCGTTCGATGCGGTATCTCAGCTACAGTGTGTTGATCGTTATTTACCTTATGCCATAACAGAGCGACAATGTAATGTGTTGAGCTTACGGTTACGGACGGCAATTGATTTGCAAATATTGTATTGATATTGATTATAGCAAATATTGCAGTCACTCAGACTCCAGTGTTCTCTTGCGTACAACAAAATCTGACATGCAGCGTGACCTCCCTGCTGGCTGTTGACAATCATTTCTGGTTAGACTAAACATTTGAATAGAGTGCTTTTATTAAAATACCGTAAACGGTCCTCTCAGGTCGGGGTAGGATCTGGATTGCCCTTGGGTTGTCCAGACCTACGGCCAATAGATTTGTTATACGGTGCCACATGGGAGGCCGGTTGTATCTGTCCTATCCCTTGAAGGTTTTTACCGTGGCTTGGGTTTGCCTTTGCTGTGGTTTTCCCTTCTTGGGGTAAAAAAAAATGACCGTATGGGATTGTCCATGAAACTCAGAGTAGCTATAATATTCCGGAATGTCTATATAAGCTCTACCGTTTACGGTATTGAGAACTTTATTCAAATGTTTAGTCTAACCAGAAATGGTTGTCAATAATAATTATATATAGGGGGCCTATAGGTGGTCAGAAGTCACAAACTGGTCCAAAAAAATGTTTCACTTCTAATAATGTTGAGAAATGCACCAATTCTGATTAAACGGGACGAAACTTAAGTTTTACATACTTAATGACCCACAAACTATATATTGTTGGGAAGCTTATGATTCAAGGTTTTTCATTTTTGCAAAAAAGAATCAAATTATACAGGGTGTGTAAACTTTTTATAGGGTGGAACATAAAAATGTTGATCGTTTTTGCTCCTCACACAATATTTTGATAGTTTGTACAATTAGGGTTTAGCTGAAGATAGTCACCAAAATCAGAACAACCGCAGAAGGTGCTACCAAATTTGCTAAGAATCACTTGCCCAAAATGTACACAGGAAAAGTACAGGGTGTCTAACATTATGATGAAATAATGCATAAAATGAAGGTTTGTATATAATATTCTATGACATTAAGTTAGCATGGACTATTTAATTTAAAAGAAAATGGTTATCAAAATGAACTACATGAATATCGTTAAAGTTCCTTTTATTTTAAATACAGGGTGGTCCACAATAGGTCTAAATAGCTAATTTTTCATAAATCTATGAACAATTCTGTGAAGAAACACTTCTGGCTTTTTAGTTAAATGTTAAATGAGTCGGCTACGTTTATTGCTAGTTTGCTTTTATAATTGTAATACTTCCGTACATAGTCAGTTTACAGAGGATTAGAATTGGAATGCCTAAGGTCTTTAAGGATGCACTGCAAACTAGTACGTATAGCTCATACATATAAGTGACTTGTACGCAAGACGTATGCGATAGGCAC
Source organism: Ophiura sarsii (assembly GCA_035610835.1). NCBI lineage: Eukaryota > Metazoa > Echinodermata > Ophiuroidea > Amphilepidida > Ophiuridae > Ophiura > Ophiura sarsii. Next base: position 62,054,816 of record CM069447.1, on the reverse strand, counting down.
CAAAGTAAATGTCGCATCTTCACCATATACGAACAAGAACCAATGAAAATTGAAAAGTGAACTATACCAATGCAAATATTTCTGAAATAGTAACGAAATATTTGCATTGATCTCAATTCAAATTTTAAGGTTGCTTGAATGTACATATGGTGATGCAAAGTATCACTATTGTTGACAGTCGTATACATAAGTCTTACGTACAAGTCACTTATACGTATGAGCCATACGTACTAGTTTTGCAGTGCTATTTAAGTCGTACGGTGGGACCTATGCTGGTTCCCTGCCATCAATGGGCTCCAGACAGCTCATCCATAGATGCAGGTACGCGAAAATCATGTCATCACATTGATTTGCTGGCATAGAAGTCATGCATATGCATGAGATGACGTCAAATAATCCACAACATAAATTCGGTCAATGCCAGCGTCACGCTTATAACGATAACAACTTCGCTGTTTGGCACGAAATACACTGTGTGCGCGCCCCCAACAAGGCAATCAACTTTTAAATTGATTACCTTTTAAAACAGGTATGTTTAACAATTTTGCAAACAATTTACAGTTGCCTGTGTTAAATTGTATTTGACAGATGACGAAATGATAACGCGTCGACTGTCACGTTATAATACTTAGTGAAGCGTTTCCTTGCCATTATGTCAACACGATTGTTCTTACATGCTTATAAAGCGAGTTACAGGTCAAATTCATGTCAAAATTACTCAACGTCAATTTGAATCAAGCGGGTATAACGAAAGCTATCAGAAGACTGCCAAGCATCCGAATCCATTTCAAACACTTCTCAGAATTGAAACTTTAAAATACTTGGCTCAATTGGCTCATTAGCTCAATCGGTAGAGCGTCAATCTAGAGTTTCAAAGGTTCCAGGATGCTTTTTGATGAGTGTTCACTGACTGTCGAATATGATATGTAATGGCCATGTGACACCTATGGAGATCAGGCAAGCGATTGCACTGCGCTGAAAAATTATCAAAATATGAATAAAACGCAGGAAGAACGCGGTCCGAAATTGTCAATGTTTAAATCAAGGTAACTAAAACCCTTTCACGTTCTCCTGCGATCAGACCCGCGCATGCATTGCGCTGAAAGATGATCCAAACGCCAAGCCAAATGCATCAAGGTCTCCATAAACGTATTGGTGACGCAGTGGGCACTAGCTAGGGCGGGAGAGGATCTCCAAGGTCGCCCCTGAGCGTCAGTGCACCACGCTTGGTTTGTGCATGCACAAAATAATCGCTGAGTTTCGGCGTTATAACCAGCGCTATAAGTACGCAGTAGTGAGTGTCGCCATGACAGCGCAAGCGCAAATCGAGCGACGTGAGCGTCCCTTTGACATAGCAAGGATGAATACAAGCTACTTGTGGTCACAGCAGCTACTTGAGATCGTAGCAAGAACTCAATCTCGTTCTTTGCGTATGACAAGTGGGGTGTGGAGCAGATTGCCTTCCTCTTACCCTCCTTCTTCCTTTGGGTGCTGAATTATTGCATTTTGCTTTTACCTTGTTGTCTATGTTTTTAAAACCGGGTGGTTCAAAAAAAAGTTGACCCAAGTTCAAAGTAATTTTTCAACCACATTTAAAGTTTCAGATAATTTCTGTTTGCTTAAGGCCCTGTCACACATACGGCGATCAGGCCAGCGATCGCACTACGCTATAAAAAGTGTATAACACGCAGTGATAGCGCGGAAAACTGTCCATTTTAAAATCAATATTACCAAAACCCTTTCACAAACTGCTGCGATCAGACCGGCGCTTGGATTACGCTGAAACATTATCAAAACGCCAAGCCAAACGCATCAAGATCTCCACATACCCCTCAGTGACGCAGTGGGAACTGGCTGGGACTTCAGATTGTCGTGAGAGGGTCCCCATGGTCACCCTTGAGCGCCAGTGCACCACGCTTGTTTTGTGCATGCACAAAACAAGCGTGATGGTTCCGCGTTCTGTTCAGAGCGCTATAATGACTCAGTAGCAGCGAAAAGTGAGCGTCCCGTCGACGTAGCAAGGACGCATACAAACTACTTGTCCTCTGCGACTGCAGTAAAGGTTCGTTCACACCAGGCCATGTTTGCAGCGCGATGCGATGCGGTAGCCGTACTTCCACCGCAATGTACGGTAATTCGTCGCGGGTCACGCCAGGTCAACGCAGGTCACCGCATGCGATGGCATTCAGTGCCGTTTGGCAAAATATGAGAGCGTCAGCGTCAACGCAATGCGTCGCAGACTACCGCAATTGCAGTTAAATATGTTTTAACTCCATTGCAATAACGTACCGCACCGCACAGTAAATAACGTTTTAGTGTGAACAAACCTTTGCTGTCACGAGACAAACACATCATGATATTATCCCTATTAAAGGTAGATGACCCGATCACATTTTCGCAACACAGAATTATTTCAAACATACGGAGATTTTCATATCATATGAAAGCTTGTATTTTTCTCATCATCATACTGAAATTTGACGGCCTAAATCGGTATAATTACGGAGAAATCGATGAAATAACGTCGAATTACCGCGAATGGTGGTAACCACCGATATAGTTTGTGTACTACTCAATGGGTACAGTTCACAGCATCTTGTGCGTCTAAAATAAGAACCATTAGAGCTATGCAACTCAAACTTTGGAACACGACTTTTTTAAGGATGACCTTTCATGTAGAATAGAAAACTTCAAGTTGAAAATCGGAACATCTACCTTTAAATCATGTTAATGTATTCAGATTAATCAAAAATGTTATTGATACCCACCTGTTTAAACTCCCGCCAACGGATTATCATGGCTATATATAAAAGTAGTATTATCGCATTACGCTAAGCTAGGATAATGCTCTCTTAAATAAGATTTAAATAACAATCCATATCGGCAATGTGATTAGCAGATTAGAGCTTTAAACGTGGGTCATTGTTATTCCTTCTGTATCTACTACAAGGAGTATAATGTACAGTCCTCAAAATAAGTAACTGACCAGGTAATATGCTTTCAACTCAAAACTATCGGCCGAGTACACCAATGGCGAGTAGCTACAGAATAGCGCTACCTTGCTAGTAACTGGGGCGTAACCAAAACATTTGAGAGCACCAAACCGGGGTAAACTGCTAGGCTAGTAACTTGCGAGTCGCGATATTGGAGGCTGGTTTTGGTGAGATCATGAACAGTGAGGCAAAATCTTAAGGAAGGAAGACAAAAACGGGTGTATAAAGCCAATTTGAACTCATTGCGAACCAGTGATTGCTCAATATTGTACAATTTATTGTTTGTCCCACAATCATGTCATACACATCTTTTTCTTTGAGGTTATCAGCGAACCAAGGAAACGTTGGGTCCTGATCAACAGTTTTTACAATGTTTTCCCCAATATTAAAGTCAATTGCAGTTGGGCATTTGCTTGGCTTTAGGGTGAAACCCATACTGGATGCTTAGTTTCATCTTTTAGGGGACGATGCTGAATAATGTGGACATTTACCTCGCTAGTTACTATTCTGGTGTTACTCGCCAGTTTTGCTCTCAAAATTACATCGTTATTAAGTTACGCTACAGTTAGGGCTGCTAGGGAAGTAACTTACCTCCCTATAAAGTGGTGCACTCTGCCGATATGTGTTATATGTATGTGTTGTATATGTATAACCTAGGTAGTAACTTATTTTGAGGATTGTATATAATTTGAAAACGTGTTGAGAAGGGACTAGTAACGCAGACAGCGACTTATAAGCGCAATTTGATCGCAGCAGAGCATAAACAAGCGCGGCGCTTTGTATGGGCCTCAAGGGCGATCATGGGGACCCTACCCCGCTCTAGATGGTGTCCACTGCGTCCCCATTCGGTTCTTAGAGACCTTACTGTGTTTTGCATGGCTTTTTTCAGCGCAACGAGAGCGCAAGGCCTGATCGCCGTATGTGTGACAGGGGTATTAGTCTTAATCAGCAGTAAGTTTTGAAATTATCCTGATAAAATGGTACATTTATCTTGGTTGGATCTTCAGATATGGTTCATTACAGAAAGCATGCACAAAGCTGCCTTGGCCACGGGAGCGTCCTTTAGTAGAGATGGAATGCACAAAGTGGACTTACACACGATTGGTCACAAATTGTAAAATTAGGAGAAAAAGAAACAAGGAGACATCTGAGACATCTGCCTGGTGCTTGACATTACCTACCTATACGTATATACGTTTCTTTGTTGAATGTGAATGGCACATAAGCATAGAGATTGGGATACTTTGTCAGGGCGGGCTTTTCAATTCTGAAACTAGAGCATGCTGTTTTGTTTAAGACAAAAACTAAATAACGCTCTCGTGGACAAGTCAGTTTTGTACATGTTTTCTGTAATGAACCATATCTGAAGAACCAAACAAGCTAAACGTGCCATCTTTTCAGGATAATTTCAAAACTTACTGCTGATTAAGACTAAGCAAACAGAAATCATCTGAAACTTTAAATGTGGTTGAAAAATTACTTTGAACTTGGGTCAACTTTTTTTTGAACCACCCGGTATTGTTCACTAGTCCAGCCCCGAAAACAAGACTGAGCACGCAGGGGGCTCTGTTTATTATAAGCTCTTTGGAGGGTCAATGGACGGATCTGCCCGGCGCCAGGAGAGCCTTCCGAAATGGAATCAGATTGCATCATTGCATAATGTCTCAATACTATGACCAGTCATAGTGTGTAGATCTCTACACACTATGACTGGTCATAGATAGTCGAACTACATGTACAGGTAGTGCCAGTTCAAGGCTCTCCTCACAGACAGCGGACCGTGCAAAGGGCGAATATATGTTGATTGCAGGGTCATTAGTTCATGCATGGTTGGAGTACAAAAATATCCAAGTGCGACTTGAAAGTAGTAGGAATGCAATGGGTCGTACTAAGAGCGCAATGAAAACGTGATAAGCGGGATAGGAACGTACTAAGAGCTACCTTGTTTTAAAGATTTGACAATTGTGGACATTTTTCCGAGCTCTTTCTGCATGTTATAATTATTTTGATACTTTTTCAGCGCAATGCAAGCGCTAGCTTGATCGTAGCAGAGTGAGAACAAGCGCTCTGTCTTGTGCTCAAGGGCGACGTAGACAGTGACGTAGACACAATCATTGAAACTCCCCCGAGGCAATGTTGATCTGAGTCATGTTATCAGAAGCCTTGGCAGTTCCCCCAACATCCAGTGGCATATCTGGGGTCTTTGTCAAGGGTATTTTTTTCCCGGTGAACACCAGTTCGAACCTATTACTTAAAGAAGTGCGTGCTGAAATTCAAAGACGAATCAGAAGGGACAAGGCAGTATGGCTTGAAGAACAATGTCTACCAATTAAAGACTTTGATGCAACTGGAAAATCCAAAGCAATGTTCAATCAGATCAGATCACTCCGAAATAAATCCACTCCATCAAACCAAGCATGTGTAAAAAACACAGATGGAGCAGTGATAAGTGAACCATCAAATATCATGAACAGATGAAGAGAGAACGGTGCCTCACTCTTTGAAAGTCCAGATGGAAAAACACCACTGACAAAAATGAACAGATCATTTGACGATAACATGAAACCTCCACCGCTAATGGATGAAGTGATGTATGCTGTCAAGAAACTCAAGGGTGGGAAATCACCAGGCCTTGATGAGATACCTGCTGAGCTTATAAAATCAACAGACCAGCACGGAATATAAGCACTACATCAGTTATGTACATGCATCTAGATCAAATGCGACTAGCCAAATGACTAGAAAGCGCAAGAATTTGTCATGCTGTTCAAATCAGGCGACCGCAAACAGTGCTCCAACTACAGGACAATTGCCCTCATCAGCCATACAAGTTAAGTGCTACTACTGATGATCATCATCTTACGCCTGAAAGCCAAACTAGATCAAGAACTTCCAGAAGAGCAAGCCGCCTACAGGAAAGGCATGGGTACTATCGATATGCTGGTTTGTCTGCAGATCTTGATAGAGAAAATCATTGCAATAGGTCAGAAAGCCTTCATCATGTTCATAGATTATTCCAAAGCATTTGACTCTGTAAGCCACATCAAGCTTTTCTTTGCCATGATAGAGATGGGATTTCCATCACATCTTGTAGATCTGCTTCAATCCCCCTATGTAAATCAGAAGGCAAAGATCAGATGGAATGGTGAAAATACAGATGAATTCAACCTAGGTAAAGGTGTGAGGTAGGGATGCAGTGCTTCACCACACATGTTCGTCTCCTACACAGAAAAAGTCATGAGAGACGCTGATGTTAACCAGTATGGGATAAACGTATGCGGTACACCAATTTCAAATCTCAGATATGCCGATGACACTGCACTTTTTGAAACCTCTGAATAAAGACATCGATAGGCTAACATCAACAGTAAATGATGCAGGCAGGAAGCTCAACTCAAGCTCAATGTCAAAAAGACGAACCTGCTAACAACTGGAGAAGAACAGCCCATGCATAATATCTCAATCGATGGTGAGGATGTTGAACAAGTTAGTCGCTTCAAATACCTAGGCTCTGTGAAAACAACATCTGCTAGTTGCACAGCTGATATAAGAGCTAGATTCGGAATGGCCAAGGGAAGGATGATAGAACTCCAGGACCTATGGAATGACCACAACCTCACAGCAAACCCTAAAACAAAGATTGTAAAAGCATTGGTATGGAGCGTGCTCCTTTACGGTCTGGAGGGATGGACTCTAACCAAAGCAGATGAAAATCGCATAATGGCTGCTGAAATGTGGATCTGGAGAAGAATGTTAAGAGTTAACTGGAAGGAGAAAAGAACCAACGTAAGTATCCTGAAAGAACTTGGTGTAAAGAGGCAACTGCTAGGAGAACTTATCAAAAGAAAGCTGGCCTACTTCGGGCACATCATTAGAGGCAGTGGTAGCTTACTGGCACTCCACATCATAGAAGGGAAAGTGAAAGGCAGCAGGAAAAGAGCTCGTCAAAGGAAACAATGGTTCGACAACATCTAGGAATGGACTGGTATGAGTCTTATAAAGGCCAAGCGTCTGGCACAAGACAGAGTAGCTTGGAGAAAGATGATCCGGAGATGTGATCGTATGGCAGCCAATCGTCACAACTGACGGAGAGGCCGAAGATGAAGAAGAAGATTACATACAAAATGGCGGAGATAGGTTGTTTATTCCACCGAATGTCGTCGCATCCTAAAATTGATGAGCGGGTACCGTGCAAAATGTTAACAACATATTTACACGAATCCATTATTCAGGTACATTTTTCTTTTAAACGGGGGATCTGTAATAATATTCCTGGACAAATGCGCGCGTAGCGTGCGAAAACTTGCCATTATAATACTAAATTGCCCATCATCAAACTGGGCAAGAGGCAAAATGTCATTTAGATGGGAATTAAGTACATCCCTTAGATTCTTCAAATAGGCGCAATTCACCCAATGTCAAAGGGGAGGGTGATCCCTTATCGGTCCTATGATTACCTTGATGGAAGTCACTGAATTACGTAATGCACGATTACACAAAACGTTTTTGGATGGTTAAATCTCTTCGCTTCTCCAAGTTTCTTTTCGATTTTCACTTCTTTCCACTTATTTATTTTCCCTTCCTTATCAACTATCTACACTATTCTTTTCCTTCCTCTCTTTCCTTCCTACCCTTCGTTTTTCTCTTTCTTTTTCTCTTTCCTTCCCTTTTTATCTTCCTCTTCTCCCTTTCTTTTCCTTTGCTTTCCTTTTTCCTTCTATCTATCTCCCCCTCTTCTTCCTTTCTTTCCCTTTCCTTCCCCTTTTCCCTTTCCTTTTCCTTGAACGTCTTATAATGGTAACGTTTGGTATTTTATTACGTTCAAGCGCGCCCTAGACACAGTTGCAGGCCGCATGTTTTGTCTAATATTTGCGTAACCATCTTGGCTCCTCCCTATTTGGCTGAGCAGTTTTCTGTGTATGTCCCTGCTCGCTTCCTACGATCTCCGATGGACACTAACCGGCTGGTTGTTCCCAGATCCAACCTTACTATCGGTGATCGCAGTTTTAAGGTTACTGCTGCAAAGGCCTGGAACTCCCTGCCAATACACCTCAGAACTGCTCAGTCAATGGAGACTTTAAAAGTAATCTTAAGACTTATTTATTTTAAATTGTTATTTTCTTGTAAACGCTATGGTACATATGTAAATAGCGTCCTAAATACCCGTTTGTAGCTGTTGTTGTTGTTATTGTAATGCAGAGTTGCCATGTGTGCGTTTGCGAAAGAACGTGCGTGTTTACTCGAAGCAGTCAACTTAATGGGCTTGCCGATTTTATAAAAAGGTGTGATTTGTTTGTTGTTGTTTGATCAAAATATATCTAACAAAAAGAGACATTTATGATGGAAGATACCAAATAGCTGGATAAGAATGACAAATAAAAGAAGTTCATATAGTGTGATCAGCTCCAAATTGGCCAGTATCCTTACATCATCGTGTGTAGGGGCTTGTGAACGCAACAAGCGCACATAACATCAATTGTGTTACGCGTGCGCTTGACCAAAATTTTCCGTGCGTATGGCGATAATTGCGTGCGCTCGTTTGGATTACTTTTGCGCGCAGAGTTATAAAAACCGCCAATTTCTCGCCGATTTGGAACTGATTGACCTGTAGCTGTTTTAGTAGGATGTACCATCCCTCCGGCCATATTGTTGTCATCGTCATTCACGACTCCAGGGTATACTTTATGAGGTCATTCATGTATAGCAAAACAGCTAAGAGTAAGAACTGTATTTTATTCACTACATTTAACACCATATCTGGGTCAGATGGCGACGTTGTATATATGCGTAAACAAAGCTGTTGCTCAAAATATATTCATTCCATGTTCAAAATGGTCGAAGATTGTGGGGTTTTTTTCTGAAAAGTGTACTTTAGGTCCCAGATACTGTTATACCAGTACCGTTCAATAATGGAACATAATAGTTGTCAGTATCGGTCGATACTAGTACGATGTTACTGTTCCAGTATCGGTCGTTACTGGAGCACCAAATTGTGCTCCAGTATCGAGCGATACTAGAACGTTTTTTTGGTTCCATCGGGGGAGTAGTAATTTGTACCAGTATTGAACAATGTTGGTACATAATTGCGTTCCGGTATCGTACCAGTGCTGGAACAATGATTTTGTGAGAGTATCGAACAATACGGGGTGTTCTAGTATCGGACGATACAGGGCGAGTCAAAATATTCAGGTCCCGATTTTACCGATTTTATAAACCAGTTAATATGAACAATTAATATATTTATTGATATGCACAGTAAGAACGCATTGTTAGCTGTAACTTAATAACTTTTATTTCATTCAAATTGGTTATTCTAAACGGGAGATCTTATATGCATTTTGCCAAATTGTGTGAAATTTAATCTGTTCCAACTTCCACGGTAGTACCTTATGAATGCAAAGGTTTAACGCACGCATTTTGAATATGTCAATCAATGGCGTTTTGGTATTCACAATGCCTACAATATGTTGTAATTATGGCCTGGAATAAGGTATCGTCTTGAAATTTTCACCAAGTATGAAGAATTATTCCTACTCCTCTAAACCATGAAGAAATTGCCCAATTTTTAACAAACGGGACCTGAATATTTGACTCACCCTGTATATTAGTACAGCCCAGAATCTGGGACCTAAAGTACACCTTTCCCCTTTCTTCAATTAGTAATATGATATGTACTAAGAATATGTAGTTTCGCTACGAAATAAGACAAGGGATGTCAATTGTTTAATGGATGCCAGTATCGATCGAGTATCGCGTAAATATATAAAGTCACCCCACGTAAATATTGTGTGTCAAGTTCGATCGAGAAAACAAGCTCGCGCAATACTACGAACGCACCATGTATGATGCATCACGCAGTTCTACGTGTTATAGCACGTATTTTTGACTAAATTAGTCGATTTGTAATGGGGAACAATTTGAAATGCCATCAAATGTATACTTTTAATTAATATTTAATAGTACAAGTTACGTCCGTATAATTATGGCGATTTTATTAAATTGACGGTTTTGAATCAGAATAATGACTTTGATCAGTTGGTTTGTCAGTAACTGTGAAAAATCAAAACATTTTACTTAGTGGTAACTCGGATTTCCCTCAGGCTACGCACGTCGTGTAATTCTTGTTTTCAACGTGAAATCCTAACAACTGATACGCAGCAAAATCGTTTAATCGGTAGTATCAGTATCAGTAGTGTCAATAGTACTAATTCCTGTCACAGAACCTTTTGAATGTCTTTCTCTCTATCAGCGTAAAAAGAGATACAATCATCCCGGTTAAATATTGATGAGCTCTTCGGTGTAAATGCTTGGAAACAAACAAGACCTAGATTCTATCACCGATAATCACTCGGTGAATGTTTTAAATGCATTATAGTCAGCGTCGTAACGCTATGGACAAAATCCCACCAATGCGGAACTGGAAGGGCGTAACGGAAGCTTTCAAATATGACCGCGTACGAAATGTGAAATCACCATACGCACCCCATAGTTGTCCGCGCATCTGTGCATATCATGCATATGGACGCAGCCCGGGTACAACAACTAATCACGCTCACGTGAAACAGCTTAAATTTCGTCCATAGCATTATGATACGACTATACAGGGTGAGTCAAAATAGTCAGGTCCCGTTTTCAACAAATCAGGAAAAATACTTTTGTACAAAATTGGTGAATTTTATCATTGTTTATGAGAGTAGACATACTTTTTCATGCCTGGTGATATTTTCACGACAATATCATATTTCACGCCAGATTGACAACATATTTACAAAAAGACGCGAAATCGAAAGTAATGGATGTAATTTGGTAATGGATGTTAACACTTATCTGTAATGTTAGTTATTCATACAACACAGCACACTGTGTATCTGTTGCAATTTATACCAAATTAACATGTTTTTTATTAAATCTCTGATAAATAAAGTTATATTACATGCAAAGTATTTAAATATAACTCAGTATTGTACAAACATATTCATAAAAATGGACTGCACTTCACAAACTGTTTAAAGATATAAGATCTGTTTTCTCTCAGACTGCTCTCATATTAGTTCGATTAAAATAACAAGTTTTAAAATACTTTGGTCAACATTTTGTTAACACTCATTAATGTTTGTTATAGGCATCTCTGATTGCACAAAAAATATTAAAAACATAACCACAAAGACAATATAATCTCTTTTCTTATTGTAAGTGCTGTGAATACCAACACGCCTTTGATTGACCTATTCAAAAGGCGCACATTAAACCTTTACGTCCATAGGGATCCCTTAGGGATCACGTCAAAACTCGACCGCCAGGCAACCGCCGGTTACGGCCGGTTCCGCCCGGTTCTCACAAAACGTGTCGTCTGTTATAATATACACACATAATGAGGTCAAATAGTTACACTCTGGTGAACACGATCAGTTGATAGTACCTCGTCACACGCGTGAGCAATAACATCTTGAAGTAATAGGCTCTTAAGTCTCAGTTGACAACCAGTACAATACAGCTATTGATTTTCGCTGGGGCTGGCTTTTTCAATCTGTTTATAGCTCAATTAACTTTTTAAAATCAATACCGACAGTCTATGAATGGTTTTTTTATAGAACATTATAGAGAGAGCTATTATGACCGCAAAGTAACAGATTGATAGTGTAAATTTGTCCGGTTACAGCATTAAGTCAACCGGCGGTTGTTCAGTGTTGCATGCGCGAATATTCATATACCAGTAAAACATTTGACCTGAAAGAACCGGGCGGAACCGCCCGTAACCGGCGGTCAACGGGCGGTCGAGTTTTGACGTCTTCCCTTAGATAAGTTGGAACATATTGTATTTCACAGAATTTGGAAAAATGCACATATCTCCCGTTTCGAATAACAAATTTGAATGAAATAAAATTTAGGTTATAGCTAGTAATGCAAGCTTGCTAGGCAAGTTATTAAATATATTAATTTTTTGCACGTTGATTGGTTTAAAAAATATGCGAAATCGGGACCTGACTAATTTGACTCACCCTGTAGTATTAACCATTCATGACGTAAAACTAGTGCGAATAATCGCTACTCTATTAGTATTACGCATATTAAAATAAAGGTGTAACATTTCGTTAATATCAAACTCAGTCGAAGTAAAATGCCTTTGGAGTATTAACACCAAAATATCACCGATATGTTCAGGTCTGTGCTTTTTGAAGATACCGATTAACCTAATGATGACGCAAAGTAAACCATGCAATCAAAAAGACATTTTGAGAACACAGAATTAATTTCAAGATACCGATCAATTAAACCCAATAATGACGCATAGTAAACCTTGAAATCGAAAGACATTTTGAGAACACAGAATCAATTTTAAGCTACCGATGAACCTAAATGATGACGCAAATGAACCATGATATTGAAATACACTTCGAGAGAGAACCCACATTTCATTTAAAGATACCGATAAATGCATTGATGACGTACATGAACGCAGGAAATCGAAAAACACTTTGAGAGCCCATATTTAATTTGAATGTACCGATGAACCCAATAATGACGCAAAGTAAACAATGAAATCGAAAAACACTTTGAGAACCCAGATTTAATTTGAATGTACCGATGAGCACAATGATAGGTTCACCATTAAGTTGAAAAACATAAGAACCCAGATTTAATTTGAAGATACCGATTTATGATACAAAGTCAACCATAAAGTCGGCTCTGTGTGGGGAAATATTAATATGTATTAATTTGAGGGTAGGTGTAATCAGTGCTGGCTCGCTATTACTCGAGTCTGGATTCCCAGATAGCAGCATGGAACTATTGCTAGTGTTTAATAACAGGGATTGAACACAAAGAAGATATTAACGTCGCGCCCATAATGCATTTTTTCCACGATGCATTTGGATTTTCCCTTATCGATACATATACGGAAGGATTTCGACGGTCGGGCGGACGAGGACAATCAATTGGCCTAATGTCGATGAATAAAGTGGATATAAATGTAACTATTTCTCTATGATATCCTGGATTTAAGTGTGGGTTTTACATAAAAAACGTGTACGTACCGACAAGACAAGAATACTTTTACTAGAGTATACGCCAAGTATACGCTTAGTATATGGTATTGTCCTTGAATATGTTGGAGAAAAACAACAGTATACTACATTTGGTTATCCCTATCACTTACAGTTAATTCCGGTTGTTTTAGAAGATTACCGCCCACCTCTAGACCTTTTAGAGTGTTTAGACAACTGTATATAATCCGGTCTGGTAAACAGTTTCATCGAGTCTTAAGAGAATTCGTCAATGCTTTTAACTTGAGGGAAATCGCATTAAGCTATTGATATGCATTAGTTTGTATTCAATTTACGGCATGTTGTGTTAGAGGATTGGATTTTCATTCATAGACCCGCCATGTAAGCTGTCATATTGTTTTAGTATCTACTTCTGATAGCCAGTTCAATGTCATACCCTGTCTATACAATATTCAATATGAAACACAACCCTTTATCATGTTTATTGTAAAGGTATTTTTAAAATTGTCGAAAGGTCACCAATCCGTTACAGCAAACCGTTAAAGTAAACATGTAAAAGACAATTAGGCTCTTTATATCACATTCCACGTGGCTATTAGTTTTACCATTATACAAAACAGATTTTTCAGAAACCTTTCCTAACTTTCAAAGTCTCATCGCAAGAATTACTGAACCAATACAAGGCATCTTTGCACTTATGTTAATTCATTTCTCATTGACTGGAGAGATATTGTTAACATGGTTAAGGATTGACAACGATGTGTGAAAAACAGTTGTTAACGCACAAAGCATCAAAAATCATAAAGGACATACGAAACACAATAATCTAGACCTATTTTAAATGGTCCATGTTAGGGCTATTATATAATTACAAATAATATGACAATATCTGAGATTTTTCACAAAAAATGGAACTATAAATCTTTAGCTTGCTTAGATATGTTGCAACCCTCCCATGTTAATGATTTCTAAAAACAAAATCGATGAAATGAAAATATTTTGGGGTGAGCTTTTCTGAAGACCACTTCATACATTTAACTTTGTTTGTATGTTGATTAAAGATCCCCGCCAACATACCTCTGCTTTATAGATTATGCCAAAGCCTTTGACTGCGTGAGATATGGTCCTCTCTGGATTGCGCTACAAGCTCTAGGAGTCCCCCAACCATCTAGTTCAACTCCTAAAAAGCCTCTATGACGGCCGATCTGCTTGTGTGCGCACTGCTCAGGGAGACAGCGACTGGTTCAATCTCGGCCAAGGTGTGCGTCAAGGATGCATCCTCTCACCTACTCTGTTCAATTTGAATGCCGAGCACATCATGAGACATGTCCTTGATGGATGGGCTGGCGGCATATCAGTAGGTGGCTGGCAGCTTCACAACTTACGATATGCAGATGACACCACACTATTAGCCACAAGCCAGGAAGAGTTAGGCATCTTGCTGAAGAAGGTCAAGAATGGAAGTGAGAGCTTGGGCCTACGTCTCAATGTTGCCAAAACAAAGTTCATGGTCGTCGGTGATGATGGAAATATTACCCCTCTTCTAGTTGACGGTCAAAATGTGGATCAGATCCAACAGTTCAATTTCCTCGGATCTCTCATCACTCAAGAAGGAGGATGTTATACAGAAATCAGGCGTCGTTTGGCTATGGCTAGAACTACAATGACACAGCTCTCAAAAATATGGGCTGACAGAGGCATCACTATATCAATCAAGGTACGCCTGGTCAAAGTACTCGTTTTCCCTATTTCAACCTACGGCTGTGAATTCTGGACACTGACAACTGCAAGCTGTAACAAAATTAATGCATTTGAAATGTGGTGTTGGCGCCGGATGTTAAGGATCACTTGGGTCATGAAGAAAACCAATGTGAGTGTGCTTCAGGAGGTTGGTGTGAAGACAAGACTACTTGGGCTGATCAATTCCCAAACTCTCTCTTATTTCGGTCATATTGCCAGACGCCAATGAAACTGTCTAGAGAAGGTGATCATGCAGGGCAAGATTGAGGGTGCACGCGGACGAGGCCGGCCAAGGTCAAGATGGTTCGACAGAATAAAAACTCTGGTTGGGCATCCTACTTCAGTCATTTATCGATTGGCTGCTGACCGACGGAAGTGGCGTGTCATCACCAAAGTCACGAGCTGTCAGTCAGTGGAATCAGGAAGTTCGTCCCTATACTTCAGGTTGGAAATCATGGATGGTCTTCAATGATATTTATGCCGGGCCTAATTCAATTAAGTTGAGTTGAAGCAGTTGAAGCAATGTATGGCGAGATAGATTAATTTGATATTATTCATATGGATCAATAACAACACAAAATATCAAATTAATTAAAATGTTCACTTAAGACCAAAAATTAAGGTCTACGGTTTCAGATGGTAGGTAGTACATGTGTACGCATTACTGCCACACCACGTCAAAAGGAAGTAACTCCAGTTTGATGCTTTTGTGATATAAGGCAAAAATTGAATTATCATTGGTGTATCTGTGAAACTGTTTTATTTAAAAATTAGTTGGTTGAAATATGTGTTTTGATAAATAATACCTAATCAACAAAAGTCAATTCGTCAAGTTTTTAAATAATGTAATGTGAACAATCAATTCGTCGCTGTTCTGACATACCGGCACATTACGAAAAACAGCGTTTTGAGAAAATCGTGTTTGAAAATTTTCCAATTTTTAAAGACTTGTTAGAGAGCATTTACATCATATGTCACTATCATTGTCAAAGAACACTAATAGATATATACTTATGTTTGTTATGAGCATGTTACAACAACAAATTGCAATTATTAATTAGGAGTAATTATGTCATAAAGTCATGTGCCGGTATGTCAGACAGTCCTACAGCGATATGCCAGTGATATGCCGGTATGTAGTTACACGGTGGTCTATGGCAGAATATTGTGATGTGCCGGTATGTCAGAATACAAAATGAGGTTTTCATCATGCCGGTATTATGTTAAAACCCTGGCATATGACACTAATTAGTGCGGTATCTCATTAATTAATTACCTTTTTGTCTCAATTTTTTTGGAGAATAAAGAGTTTCACTTGTAGATCATAAAATGCAACTTAACTCATTTTGCCCAAAATGGCACATGTGCCGGTATGTCAGAACAGCGACCAATTGATTGGTAACTAAATATGGTCATTGCTTCTTTCTGTCATGTTTTTCAAAGGATGCACTATACTTTGTGTGTACAAATTTCGGGGAAGGAAATGGCTTACCGGGATTTTTTTAATGTTGCGAGGACTTAACTTTTTTGAAAAGAAATTGTTTCAATAGCTTAAGGTACGAGGAATTCTGAAGTGTAATGATGTATGGGGAAAAGTTGAATTATGCCGCTATAAGATTGAAATTTGGTTGAAGCAAGTTATGTGGTGAGTGATGGTGATAATTTCGATCTGATCTAGGCCTATATCGAAATTACCAAATCGTGAAATTTTACATGATAGTTGTCAAACGGTTTCAGATGGTAGTTAGTATATGCCTACGTAGGTGCAAAACAACCTGATTTCCAGACAAATTGAGGGCGCACTCCCATCTCTCAGTGCCCCTTTAAGTGAATAACGGATAAAAGAGTTTTAAGAGTTGCCCTCGATTGGAGAGCGGAATTCACTCTCTATGTGGCTTGCTTTTTATGAGCGACATGGCGTAGATTTGCACAGAATCATCAATCAACCAAATCTTCTGTTTATAATATCTATGAGTGAGAAGTTGACAAATAAAACAAACGGGGAACAAATATACATATCCTTAATTGGCCATACACTTATATAGCCATAATGGAGTCAAGTGACTCTTTAAGTGGAGTAAACTAGCACCGACTCTCAAAAGGAGTCACCTGAATGTCACAAGAGAGTCCAATTGACCCTACCTGTGGAGTCAATTGATTCTACCTGCGGGGTCATGCACAATTATTTTAAAAAATCCAAATTAACATATGTATACTTTCATGATAGAGTCATTTTACTCTACCCGTTGAGTCATATTGACTCTACATGCAAAGTCAATTGACTCTAACCGTGGGGTCGTCAATACTTTCCTAGTAACGGACCCATAATTCCACGGTGCATTGCTGTGGGAGCGGCCATTTTACAGTGCAGACGGCAAGAAGACACATGCATGCATAGGAGAACCAAGGAATGAGAACAATCAGTTTATGAAGTGAGGTTAAGTTGCATGTAATAATAATAATAAATAAGAATGTAATTGCAACTTTTGCTTGTAAAATTAATTAAAGCCTTATTGTGGTAGGCATATTGGGTTCATGAGTAAACTTAGTGAAACTATAATTAAAATAGGTAAGCTTATCAAAAGCATGAAAAGTGAGAATTGCGATTTTAGACTCCTAACCATGTTAATAGCAACCTCTACTAGCAAACGTTGCAATTACAGTACATGCTTATTTATTATTATTATTATTACAACTTTACCTCACTTCATAAACTGATTGTTCTCCTTCCTGGGTTCTCCTATGCATGTATGTATGTCAGTGTAATCTGCTTGCCGTCTTCACACGGCTTCAAATGGACTCTTCAAATGGAGCCAGAGGGTGACTATTTAAATGGAGTCAATGTTACTCTAGAAACAGACATGTCTAAAATGACTCCATTATGGGAGTCATCCGACTCACTTGAAGAGTCATAACTGATGACTCTTTAGAGGAGTCATTGTAGACATAGAGTCGCGTAGTAGCTGGACTCTGTTTCTATAGAGTCACCCAGACTCTAGTTTGGCTTTCAGTGTGCAGATAAATGTTGTGATCCTCGCGTGGATTTGATTGAGTTTTGCTAGTCATACATTCTGCTAGAATCGTGCTTAATATGCCATTATAAATTGTACAATATTAATAGTTAATATTTACTACATGTATTACGGCCGCTTAAGACTCTCAGCAAGAACTGTACATTATCGCTCGTTCATCTGGTGCCCATGCAAACGCAGTCCCTTGGTCCCTGTGGTCCTTTGGCCTATGGTCTAGTGGGTAATCCTTGGCCGCGATAGACATGATAGAGAGAGAGGGACCAGGTTCGAGACTGTGTATTTTAAGGTCTTTGCTGTATACAATTGACGCCGCAGTTTGTCCGTGTCTTTATTAATCTGTATCAATCTTAAAGTAACCTATCCGGTAAATTAAAACCACACGTTATATACATAAAACATTTTCCCGCGTATCTAGAACCCTTTCTGGTATTCTTCAGATCATCTATCGAATCGTAAACCTTTCACCTCGACACATTTTACACTTCAATAATAGCAAAAGCACTGCCTGTGCGTTTTACATGAATGTGACAAGTTAACGCCAATGTTCACCTCAAAAGAATCCTTTTATGAGTATTTTTCCGATAAACAAAGTCTGTTTTAACTGTCGACCGTAAAATTAACGCTTAAACCTTTCAATTGTGTACAGTATTTTCACAGTGTTCAAGTGCGTGTTAGCTTTCAATGGAAGCTTAGGCGACGTAAACAACCTTGTTGTACGGGCCCGTGTTTTTTAAATTATTGACCAAAAAGTGCCAAAAATGTGATTTTCATGATTTTAGAGGAACAAATCACATTTAATAATTAAAGAAATAAATCAGATATTAAAAAAAAAACATTCCTAGAGAATGTTATTAGGATTATAATAAAACTAGAATTTTACCAAATATATTTTGAGTTATCTTTGCAAAACCTAAAATGGACGGTCAAAAAAACGTGTTCTTATAATTTTCTCCAAAATGGTCAATTTCATGTTCATGGTTGAACCCTTTTCTTCAAGAAAATGTATACTTTTATATACATTAGATGAATAATGAAGAGGTTTTACGGAGGCTATATCTGAGGGTCCACACCCTTGACGTCGTGTATCCGGTTACGATCGCAACTGTCCACAAGTGAACACAATTATAGTAAGGAATGCTTTATGATGTTAATCTATACAAATATGTTGAAAAGTCTTCAAAGTGGAAGCAGAGTCCCGTAATTAGTACATTTCTGAAATGTTTTTTTTACGGAAAAACAGTCAAGATTGTCTTTCCTTATATCATATAACTTCATTATTAGAGAGAAGAAATCGGTGTAAGAATTTGAAAAGATAACATATTACTGCTTTACTGCTTCGACGGCGACTGCATAATAATGTTGTTTTGGTTCATCCTTTCTGTTATCCGATTTATGATTTCTATTTCTATTTTGCCGTGGGGATTTCACAGATATTCATATTTTGTTGATATCTTTGGCATCAACACATGTGTTAGTGCTTTGATTATGGCATACAGGAGAGTAGGTAACAAAATTCATATAAAAAGTAATCAAAATATTTCAAAGTACCGTTTACAGTTGATGCGGATTGCGGAATTTGTTTGTACCATACCCTAACCGTGTTCAGATGAAATATATATGAATTGAGTTAATAATTTTGACCCGTCACATCAAAACATACCTCTTGGGGTCTTTTATCCAATGTCTGTTTTCAAAATCATCAAAACATGTAAATATCAAGCTTTAAATTGATACCTCATAATTGAAATTTAGCCTTAAGAATCAGGAAATATGATGAATAGAGGTATAGCATTTCCTTTTAATTCAATTATAATGTCACCATTTGCGAGTTCTTCATTGCAACGATATAACAGAGGCTTTTGTTATAATATCCTCTGATTAGACTGTAGATTAACAGTTGAAATAAAAAATATAGAAGGTTAGGTGAGGTTTCCATGACGGATGGGAACAAGTTGCACGCAGTGTAATAACAGTATAATATTCGTACACAATTAGATATATGATCTCGCAGCAACACCAACCCCACCCTTAGTGTGTGTTTATTACCTGAAATCATAAATCGATGACTTTACTGTGCTGATCTATCAGCATCTGAAATGTTAACACTTAACTAAATACTAGAACAAGTTACTTATCACGCGATATGTTTACACTTTCCACGAGGCAGGTGTCTGCAGACGACATTCCAAAATTTCACAGAATCTTTTAAAAATGTCAAATTATTGAATTTAATCACCATATTTGGAATTACCATGAGAAATTATTACAAACATGTGTAACATTGGTTCAGTAATCCTTGTGATAGACCATGAAAGTTGGGAAAGGTTTCTGAAAAATCTTTTTTGTGGCGTTGTAACATTTTCCACGCTAAACAAGAGATAGTTTCATGTTGGACAAAATAAAGTCTACTTTTAATTCACATTCGAGTAATTTATGATTATGGTATCGTAAAAAATAAAAGTAAGGAAAAAATCACTTAAAAAATCTTCGCCACGCGGCATGATGTGGATGCTACACATCATTGCGCTTGATTGTAAAGCAGCGATTTGTTTTGACTAGCAATGAATGAGGTTTTTGTCATGTATTTGCTATGTAGGCCATTGTTTAAGTGTGCACACTTTCCAATTCATAATGGACAACAATTACCTGTTTGAAACTCATTATCTCCTGAACAATGGTTTGTTTATTTTTAAACAAAAAATCTGAATTTTTGTGTTTGAGGGAGGGATTTGGCGGTGTTTTAACGGATCCTGATGAACGTTGCTTAAGTTATAGGTAATGTGTGATGTGTCGTGTTGGGGGGGTGTCGGGGAGGGAGGGGGCACTGCCGGTGAGCGGATGCGCATCCCTGGCCGTAGAGGAAATAATGTTTACTAGGTATCAGGTATGGATACAAATTGGCGGCGGACAGTTACATACGCACATCAGACTTAGAGGCAATGTTGGCGGGGAAGGGGGGTGGGGGGATAGGGTGATCGTCACCGGTGCCGGACCGATGCAAGCGTCGGCTTAGAGGCAATTTCATTTTAAGTTAGGCCTATTGTTAAGCGAGGGGAGGGTTGTGAATCAGAACTTGAATTAAAAAAAAGAATTTCACACGGTTTTTGTGCAAGTTGATCATACCACAAAACTGACAGAACACCCCTACGAAAATAATTATGAATAAAAAATGTTATTTCAATTTTTTTTTTTCAATTTTTTTTACTTTAAGATGGCCTACTCTCTTAATCAAACCAACTTTTTTTTTTTAAAGTGTTCTGGTTTTTTTCGGACGGACTTTTTCGGAGCGGACTTTTAAAAAAATTAAAAAAGTTTCGCGTAGGCTTACACTTTTGTATTAGGCCCATATTCCACATGACGTGTCTTCATCAGTGAATGTAAATGCCGGTGCTGACCAGCAAAAGCAATGTAAAATCAGAGCATTGAATTACGCGAAAGATTTAACGTAATCAGCGCCCGTGACTTAACTGCGGTGAGCTTGTAATCAAAAAAATGGTGAAACACCAGTAGGCCTACTCGCTATTAAATTTTGCTGGCAAATGAATATCACACCTACCCCACCCAACACCACCACACCCAACCCCCACCCAACACCAGACCCCCGCCCAACCCGACATTTAACTCAATCAAAGCCCGCGACTTAACTGCGATGAGCTTGTAATATAATGGTCAAATATCAGTAGTCCTACTCGCTATTAAATTCTGCTTGCCACTGAATATCACACCTACCCCACCCCAACACCATCCAACCCCCACCCAACCCCCACCAAACCCGACATGTCTTCGCAGTCTCTCTGTGCCAATTACAATTACAATTGCTTGCACTAGAGTTTTCGTCTTTTCTGAACTGTTTTACAATTAGTAGTAATCAAAAATGAGATAATGGAAACAAATCTGGACTCTGCCGAGTCCAGAATCAAAATATTCATTGTTGCTATTAGTTTTACCATAATTATTCAAAACAGATTTTTTTTTTTAGAAACCTTTCCCAACTTTCAAAGCCTATCTCAAGAATTACTGATTTTTCATTTGTATTTATTTCAATGAATTAATCAAAGGTGGTGATGGAATTCAATAAGTTTGACCTTTTGAAACATTTTGTTGACATTTTGGAACTGTCGCCTGCAGACGATTGCAGACGACTGCCGCGTTGAAAGTGGAAAGTTAAACTCTATCGAATATCAAAGTGATTTTTTCATCAATCCCGCACCCCCTCCCCCCTTACAACTCACACATAAAACCGAAAGGGTTAATGTTTGTATCGCGTGCAAGATGTTGTTAACCGGTATGGATGCCTGACATTTTAATAATCATCACACACTGTGCTTATCCTTAAAGATATTTTGTTATGTATATGAACGCTTCATGTTTCCTCAACCAATTTCGATGACCTTGGACCTCTGTGATACAAAATGAAAAGGCCCCTTTACGACAATAACATTAAATTGAGATATTGTATGAATAGATATCTTTTTAAACTAAGATTTACCTTCAAAATGATCGATTATAAGATCGTTTCAAAGAAGATGAAATTCACTCCATCAGGCATAAAAAAGAAGACGTTTGATACCAAATCAACCATTTTATACCCATTATTTCAGTCAACATGTGTGAAGATACTAAGGAAACCGCATACTGGCTGTATTTTTCTACCCAATGGTGAATATTTTCTTTTAAGTACACATCCATGAACAAATATTCACCCTTGATTCTATAACAAAAACTGCTTGAAAGTATGGAATATCCACATATTATATAGCATATTGAATTAAAGACAACGATGGAGAGAATGAGACTTAATAAAAACAATATACTAGTTGCATTTTCTTTCTCGTGCGTGGAGTACAAACTAGAGCTTGTTGTTTAGTTTTCTGGGCTTCGTTGGCTGTTACACACATTTATCAACAGGAAGATAGGTAAAAATAGTGTAGAAATATAAAAAAAATCTTTAAAAAAAAAGAAAGAAAAAAAGAAGAAGAAGAAGAAAAAAAATCGGAATTTTGACCCGGCCGGATGAGGGCAACACAATCATATTTTTTTGCCTAAATAGTAAAATCCCATGATAAAAGCATTTATGTCAGCTGGAATTCTGTTCTGTTAGATTTTTCAAATGATGATGAGAAATTACCGATTAGGCGACGAACCATTGGTCTACGGGCCCGTGCGACCGATAAAATCCTTTTCGAATTGTCAAAAAATATATCGTACAGGGTGTATCAAAAAAATTAGGACACTTTTTCATAACGGTGTAATACTTGTTATAATCATTGGACCATGACCAATTTAGTCTCAATGTAAAGCCCAATTAATTATTATGATATCCTGAAGATATGAGATCAATCCGATGAAAAATAAGAACACTAGCATAATTTGCGTAAACCATGTCATTTACTGGTTTGTACAATGGGATTTACATGTATAGTCCAGTAAATAACATGGTTTACGTTTCAATACGTTTCAATAATTATAAACATAGAAAATAATCTATCAGTCAATAGCAAAGATTAGTTTGGTAATCCATTTAATTCTGGCACAAATCAATACTGGCTAAATAGGCCTAATCCACAAATCAGATGCATGCATATTCTGTGCAAATTAAAAAAGTTCTCGAACCCACACTGTAGATGGTTCATTAGCATGATAAGAAGTAGAATTGGCATAAATAGTGTGCACGTTCCTCTACTGTTACTGTGTGAATGACCATTGTACATACTACAAAATAGATTGCCTTGCCTAATAGGTCACAATTTCCTTAATTAATAATGGATTTTTCTCATCTTTTCAGGATTTTATCTTTATCGGTTGTTCTTTACATTAAAATAAAAATTGGTCATGCTTCAGTGATTTAACAAGGATTTAAACCATCATCAAAAAGTGTCCTAATTTTTTTGATACACCCTGTATATATACAAATGTGTTGACATTTTCGGAAACTGTTGAAAATGAATCCAAATGTACACGAATCAATTATTTACGCTTTTATCTATAGGCCTATATAAAAGCGTAAATAATTGATTCGTGTAAATATAGGCTACTTACCTTTCTTTCAATGCTCCGATGATTATAAAGTACACAATAATCAGGTCATTCAATATATTAGTTACAACTGTCATTTCCCCCTTGTGTATGACTTGAATAACGGTGATGTGTACTTTTAGCATCTTAGAAGATCAAATAAACGGTGCTATCTCCTTCTGCTCGCAAAATAGACATACGTAATGCCCACGTGTGTTGTTATGACACGTGCTTCGGGTTGAACATAGGGTTCTGTTACGCGTTTATACAATGTTATTATACGGGTACAATCAGTGGCGTAGACAGGGTTAGTCAGGGGTGGCAGCCCTGACAGCAAATTGTGCAAGCAAATCGGGAAGGCAAAGGAAAAGGGGAAGGAGAAAAAAGAAAAAGGAGGAAAAGAAGAAAGTAGAAAAAGGAAAAGGAAAGGGAGAAGTAGAAAAAGGAAATACACAAGAAGAAAATGAAGAAGCTTCTAGAAATTACTGTAAACTGCCACTAAGCCCAGTTGGCATAGTGGGATAGGCATCAATTTATTGAAATGATTAAAAAAATAAAAAATAAAACTGTCTATGAAATGTTCGTGATAAAACAATCGATGAAATGTTCGCGATAAACTCATCGCTGAAATGTTCGCGATAAAACCATCGATGAAATGTTCGCGATAAACTCAACGATGAAATGTTCGCGATAGAACTATCGATAAAATGTTCGCGATAAAACCATCGATGACATGTTCGCGATAAACTCATCGATGAAATGTTCGCGATAAAACCATCGATGAAATGATCGCGATAAACTCATCGATGAAATGTTCGCGATAAACTCATTGACGAAATGTTCGCGACTAAATCATCGATGAAATGTTCGTGATAAAACGATCGATGAAATGTTCATGATAAAACGAACGAATTTCTGATCATTATTGAACACTGAAAATGCGCCGCTTTTCTGGTTTTTAATCGATGAAATGTGCGCGATGAAGGGTCGATGAAATGTTCGCGATAGACTGGTCGATACAATGTTCGCGATGAAATGATCGAATTTTCTGATCACTATTAAAAACCGAAAATGCGTTCCATACTAGACTAGCTTCTGAGGCTTAGTCTAGCAACCCTACCCCAACTCCCAGGCCCTCTGGATACCTAATGGTGCGTCCCTTAAAATACATGTATAAAATGTAGGTTAAACCTTCGTCCTTTAGAATTGGGATTACAAAATAAAAACCCAGTTATCAGACGGTGCTGCAATACCTATTGAATGCCTGTTGACCTGTTGTCAACCTGTTGAATCTCTGCGCAATTTCAGAAAGTGTTATGCTATACACAGCCTGTGTGACGGGGTCATTGCCCGCTGATTGACGTGAAAAGGGCGATGAAATGTTCATGATAAAACGATCGATGAAATGTTCGTGATAAAACGATCGATGAAATGTTTGTGATTAAACGATCGATGAAATGTTCGTGATAAAACGATCGATGAAATGTTCGTGATAAAACGATCGATGAAATGTTCGTGATAAAACGATCGATGAAATATTCGTGATAAAACGATCGATGAAATGTTCGTGATAAAACGATCGATGAAATGCTCGTGATAAAACGATCGATGAAATGTTCGTAATAAAACGATCGATGAAATGTTCGCGATGAACTCATCGATGAAATGTTCGCGATAAAACCATCGATGAAATGTTCGTGATCGATGAAATGTTCGCGATAAACTCATCGATGAAATGTTCGTGATAAACTCATCGATGAAATGTTCGTGATAAACTCACCGATGAAATGTTCGCGATAAACTCATCGATGAAATGTTCGCGAAAAAACAATCGATGAAATGTTCGTGATAAAACGATCGATGAAATGTTCGCGATAAAATGATCGAATTTTCTGATCGCTATAAAACCCAAAATGCGTTCCATAATTACAATGGTACCCGCAATGGTAGCAGCGGTGTACCACCCATGCTGTACATCGAAAAAACGACTTTATAAACTGTATGCAGACAAGTAAAATAGCAGCAGTGAAGATTTTATGGCTTAAACATGTAAAACAAACAAGTCACCGACTGCAGTACAGTGGTAAAAACATCACTCGTAAATATTTAAAGGTAGATGTTCCGATTTTCAACTTGAAGTTTTCTATTCGACATGAAAGGTCATCCTCAAAAAAGTCGTATTTCAAAGTTTGAGTTGCATAACTCTAACGGTTCTTATTTTAGACGCACAAGATGCCGTGAAATGTGCCCATTGAGTAGTACACAAACTATATTGGTGGTTACCACTTTTCGTGGTAATTCGATGTTATTTCACCGATTTCTTCGTAATCATACTGATTTGGACAGTCAAATTTCAGTATGTTAATCAGAAAAATATGATCTTTCATATGATATGAAAATCTCCATATGTTTGAGAAAAATCTGTGCTATGAAAATGTGATCGGGTCATCTACCTTTAAAGTTAACTAAAAAACAGCGATGAATTCTTCGGGCAACTGAGACCGGCGTGAATGACCAAATTCACTTTACCAGACACTGCGTTTTAACCGTTACAACGGACGAAAGAACATTAGCGAACCAAGTCTGTACTGTTTACCATGTTTACGCTGTGTTCCGTGAGGTAATTAAGTGCCAGCTGAGCTAAAAACTTTGAAGCATGACACGCAAGCGAAGAGGACCAAATCAGATGAAGAAACGATCGTCCAAGCAGCAGAAGAAAATGTTCACAAACAAAATAAGGTCCCTAAAAGCATTCTGACCGCTGCATACTTGAAATGCTTGTACACACTAATAGTGTTTTATTCATAATAGAAAGTCATAAGTCAATTTGGTCCTCATGATTACCCCCCCCCCCCCCCCCCCCAACCCACTTTTCCCCCAGTCAGATCAAGGCTACCAATACAATCAAAAATGTTGACTTGTCATGTCAAAATAATTATAATTTGGATGTAATTTTGATTATGTTGATATAGCTTAAAATTGGTTGGAAAATAGATAAAAGCTCATTTTAAGCAGTTTCGACATAGAGAGCCAAATATTTTGCGCGATTCGCATGTGTCTAGCCCCTTATTTTGTTCTTTTGTCCCCCCCCCCAAAAAAAATATATATATATATATATATATATATATTATCCTGGTGCCGCCACTAATGAAGATTATTTATCCATAAAAAAACAGTGGTAACTTTTGCACCAGTATCATATCGCTACCCGAATTTTGTTCCCAAAGAGTTATCAAAACCGGGACGAAAATGTTTGCCACCGCTGACCAGGAAAGCTGGCTACGCGCCTGGGTAGGGGGGGGGGGGGGCTGGGGTACCGCGCCATTTTGCAATATTTTGCGAAATCGATCGTGGTTATCACGTGATACGTATCGTGGAAAAATAATGTACACTGTTTTAACGAAATGCACTGTGGGATTGTGTTACCAGCCTAAAATTATAGAGGTCGCAAACTTGCTTATATTGAGCCTAGCTATAACAAGCTAAAAGTGACATCTCTAAATGTATTACCAAAGTGTGAAATTGTTGGACACACTGGTAAAATGGTTTTACAACAAGTTTTGCTATCATATTATCAAACTGAACTCAAGTTAAATCACTCTATATCGAGCAATAATATAATTGTTTACGCATTTTAATTGTTTAGACAAAGTTAAATAAATCAAGGATACATTTATGATAGATAAATAAATAAAAAGAAAACTATAAACGCATGGGCGGCATTTATAATTGATAAAAATTGACATAACAATGATGTTACATTAATATACCATCAAGTTTAAAAAATAGAAAAATAATGGGAAAATTCGAACCCGTGATTTCCGATTGCTACGACATGGCCAACCTACGCACGCCACAGAGATTTACGACTGTAATTGTGATAGTTTTATTATTTAACTATGTCCATTTATTTATAACGAACGGATTTTTATTGTGCCATTTTTGCCAAATGTGTGTGTTGCTCTCGCACAAAATGTGTTTGTAATTTGATTATAATTCTTATTTTTAAAAGAACGGTAATTTTTTTTGACATTTTCGAGAAAAAAATGGCGTAACCCTGATACGGTAAACGCCAGCAGTGTGGTGTCCGCGTGGGCAAGCATACAGATGATGCTAAGCAAATCCAGCATATAAAACAAAAAGTGCTCCTAATGGGACTCGAACCCACAACCTCTCGCTCTTCAAGCGACTATCTTTCCACTAGACTAACCGTGCTAATTGAAAGAAATTAACGCAAATAATTTATTTATATCATGGGTCATGGGTTAATGCACTGTGTTAAATTCTACAATCCCGGCCGCCACTCTGTTCAAAGGCACAAAAAAGTTGACTTGTTTTATGCTTTTTTTGCAATCCTGAGGTGTGCAGTTCGATTTTCTTTCTCGAATTGTTTAGAAAACCATCCATTTTAGAACATCTGAAATTTAAAATGAACTGCACACCCGGGAAAGTATGATGCCAAGGGCATATTTTTTGCACGTAAATCCAATACAAGAGTTCTGAAAATCGACAAAAATATGACGTCATAGCCATTGCTTCGGGACAAAATGGCGCGGTACCCCCCCCCCCCCCCCCCCCCCCCCCCCCCCCCCCCCCCCCCTAGCGCCTGGGTACAATTATTGACGTAGCTCGTGGTTTTCACAATCTATTTTCAACAGAACTCTTAGTACTAGGTTATACGTGTCACTTAAATTCCAATATAAGCGTGAGTTTTCTAGGGCGTATGTCTACGTACGTGTGTTAGGATGCCACGTGCTTTGGGTTAAACATGTACCATTGACGTAGCTCGTGGTCGTCAACAAATATTTACAGCAAATCTTAGTATTAGGTGTACTTAAAAGTTTCGATATTGCCCCAATTTGGTTCTTACTCAGAACGTGGCCAGAGCGTTACCAGAGCGTTGTCAAGGGCGTTACCAGAGTGTTGTCAAGGGCGTTGCCAGAGCGTTGTCAAGGGCATTGCCAGAGCGTTGACAAGAGATATGTACATGTGTCACTATCATGAGTCGAGTAGCCGAGCGGTGATTTCTCAACCAGTTAAATTACACTTAATTCGAATCAAAACTCGAAGTTAACAACAAAAGTCAGTTCCTTCTGTTTATATTTTCTTTATTTCGTAGAAAATATCGCAACAAATAATATTGAATCTTGATTTTCAACAATGACGTTTTACACGTATTACGTGCGATATATCACGGAGTTTTATGATGAACTTATTTTAAATCTCATTCATAAATTGCATTATCGTAAGTCACACACCCAAATCGTCGCTGTGATTGGCCAATAATAATAAACAGCTAGCGACGGCGATATGAACTGTAGCCTGATTGGTCCATATTACGCAAAACGTCATAACAACTTTGATTAATAGGTGGATAAGAGATTTCCCCGAATCTGAAATACGCTATGCGCAAATAGCTGGGTTTTTTTAAAGGTGTTCTACCGGACTTATATTACTCTGCGATAATAAAATATAATCGTTTTCTTTTGTAAGATTCTACTTTATTATCACAGTTACGGTTTCATTCCATAGTTCTTTTCATCATGTTTGTATTTAGATATTTTGAATCTTAGGTGAAGAAATAGGTGGCATTCCGATAATGTGCCGCTGGCAGTTTGAAACACAGACCCATATTTAGGAGGGCGGGGCGAATTTACTAACCTTACACACTTACTGTATACATGTATTGCTCTACAACATGTGCTATGCGCTTTACTCCGTTAGGTATCAAATGTTGTTTACGGTAACGAACATCGCGGGCGGGGTTGAGGCCTTGGGGGCTACCACACAGAACGGCTGATTTGAACGGAGTTTTTATACGCGATTTTCGATTTGGGACCCATATGTACGGGGATTTTTGTTTGCGATTTGGGTTTTATTTTCTCGTGATTATCACGAAACATGATTTCGTGATTTACAATGTATTAACAGCGGTACATCCCCGTATACTTTATATACGTGAATAATGTATCATTATAATCATCTTACACAGACTAATGTACGTCATCAGTCACGTCACACCTCCATTTTTTCCATAATCTGTGAAACAATCGACCTGATCTATAATAGTATACATATATTATTTGAAATAGACCCTAGATTCATATCTGTTGGAAGCTTGTTAAATCATTCACGTTATGCTTTCGTGTTAATTATTTACGAGTAGTTCTTTATTGTTGCATTGACAGATATCAGACCCATATGCGGCCATTGCGGCATAGTTATACGACTTAATTTTTGATCGCAAATACAGGGTGTCCCATAATTATCTATACCGAGGTAATACGATTTATTCTCGGTATGAACTGTATTGATATTGTCCAAACCGTTTTCATATCTTGCGCAAACGCACAGCTTCCTTAGGAATTTTAGATTTTGAAAATCGGACATTTCCGATGGAAAATACAGACTTTTTAGTACCGATGGTAAGTTTTGGTCGAAATGATCCATTATGAAAATCTATAAAGTCACTAACTCTTTTAAATATTAAATTATTTCTGAAATGTTATTCGCATTATTATTGCAATGTTTAAATTATTTAAACCCGTTATAGATCATTCTGGGACACCCTGTAGACATACACTGATCGAAGCGTGAAAATAGTGAGACTATATATATCTCCTCCATCTATGATCTACGGCTCCATCTGTTTCACTGCGGTGCATAGTGGTTAGTCACAGCCTTTAAAAATAATCCATACTCAATTTAGTTTTAGTAACATATATTTAGTTACGGTTATTTGACAAGCGCGTGTCTTAGGTATTGATTGATCCATCTATCTTTAGCAGGCTTGACCTTATATCATCATGTGATATGCCACAGCGTTTGTGAAAACATGCTAAAAAAAACGTGACAGATAGAGCTGGTAAGCTAGCAGTTTTCTCCTACATGTAGTCCTACACTGGAGATGAAGCGACGCATTTCAGAATTTCAGAGTGAGACAGTGCTGCCCAAAATAACTATTTCTACATCAAGAGGACAAGGTCTATTTTGGAGAATACCTTAAATGTCCAACAAATAGTTCTTTATGAGATGCAGAGATGTGCTACAATATCGAGGTTTTTTTGATATGTCTAACCTAGCAGTTTTACCGGGTCAAAAGATACACAAAACATTATTATTATTGGACAGGTCTTTTACAGCTTTTCTTGAAAGTATAAGGATGGGTCTTTATCATATAATAGTTGGTTTTGAAAAACTATCTCGTATATTGCTACGACAAGATAACGAGTATGCGATAAATTTCCAGTATTGTTACCTGAAATGTACCCTAAACCCAAGTGTTAAATGGGCCGGTGCCATGGCAACGAGTAAAAGATTAGCGAACAATTCACGTTATGGCCCCATATCCAGGTTCATTCAGAACATGAAAAGAAACATTTGTGCCTGTTTCCATGTTTTTGTAGGTTGTTAATGTGAAAATGCGTGAAATCTCTTTGACGACGGTGGCCATTTTGAATTCGTCGGCCATCTTGGAATTTGTGTAAGAAATATTTAAAGCTACATGTCCGGGTTTGTTCAGAACATAAAAAGCAACATCTGTGCCTATTTCCATGCATGTATTTCTAAGGATGTAGATGCGAAAATTAGTGAAAGCTCTTTGACGATGGCAGCCATTTTGAATTTGTCGGCCATTTTGGAATTTCAGGAAGGATATAATTTTGGCCCCATATCCAGATGGGTTCAGCATATAAAAAGCTACATTCTTGCCAATTTTCACCCAAATTGAACAATTTGCTTGTATTGGTGAACCTATAGGCAGGACTAGTATTCTAAATTGCTACCAAAGTACTTCAACATGGTAAGGTATAAGCAAAAAATTGCTGACCTTTGCCGACAACGCTCAATACCTGATGCAACTAATAGTGAGACATTTCACAGAATGATGATGATGTGAGGCATGAGCAAAATATTAATTGAAGTTTTTAATATTTAACGTAAATTGACCATAAACGAATTTAAACAGCACATCCACAACCTGTGATCATTTGAAAATCGCGCTCGGTGGTTTGTGTCGAGAGTGCTGGCTGATGGGATATCCTTCCTCGTTACTGTGACCGCTTCATCAGCTGCAGGTCGCTGCACGTAATCACGCAGGAATTCAATGCATACATTATATCAAATATAACATGAAACATGGAACAGAGGTGTGGAAATCTCGTAACTGTTTTGTCATAGCTTCGACGAATATGGCGACGTCCATACAGCTGATTTTCTTTTCCATTCTAAATCCGATTTTATCTTAACGTGGCACTTTAAAAACTTTAACCTACGGATGATGTCTGCACTTAAACCACTGACCAAAAAGCACTTAAACCACTGACCATATTATAACTAAATCAGCGTTATCGGATTTGTGTCTCTGAAAACCTGTAAATCTGAGTAGAATCCATTTAATGATTGAAAAGTGTGACAATTTGCTAGAAGTTCTATAGACCTTATTTTTATCTGTAAAATCCCAATTGATGGCATAGACCTTTTTTGTAATATAGGAGCCTTCATGCCTTCATGCCGTTGATGGAGTAAGCAACGATATCGCGTAAAAACGCAGCAAAAGAATGTCATGCATGTTTACATCTTCGCCTCGCTTTTGTTACAGGAATCGTACATTTTTTGCTTCGCTTTTGTTACGCGAAATCGATGTACCCCATCAGCGGTAGGAGGGCGCCAATTATAAATATAAGGTTTATTCTATCAACCGTAGGATTTTACACATCAAATCAAACATCATAAATGGAACTATGACTGAACACGTTCCACGCGGCTATTGGTCTAACAAGTCAGCGGTAGAACGGGGCTCCGTTTCAATTGACGGCGCTCTAAAACGACGGATGTACGTAACCAAGGTAACGCACACCCGTCAATTTGCGCAATGATTGCATTTTCTCCTTTTACCCCCAATTATCTGCATAAAAAGTAACTATCCATCGAGTTGAGGGCAGCATAAGGTACCAGAACTCCTTGCGATATCCAGTTCGATGATTTAATTTAACATGTGACCCCAACATCACACTAAACAAGCCAAATTTATGTATTTTTGACCGGTTTGCTGCGATGAGACCACCATTCTCTAACCGAAAGTGGTAATGAAATCATGGGATAAACTTGTATTTGTATCATTTGACCTTATATCAGGTCTCAGGTGTTTTCATAACGTGCCCCACTGCACGCTGACATACTTCCGAATTCGGAATCCTTACCGAATAAACCCATGATTTATAACGTAAATACTGCCGTATTCTGAAGTGTGGCAGCGTGCAGTGAGTGGGTAAGGGAGCAGTTCCATTTGTACGCGATAAAAATTGCGAGAATGTTCCGGGCCCCGATGAGTTTTTTATCAGGCCCCGATGAGATTTTTATCGCGTACAGTTGCGAGTAGCAAAGGATTATTTATCGAGTAGCGTATTACCGCTTGTTTAAATATAACGAAAGATAAGTGGTCGGTATGTTAATAGAGCTTCGGGTTATTTATTCTAGTTGTAAGGTACAAATTCAGCATTTCATGTTTTTAGAGATAATGTTATTGATTATGGATGTTTAACGTAAATTGTATTATCCTCGTGTATTTGCTAAACAATGTCCCGCTCTATTTGCTAAACATACCCCAGGGTATGGCAGAGGCCTCGTATCGGGCCTGATGACTATTTTTATCGCGAATCAACTTGAAAAACATCGGGTCCAAAACATATCAGGCCCCGATACAGTCGCGATAAATTTATCGCGTACAAATGGAACTATTCCCTAACCTTAATATGAAAACACCCCCTTATATCTGTATCATTGGAAGATTATCGTTCTACTTTCGCAATTGCAATAACATTATTTCGCAGTACCTAAATATCGATAGAAAAATCTGTATAGTATTTTGATACCCAACTTAACCCAACTCCTGAGGCCCCTTAGCGTACCGGCTTCCCATCTCCAAAAGACCCTCACATTTTCTGTGACCTCCAGAATTAACAAAAAGTGGCTCCACCATTCCATCGGTTTGCACCGTCACTAATCTAATCCCCGATCTCTGCGTGTTCTGGGAGAATTCACGGAAACTGATTGTCATCGACCTCACAGTGCCTTTTGAACTAAATCTTGACAAAGCCCATATAGAATAGTCTTTACCTTCTCTTCATAGCCATCATTGGACTGAACCACCGTACTCCCTGCCTTTGTCGGCTCCCATTATCATTAAGGACTTTTCTTTCTGGAGTAGTTTCAACGCTTTTCTTTCCTCTTTTGTGATGTTGGATTTTGGAATCTTGGCGGATTTTAATGTGCCGGCCACTTCTGCTCTAAGGTGTTGCGCCTTTTCCGGTGGTAGTTTCCCCAACAGGCTTTCTCACACGCCACGATAAATTCATCCTTGGGAATTTTATCCGCAGAAACAGCAACAGTGTCTACGATCCACTGTTAAAACCTGAGCTTCCTGAGAACGAGAGTGCAAGAAAATTTCGCGGGAAAAACAAGTGGATCAAGTCACTACCGAAGAAGTCTTCCGAACAGGAAGATGAAACTATTTAGCATGTGAGTAGATAATTAGATTTGTACGACAAAACATTTTTATCATTTCAATCTACAATCCTGATGAACTTATTCAAAGGGTTTCCGTCTATGTTCTAACCCAACCTTTATAAAAAGAAAGAAATCAGTTAGTTGAAAAAAGTGGTCCTAGTGGGAATCGAATCATGGACTTCTGCATTGTAAAGCATGTAAGCCAACACTAGACTAGCGAGGGGTGAACTGGCCAAGACATGATTTTAATCGCTCTTATGATGACGGAATAAAGCTATACTACTGTTATTGAGCAATATTATTAATAGAGTTGCGACACACATGTTCGTCACCCACGGGTGGAAAGACATGTGGGTATTTCCACTACTGTATATTCCCCCACAATCTTGGTAGACTTAAATATATACTGTGCAATAACCCTACTCTTTTTTTAAATTCCAGGACAACGTCACCAAATTGTTTATTTTATCATCTTTCTCAATTTTTCATGCTCACAAGGAACCCACATGGGACAATTATCCAACTCTCAACGTACAATAATAATGTTTTACTTTACTGCAGGGCAAGTCCCTTTATAACGGTTATACCTATTTTAACATGTCTGTTGTTTGTGTTTTTTTCACTGATGTGTTCAGCATATCTTCCCTATTATCCCTGCGTTAGTCCACTTAAATGGAAAACTGATCTGGGATTTACATGATTTTTCCTTGATTGTGTATCGATATTGTAGTGTATGATGATGATAATAAAGTGATGTGAAATAAATAAATCAACAGAAGGGTTTGACCACATAACTCACAATAGCATACAATTGTTCAACTTGCGGGACTGTTCTTCACATTTCATTCAAGTGGACAGTTTTATTTTACATTTTGTGCAAAACAGTGATAACCTTCATATTAACCCTTACAGCCCCAGATCCCATGAAATCCCATTTCCCAGCATCCTGGTTCCACCTGGCGCTGAGGTTTTTGTCTGAAATAATGGCCCCGGGCTATATAGCTGGGCGAATACACTCGCCCAGCACAGCTTCCCCCGTGGCGCAGTTGGTAGAGTGTCCGCCCGCCAACCGAGAGGTCGTATCTTCAAACCCCGGGGCGTGGCACCTCTTGTTTTAACGAACGATTTTTTTTCTTCTTTTTAATTTTCACTTTTTTTCTCTAATTTTACCCTGATTAACCCTTACAGCCCCAGATCCCATGAAATCCCATTTCCCAGCATCCTGGTTCCACCTGGCGCTGAGGTTTTTGTCTGAAATAATGGCCCCGGGCTATATAGCTGGGCGAATACACTCGCCCAGCACAGCTTCCCCCGTGGCGCAGTTGGTAGAGTGTCCGCCCGCCAACCGAGAGGTCGTGGGTTCAAACCCCGGGGCGTGGCACCTCTTGTTGTGTGTGCTTTTTTCGCTTGAAAAAAATTTCGTTGGAAAATCCACCGGGTGGGTTAGGGTTAAGGAATATTTCAATCTGAAATTTAAAAGAATCGTGGAGAACCGTTTTTCTGTTTACTCCGTCTTTCCCTCTCGCTCTTTCACTTTATTATGCTCATTATTATACGCCTTTATATAAAAGTGCAGCTTTACCGTTTGGAAAACTTTCATATGTACTTTGGGAACACAGATATAGCTGTTATATTATTGTAAGTTTGGTACCAAATTAATTCTACAAGTCTTCGTTATCCAGGTATGTATTTAGATTGATACAACGAATTATTTTACTTGCAGATATAAACAGTGGCGTAGGTAGGTTATTCATATTGGGGGCGGAAAATGAAAATGAACCGACCAACATTTTGTCAGTCCATAAATGCGCGCGCAGCGTGCGAACATTTTCGACTTTACGCCTATTTTTTGCAGGATTGAGCTACATTTTGGCCCTTTTAAACAAGCTTGTAGCAAAGAATATTGCATTTTGGGAAGACATGCGCGCGTACTTTTGACCATCATAATTCCATGATTCCTTTGGTCAAATGAACCGACAGTGCCAATCTCAACCGACACGACGTCAATATCGGAGGGGAGCGGTCCCCCCCCCCCCCTATATTATTAATGCTAGATTCTTTTAGTGCAATGTGTTAATTTTGTTAGGCGAACGAGAATTTTACACTCAAATTGTCATATTTTTTCAGTTTACAAGTAACCAAGAAAATAATTAACACAACCTAATTATTAAGCAGTCAGGTGACACCATAATATTAGTAATAGTACAATTTGAGTGACAGTTTTTATGAAAGAAGTCACTACTTTTTTCACTTCTTAAGGTAACATCAAAAGGACACATCTCACGGGCCTTTCTATCTTTTGAGATCTTAAAATGAATTGAATTTTATCAAAAGTGCTTTTAAAATTTAATGACAATGGGCTATTTATTTTCCATGTTGATTATATAATCATAAGCCAATACGGTTAAAATAAAGCTTATTGCAAACTTGATTTACGATTCTAGGAACTGAAAGATAGATATACTGAATCAAACTATTTTTGATAAGATTTTTTGATAATTCCAAACCACGACCGTTGAGGCATTTGCGCAAATCTTAAAATATTTGATAATTAATTTAAATGATAAGGTTAAGCCACGAAAAAACATGTTCTGCGGACAAACGGACCCTCACGCAGAATCGGTCGGTGGGGCGGGGTTTATTGTAGAGCAGTTCAATCAAACATTTCAACAACAAAATCAAAGTTTTTTATCAAAAAATTCTTCGAAAAAAATGGTTCGGTCGAGCACGTAGAACATGTTTTTTCGTGGCTATATACAATGTTTAGTTACAGTTATTTGACAAGCGCGGTCAACGGATATTGATTGATCCATCAATCTTGTCTTGGCGTGCTTTCACCTCTCTTGTGATTTGTGAAGAGTTTAGATGCACAACATGCTAGGTCAAATTGCTGCCTCATGTCTTTCAATGTATGTTTATTTTACACTTAAGATAATATTTGAAATTCTCCCGGTTCGCAATGCGATACGCCACCAGCGGTTGCTCTTGCCAATTCAACTTTGACCTATATAGTATTAGAGTCGACATTACCGTTTTAGCCTCCATTTGGATTCTCACGCAAGTGTGAAAATAATAGCCTATGGACGGGTTCCGTATGGTCATCAGAAAGAAATAAATCTACTATAATTGTAAATTGGTGTTTAGTATGTATTCGCCAGTATAAGCAATATATTGACAAACACACCCCTACACGACGTGTTCCTGTGACGTATTTGTATTATGTGGGATTTGGATGTCGACTTTTCCCATGATGCGCTGTATATTTTGACCTCTCCCAAACAACCGCTGGCGGCGCATTTAATTGTGAGTCAGGAGACAGAGGCGACGGCGGCCACAAATTATAGTTGCAAGATATAAGAACACACCGGCAACACGGTTTTTTTTTAATATGTCACGGGATCCGCCGTGTGTTTTTTTTAAAGCCATATATTGCAATTATATTTCACTGTCATGTTTCAGAGAAGAGGAAAAAAGCATTTGTATAATATAAATCCAAATTCCAATGTTTAACTGATAAAACAAGGTAACTTGTGACAAAAATGGAGACAACATAAGTGACCCCAATAAGCTTCGAACTCATGCGTCGACCAATTACTTAAATTACTTAAATTACTTTGTTTAACAATCCATTTCCGTGGCGATAATTTAATTGTACCTAGGAATGTGATATTTAGAATTGTTTGGTATTCGCGATTACGTGTTAAACCAATTCGAATTGGCAAATTTATGCAATTCGTGTCCAGCGTCGTCTGTCGGGAGAATTCAAATCATTTATCATGACATAAATTGCCCGCTTATAGGAGCGCTATTAATTCGCTCTGGTAAACCTATTGTTATCAATACTACGAGAGGATTACCCAGTGCATATATTTAAATTCGAGGCTAACTGCATGGGTAAGTTTCCATTATGTTGCAAATTACATCTACGCTCATGCCTTTAAACTACTCAATACAGCCGGTGGGTTTCACACGAGAATTATGTCATATATAGCAACCAGCTGGGATGGAAGGCGAATATTTAAATTTGTTGACGGTTTTTAAGGCATCAATTTATAGCGCTGCTAAGCAGGCCTTGTAACCTATTAATGCTAGCACTGTGCAGTCACGTCAGAGCGTATTCAATAATGATACCTTATATATAAATGAAATCATGCGCTGACCATACTGACAAAAGTACCAAAGCTGTGATAATCACAAGAAAAATACGCGATACAGTACACACTTATAAAACTCGCCCATTACTTGTGTGTTGGATTTCGATCGCGACAGAGCGTATTCAATAATGATACCTTATATATAAATGAAATCATGCGCTGACCATACTGACAAAAGTACCAAAGCTGTGATAATCACAAGAAAAATACGTGATACAGTACAGAGCTAGATGAACAAAATGTAGCAATTTCACTCCACAAAACCGTTTTAGATGGTCCCGAGTTGAAAACATGTCCTTTAATAGACATAGGGCAGCTATAGCGCTTTACGTTTGGCATTAAATCTTCATAAAGTGCTGAATCAACTAAAGCATGTTCCGAGAAAAATAATTCGAAATGAGATTAGATACATAATTGTGGTTTAGGAAGGGTCTTGTCTTTATTTATATTCCACCGTAGCAATAAGATATTACTCTTTATTTCACGTTGTGTTTCCTTCTATTCCTTAAACATGTTAACATCAAAGATTTTGTATAAAGCTTCAGATTTTTGAACGTAATTAAGGACGTGACATTTAAAGTCACGCAGTCAATAGAACTGCGATATAAGCATTCCAAATAGGCGGCAAATAGGTCAACTATCCTTCAGTTATAAAAGGTTGATTTACCGGTTAAATGTTCAGATTTACCGGTTAGCTGTTCATTTCAATGTTTCACCGTCGATTTAGTGTTAATTTATCATGTTTTACCGTCATTTTGTACCGTCAGCTATGTTTTTATTTTCCGTCAGTTATGTGTTTGTGTTAATCAGTTGTGCTTTAGTTAACCGTTAGTCTACCATCATTTAACCATTGTTCGTCAGTTGGCAGTGATACACTTAGTTATATTAATTAATCCATGCACTTAAATAATTTGGGGCATTGGAAAATATCTGCGTACATTTTAGGGAATGTGATACATCAAGTTATCGTTACTGTCGGGACGTTTGATTATCTAATACCGTAGTCAATTAAAGGTATATTATGTGATCTTTCAGGGAACGCCCTCAACATCGAGAAAAAAAATTGAAAGCAGATTTTCTTGCAGATTTACATTTCTGATCATAAATCGTACATACATTCCAAGTTACAGGGCGATACGATTCTTAATAACTTCAAAATCATGGTTTTTTACACTGGCCATTATTACACATCGCGTGTACACATACCTACATACCAACTAGGGGCGTGGTATGTTCCCTGTTTACTAAATAGAGGCTCATATAAAAATAAAAACATTTTTCCAAGGTCTCTGTAAACATGTAAACTAATCTCTATTGGTTCAAAAGACCCAAATTGCACCCTTTACACTCATACATATGCATTTCATTCATGAATGTCCCGCCACTGGGAGCAAGCATGGGCTTTTTCATTTCAAATCAATCCACTCCCGATGGAAAACAGGCCCTATTGTTCCCCACGTGGGAATTTCAAATGAGGTTACTTGCTTGAGTGACTTCTGCATTTGAATTCTAAACTCCTTTGTGGAAGAATTAAGGGTATGTCTTCCACAGGGGGTGTATCGATTTCAACTGGAATAGCCCAGTGTCAATATTTAGGAAATGGATAACCGTCATCACAACCTCACGGCACTTTTCCCGCGTACTTTCCCAATATGATTAGGCTAATGCGAAGTTCACTTACCTGTATAAGTATCATTATGAGACACATAATAATCTGTGGTCTGGGTCCAATCCATCTTGGTCTCTTAACTGATTTACGTCCTGATTTGAATATCCGGTATATTCTATTGACCTTTAACATCGTGGGGGCATAGGTTATGGTGAACGACAGCGACAAAATGGCCTCCGAAAAAATGCAAGTCACGGCGCCAGGTCTGACTAAGAATAGAAACACTGCGATGAAAGTCACATTTAGACCTATAACGTTTATACCGCTTAGTTCTCTGCTTGTGGATTTGATGAGGGGATGGTTTACAAAGAGAACCAAACCGATGGCCACGAAACCGGATATGAGCAACCCAATACCGGCCAGGACATTTATGACGATGATTATGGGATCTGTCCAGTTGATAACAATAGGTTTGATAGGTTGGCAGATACTACGTGAAATATCTGGCCATTGTGTGCCCTGACATGGTTGACACACTTGATCCGCTACAATGGCATTGTCCGGGCATAAGCGGCAACCCCAGCAACATTTCCTTGCTAGAGGCACCGCGTAAGACCCCGGCTTACAATCCTGTTTGCACAATGATTTTGGCACTGCGTTGTGTTTAAAATGAATGTCATCCTCATTTAAATTTAAATTTAGTTGATCACCATTTGGGTTATTATTTGCGATCCATTGTCCAATACTGTTCTGTGCGAATTCAACATACGGGTCTGTCTGCATATTTAGGATCTTGTACTTAGCGGCTGCTTCTCCACTACTGTCGAATTCAAACACACCTCCTAAAATTGTCGGAAAACTAACATTGTGAATGTATTTTAACAGCTGTTCTCCGGCAATAGCTGGTGCAACTTCACATTCCCCATTCTGTTCACAGTCATTGGTGATAAGCGCGTGAAGCGCGTAGGCTACTATACTAACAGCGTTCATAACCGCTGGGTTGCCACTATGATCAGGAAATGCACCAGTATCTTGATAGAACTCCTTAAACCAAGGTGAAATCTCAGTCGAATTTGGATCCAGAGAGGAGAAATATTCCCCGAACTGAGGGAAGTCTTGGCTGAGCTCTCTGAAGAAGAAAGCCCCGTATGTTACCGGACCAAGACCTCGTCTTACAAGACCGTGTCCACAACCTGTCGAGCAGACAATGGTTACAGACAGATCACTATCTCTCAACGCTCTGAAGACTTTGAGAGCTACTTGGTTATCAAAGATCAGCATTACAATAACAGTGGCCATTTCGTAATCTTTCATCTTGTCTACGATTGCTTGCATATCGTCTTCGGATGTTGTGATACCAACAGGTTCAAAGTACGCGATACAAATACCTGGCTCAACAAGAGTTTT